>CM035806.1:136164179-136548162 GCA_020466095.1 Chlorops oryzae
TGAACACTAATATATTTTTAAAGTTTTTCTACTGCTTCTTTATAGTATATTTTAATTGAAATCGAATGAATTTTGAAAATGACTCTCCCACATACATACCTATGTACATAAATACAAAGTGTGCTAAAATGAACGTTATTAAAATCATCATTATAATGTCTGTCGATAGAAAGTAGTAGGAGCCTTGAGTTATTTTCGAAAATTTTCATAATTCTCATTATAAGTACAATTAAAAGAATCGGATACTGTAATCGGTGTTCTGCCTTAACCGACTAAAATAATGGATTCAAAAGTTTATTCACAATTTACACTTACAAGCACTGGGAAATGCTGTTTTTTTTTTTTTCTTTTTTCTACTGAGTATCTGTATTTTGCTGCATGGAAACGCCGGCAAACTTAGCCCACCTATACAATTGAGCATTTACGCGAGCAATAAAGTTAAGTAGATGAAAGAAAATTTGACGTTGCCAGTGTCCTTTCCCGGTCGAATGGCGTCCTGCGAACAAACGAACGGCAGCTAGCTTAATATCGTTGTTGTTATTCCGCTCGTCAACGAAAGTTATAATTACGATGTCCAATTATCGGCGAAGGAATAACTTCGCTAAATGGGAAACTGTCATTCTCAATAAATGACTTTAATGTTCGTTTCCTATAAGAAATTGTTCGAGCTGACGTGACTTGTTTCATTTTGTTCGTTTTCTTTTTCATTTATTTTTTGGTTATTTTTTTCTTTTCTTTTTGTTTTTGTCCGAAAGGAATAATGAAATGGTTTATACATGAAAATGGATGGATCGTAAGATAGATTATCGTAACGATAATGATGAAATGAGAGCGCTGAAAATTTTGAGAATAACTTTAAATGGCGAACACACAATGATAAATTGGCATCAATCTATCGAGCTATCGATCGAGTTATTTCAATGCTTAAAGCTGCCCACAAACGTTTTAATAATTTCATCAATCGAAAAAAATTTCTGATCACACAGGGGTAGTTTTAAAAAAAAAAACAATGCATTTTTAAGACAAGTCCTTTTTAACAGAATGCACTTTGCCACTGAAGTTAACCCTTTAAATTGTTGGATCGCAGTGATTTTTACCGAACTGAATTCAATATTGCATACACTTTGCTCTCCTAAATATTCATGCACGAGAAATCGTGTATATTTCCATCTCGAGTGATTCTGGAAGGTACACTCGCAAACATAGAACGCAAAACACCCTCGGCACACAGTGCATAGTGGAATGATAAGAAAGACGCCATTTCATATTTAGGTAACATAATTCTAATGAGCTTCACTAAAGCTTTGCATAAAATCATATAGAATCATTAATCAATCTAATAAGAATAGCTTTAAGATGCTGTGTAATTTATGTAGCTCATTAGAATTAGAACATTAGAACAAAAATTCAAAATTAGTTAACCGAGGTCTTTCAATGGCGAGACAAAGCCCCCATTAAGTTTAATATTCCGAAAACGTTGCTGTCTCCAAGTCTGACATCATCATCGACATCATCATCGACATCGACATCGACATTGAGATTTCGAGACAGCGACTTAAGACGAAGGATAAGCGACGCGTGTGGAGAATCGGAACATTCATCTCGAGACGAACAGTCACTAAATAGACATGTAAAGAAAGGGTTAAGCCTTGTTAGGCTGCTGTTTGGCTGAGTAATATTGGATACATTAAAGTTGGTATTCACTATCGTAAGAGCCGAACATGGAATGAATTCATAAGCAATGAAAAAAAAAACCGACTCAGAAGATGTAGTACTTGGGAAACACAAAGCTTTTCGCTACATTCTGCATGAAGCTCGAATATGAAAAAAGAAAAAAAACCAAAATCCCTATTGGCCAATTTTCAAATTGTACCTATATGAGTTGAAGAAAAATGGAAAAATGAAATGATAAAATAACAAGGAAAAATTCAATAAGAATGTTAAACTTGAGAAAAACAAAGGGTCTGACGGGTTGTGCCACCCTGGAAGTAATTTTTTAATTTTGTTGATTTTTCGATAGGTTTCATCTAAAAATACTGTGGAGATCATTTTATAGATTTTAATTTTGAATAGTCCTTGAATATCCTTGCAAGTCCTTTTTTATTAAGGCTTTTTTTCAAAATTTTATATCTCAACAACCAATTAAGATAGAGTGACGATCTAAACAGATTCTGTTAGACAATTAACAAGGAAGCTAAAAAAATTTTGTTTTAATTTTACACTGAGAATTTTTTTTCACAAAATAAAAAGAAAAGTTTAAGTATTTTTTTCAGTGTATTCCAATTTTGACGCGACTTTTAAATTTTTTGAAAAATAGCTCCTAGTATTTACTTTAATTTAAAAGAAACAAGTATTCAATCGGATGGCGTAAAAGTGTCATATTTACAAAAATGCAAGGGTACTTTAATACTCTCAGTGTTGATCCCATACAAAAGGCATCACTCATACGACATGTATGCGGATTATCGAATATATAATTAACGTCCTACATGTCGTATGAGTGATGCCTTTTGTATGGGATCAACACTGCCCAGTTGTAAAAATATTCATGAAAGATGCATGAATCATGCCTCTTAAGGGTGCTTTGCATGCATGCCAAACTTCCATGCCTATTCATTTCTTTTTCTTAAGGCTTGTCATAGGAAATCATGCATAGACGAAAAATGTTTTATCAATGCTTGGGAACCCATGAAATATGTGTTCCCTACTATGCATGATTCAACAATGCTTGAGAACACATGAAACATGTGTTCCCTACACGAATGGTTCAACAATGTTATTTTGTTTTTTAAAAATTAAATAAAATTATAAAAAAAATTTTTTTTTTAATGTTTTGTTTTTTTTTCTTAATTTTTGCTTTTTTTTTGCTTATTTTGCTTATTTCTTTATTTATAAACTTTTGTATTTTAACTTTTTTTAGATTTTTTTCGTCTCGTCCGAGAATCAAACCACTGACCGCTCGGTTGGTAATTGGTGTCTTTACCATTACACTGTATAGGCTTTTAATTGATTGATGATCAAAACGCAAACTTGAAGTTTCTTTTGATCAATTTGCTATTGATAACGCAAAATTTGTCAAAGAAAAAAAAATTTATTTCAGCAAATATAAAAAAACATTTCAATTGGGAAAAATTTAAATTGAGAAAAATAATTTAGTTAGGAAGATTTTTTAAAAAAATTTTAAAAAAAAAAAAAAAAAAATTTGTTTTTCTCACGACAAGTAGAGGGTTTCGAACCGGTTTCGTGAAGACCTAGCATTTAAGCACTAGGCACTTCCTTGGGCGCGGCGTCAGAAGTGAAATGAATCACGATATAGATTTAACCATGATCATGAATCTACGGGCATGCATGATTTTTTGCAAGGAGCATAATCATGAAACTGGGCAGATCTGTTACAGGGAAGCATATCTAATATACACAGATTTTTGAGAAAGGAAAAATGATAGAATTAAGGGATCTGTTTTTCAAGGGAAATGAACAGAATTTTGCTGATCTAATATCCACTGGAGAGTTTATGTACCTTACATTTGAAAAGAATTAGCAATTGGACTTGTCTTATTAGAATCGATTAAAAAAAAAAATTAAAATTGGACATAAAAAAAATTAACTTTCTTTTATTGCAAAAATTCGTAATTAAAATCATTCAGTCTCTTTTGAAAGCTGTAAAAATATTTTCTTTTAAATTTCTATTATTCTTAATCGACTGCTGCATCAGTCAATATAAGCGTTAATTTTCGAGGTGTTGGAGTCACTTGCAGAAAAATGTAGTCGAACATAAAAAAAAATTGATTAAAAAATTTTTAATTGCTCCGGTTTAGAAGCAAGGCTGCGATATAAGAAAGAATATTCTTATCCAAAAAGGCAGTTACTTCCCATAATCGATTTGATTTCCCACCCCCTAGGTACCTGAGAGACGGAATTTTCCGTTTAATTCGTTCGAAAAGTGATATTTCCAAAGTTTAGTAATCGTTTACTGGAAACGAATTTTTTTGATAAATGAACTTAGGTATTTTCATTACGACAATAGCCACAACGTTTGTAAATGAGCTTTGACTAAATTAGGAATAAAGAATCAAAAGTTTAATAATTATTTGCAGTTGTTCTCAGTAGAAAATAACAATTGTATCACGCCAATTAGGAAAAATTAGTGTTTAAAAAATTTGCAAATTAATAATAAAAATTTTAATGCAATTCGACAGAGAATTGTCAGACCTTTTTAGGCGTATAAAATAGTTTTACACTTATTGCAACTTCAAGGGTATTTGGGCCTTCAAAGTCAAAATTTTAAAAATTTTTAAACATTTTTTGACTTTGAGAGCATTTTGGTATGAAAAAGGTCCTATTAACACCAAAATTTTTTATTTTATTCAAAATGCTGGATCGATTTCTTTTAATTTGGTACCCCATATGTCTAATAAATTTTTTGAAAATAAGATGAGAAAATTAAATATCTAAATGAACTTATTAGTTTTGCTGTATCAAATGTAATAAGTTCGACTTCATTGATAGCAAACGGATAGATGCAAATAAGTGTCTTTTATAACGTTTGTCGCGATATTTTTCATTTTTTACATCCACGAATACATAAAACGAATACTTCTACAACGCGAAACCGCTAGTTCGTTGCCGCTGCATGCGCAGAGAAACTCGTGCAGTTTGCTAGAAAATTTGCCGCTATGTCAACGCTCATCGCCGCGGCACGCAACGGCTTCGTGTAAAGGACTTCCATTCATTTCGTGAATGTACTTTGAAACGCTTCCGTATCAACCGCTGTGTGCCACGGTACTCCTAAAACGTTTTGAGATGTACGGATGAATTGATATAGGTCCTAGATCGCCATTAGTCTTCGGTATAGGAATGACTTTACAAGTCTTCCAGCTAGTGGGAGAAAGTTGATTTAGTTAAAATGTTGTTAGAAATATATGTGATTTTTTGAAGTAAATGTGGAAGTAGAGATTTCAAAAGAGTTGGGTTTATGTTGTCAGGAGCAACAGCATTTGGCTTTACTGACAAGAAACTTTCAAGAGTTTCATATTGATCAATACAGCGAAACGAAAAATTACAGCTACAATTTGTGATTAAAGATTTCGAACATCGGAACTTTCAACTTAAAAAACATTTTAATATGGGAAAAAATTAGAAAAAAAATATTTAGTTGCAAGATTTTCTATTAAAAAAAATTAATTAAAATGAAAAAATAAAACAAAAAAAATTTTTTTTCTCAACAGAGCCAGGGCTCGAACCGGGCTCAGTCGGCTGGAAGACCTAGCATTTAAGCACTAGGCTAGCTTCCCTTCGGCGGCGCGGCGATCAGAATGTGAACATGAAATCCACGCATCATGCATGATTATCAACGCATGAATCATGAATACTACGGGCATGCATGATTTTTTGCAGCAAAGGAAGGCATGAATCATGAATACTACGGGCATGCATGCTTGTTTGCAGCAGGGGAACGCATGAATCATGAATACTACTGGCATGCATGATTTTTTGCAGCAAAGGAACAAATGAATCATGAATACTACGGGCATGCATGCTTTTTTGCAGCAGGGGAACGCATGAATCATGAATACTATTGGCATGCATGCTTAATTTTCCAACTGGGTGAGAGTATTAATGTACCCTTGCATTTTTGTAAATATGACACTGTTACGCCATCCGATTGGAATACTTGTTTCTTTTAAATTAAAGTAATACTAGGAGCTATTTTTCAAAAAAATTTAAAAGTCGCGTCAAAATTGGAATACACTGAAAAAAATACTTAAACTTTTCTTTTTAGTTTTGTGAAAAAAAATTTCTCAGTGTAAAATTAAAACAAAATTTTTTTAGCTTCTTTGTTTTATTGTCTAACATAATCTGTTTATATGGTCTCTCTATCTTAATTGGTTGTTGAGATATAAAATTTTGAAAAAAGCCTTAATAAAAAAGGACTTGCAAGGATATCTCAAGGACTATTTCAAAATTAAAATCTAAAAAGTGGTCTCCACAGTATTTTTAGATGAAACCTATCGAAAAATCAACAAAATTTAAAAATTCCTTTCAGGGTGGCACATGCCTTTGCTCAACCGGGAAGACCCTTTCCTTCGAGAGGAAGATATTTGTTAAAATATTTTTCCACGTTTTTAATATTCGTTTTCCACGAAAAGTTGAGTATTTTCACAAAGATTTTTAATGAAGAATGTCGAACTTTTTGAGCATAACAATTTTTTTTGTTTCAACTGGCCTCCAGAAGATTAGAGATTAGAGTTGGTCTCATTGTCATATCGCACCCTTGCACACTGGGCCAGCGGACCTTATTTCGTGGCCAAAAGTCCTTTATTAGATATGAAAAAACTGGGTACGCCAATATGTTAAGAAATGTTTGAAGATGTTATTTCCTTAATATTAAACAAATACAACAACTTTTGAGAATGTAGCGACTATTTAAATTTGAAAACCTGTAAAAATAATTTCGTGGTCCTCCTTCAATTAAAGATCAATATTTTTTGGACAAGGGCTGTTGACCCAATTTTTTTTTTTCTTTTTTTACACACGAAACTGAGAAAAAATAAAATTTAGAACATTGGCGTCACGTTTTAACAAAAATTTTGGGGTGAAAAGTGAAAAAAAGACCAAATTTTTTTAATTGTGGGCCTTTGAGAAGCAGATTCCCCGAGATTCCACTATGTACAAAATAAATGTTAAACTTATTAAAATTTTGAAACAATTTTATACAAAACTGAGGCCTTGCTACTAAATAAATCGGCCGACATCTCAAAATTTCGCATTTCTCCAACAATCATTCAGTCTCTTTTGAAAGCTGTAAAAATATTTTCTTCCTAAATTTCTATTATTCTTAATCGACTGCTGCATCAGTCAATATAAGCGTTAATTTTCGAGGTGTTGGAGTCACTTGCAGAAAAATGTAGTCGAACATAAAAAAAAAATTGATTAAAAAATTTTTAATTGCTCCGGTTTAGAAGCAAGGCTGCGATATAAGAAAGAATATTCTTATCCAAAAATGAGTTACTTCCCATAATGATTTGATTTCAAACCTTAAGGGTACTCACGACGGAAATCTGCGAAGAATGCTTTACCGAAACGCGGGCCCGATTATAAATCGATTTTTCGGCCGCCAAGTTGTAGTTTCAGCATCTTTTACAGGAAATTGGGGAAAAAAAGCTTTTTAAAAAAGAAACATTTAGGGTTCTTTTGCATTACGCAAATAACCCCAAACAAAAATGTGTTATTTCATTTTGGAGCCTTTTCATGGAGCAGGAAATTGAGAGAAATTAAATATTTAGACTAAGTTTTATCAAACAATTAAAATTTTAATCAGGTTTCCAAGAGTGCTTTCACCTTTGGTTGTAAAAGGTCTTTGAACAAAAATTTGCAAGGAAGGGGGTGGGATGGGGCCTTAAAGCACCCTAATTTATAAGACGAAATATTTAATTTTTGAAAAAAAATTTTAGCTAAACTTTAAATGAGTTAAAAATTGTATGCAAATAAAAGTATAACAGTTTAGGCTATAAAATATTTTACATTATTTCAATTAAGGATTTGGCCTTCAAGTATATTTTTAAAATTTTTAACTATTTGTTTGGACCATTTTTTAAACGGTGCCTATTAACCGATAATTTTTTATTTTATTCAATATGCTGAATGATTTTTATTTGGTAGCCTTGCTAATAAATTTTTAAATAAGATGAAATTAATATCTAAATGAATTATTGTTTTCTATAAATGTAATAATTCGATTCTTGATAGCATCGATTAATTAATCAGTTATATAAAACGAATACTTCTACAACGCGAAACCGCAGCGTTGCCGCTGCAGCGCAGAGAAACTCGTGCGGCGAAAATTTGCCGCTAGTCAACGCTCATCGCCGCGGCACGCACGCTCGTGTAAAGGCTTCCATTCATTTCTGTGTACTTTGAAACGCTCCGTACAACCGCTGTGTGCAGGTACCCTAAAACTTTTGAGATGTACGGATGAATTGATATAGGTCCTAGATCGCCATTAGTCTTCGGTATAGGAATGACTTTACAAGTCTTCCAGCTAGTGGGGAAAGTTGATTTAGTTAAAATGTTGTTAGAAATATATGTGATTTTTTGAAGTAAATGTGGAAGTAGAGATTTCAAAAGAGTTGGGTTTATGTTGTCAGGAGCAACAGCATTTGGCTTTACTGACAAGAAACTTTCAAGAGTTTCATATTGATCAATACAGCGAAACGAAAAATTACAGCTACAATTGGGTGATTAAAGATTTCGAACATCGGAACTTTCAACATTACAAAGTGGAGTAAAGAAATTTACAAAGAGGTTATTTATGGCATCCACGTCATAGTCAGAGCTATCTAGACCTCGCATGAGTTTAGAGTGGATACCAAATTTTCGTATCTCTTTCCAAATCTGTTTGCTATTCATAGCGGCGTTATATTGGCTTTCGTAGTACGTAGATTTCTTAGCTGACCTAATAAGAGAATTTGCTTTATTCCTTAGGCTTTTGTGCTCGTTTGACAATTGCGGCGTTTTATATCATTTCCATCGTCTATAAGCTAGATCACGTTGCACACAAAGCGATGTTATGGAGTTAGTAAACCATGGTTTGTCAAGATTATTGGAGTTTACATATTTAATAGGAACAAATTCATCGTAAAGGCTGTTTATGGTAGATTCAAAGTTATTTATTTGGTCATCAATGGAGTTCATATAAGTTAACGTGACCGCCAACATATTTGTCCGTCTGTGAATTATGCTTTGAGATAACGTGACTGTCCACCTGGAATTTTGCTGCATTGCAGTTTCCCACGACTGGCCTCTGTTCTTACTTCTTGCATTGCACTGATATCCGAAACCTCCTTAAAACCCTAGCTGCTTCAACAAAATAAGCTGCCGAGTGCAGCAAAATATTTTTTCAATCTTAGGCTAAGATATGAATTTAAAATGTAAGAATGTTCAGTTTTGAAGTGAAACTCAACAAGAGCGCATAGTGCCTATAAAAACTTCTAGCGTTTATATTTTTAAAAACACATAGTGTTGAAAACCTTTTATTCGCTTAATTATAAAATAAAGACTAACACATAGTGTTAGAATAAATATTGTAAATTGAAACACATAGTATTGTTCAATATGCATAACTTATACTTGACTTGATCCCATGCGATGCTGTTGGGTCTGCTCTCTAATGCGGCATAATTAATATGCTCAAAATCCCTGAAGCTATATGACGCAGAATTTACAATGAGTGGAAAATCGTAGATGTTTGGAGAAACAATATATCCGATAACTGATCATAAGGCAGTTTTTTATTGATATCATCAATGAAGAATATATCCAAAAAAAGATTTGCTAAATTGTGTAAAATGCGTTTGGGGGTTTTTACATTAGGTGAACAAAGTCCCAGTGATCGCATGCTGTCGGTTAAGTCATGTTCTTTCAAAACGTTATTGTTGAAATCACCAGCGAGAATTATTTATATTAGAGTATGTCAAAGTTAAGCTTTCTAACTGTTCTATAACTGGAGCTGCATCAATATGGCGATTTGGTCTATACAGACAACCAACAAGAAGTTTGTCAGTATAGCTTCTAATATCTATAAGAATGAATTAGATTGTAGGATTACAATGGCAGAAGTTTCGAAGGAATACTTATGTATATCCGGAGTAATACTTTATATTGCCTTCAACCAACCGTTTCACATAAAAGATAAAAAGGCTAAAAAGGGGAGTGAGCAAAAAAGTCTTTTAAAATTTCAATATTCATTGCGTCAATCAATTTACGTTTCAATTGCACGAAAGAAAAAAACCTCTTAAGTTAGAATAGAATTTCAAAAATTTTCATTATTTTGAATTTTGCAATTTAAAATTGGCTTAACATGATGTCTCACCTCGCACTTGACTTGCTACGGCCTTGTCATCCATTTGGCTGGCAGATTTATTTGTATTTTTATGGCTCACGTTGTTTTCTGCAGACGTCTTCGTTTTCTTCGGCTCCTTCTTCTTATGCTTACACTTCTAGGAGACGTCGTCAAGGAATGCAAGTTCAAGGCTTAAAATTTTTCTTTTCGAGCAATCGTTTGTCAATTATAATATAATTATTATATATTATATAACCTGATGTTGCTGTTGTTGGCGGAAATCGTTTTGATGTTTTTCTCTCTTCAATAAGAAGGTTTTTTTTTTTTTTTTGTTCTCGGTACTTTTGTTTGAATCTTTGCTGGGAGCGTTGTTTTTTTTTCTTTCTATTGAATAAAGTCTGGTTCAAGCATAAAGACAACCTTATCAACGTGTCGTTAAAAATAAAAACGAAAAAATTAAAAATAAAATACTTATGAAAATATTAACTCCTCAAACTGAGTGCAATTACGTTCACAAACATCAACATCGGATAGATACTTTTTATTAAAATATTAATACAATAGGATCCAATCGATTACTTAAGAAAATTACTATAACGGTTAAAGTATGAGTATTTTTTGGAAAAGTAGTGAAAAATTGTTTTTTCGATATCAAAATTAAGTCGTTCTTCGTCAAAGCAATCAGATTGACGCATATATTTTGATCTTAACCCATTTTCTACCGGCTGTTCGATTTTTCGGACAAAATTAGTGTCTTTTTATTGTTGTCGGTAGAAAATGGTTTACGATCATTTTGAACAGTAAGTATAAATGACTTTAATTATGTGTACATAAGCCTTTGTTGAGAGGCAAACCACAAAACTCCTCGTAGTTCAAAATTTTATTGAAACATTAAAAGTATCAAATATTATTCTCAATTTTGCCCATATCATCAAATGATGTATGTAACTACCTGCTTCAATCATTTGGAGAGTTCATTGGGCACCTTTGCCTCTGGCGATCGAGCCTAAATTGCCGGTCTTAATCGCCTAACAGTTTCGATTGTTTACACAAAAAAAAAAAAAAAAAAAAAACTAGTAGGTACGATCAAACAAAGGGGCAATAAAACATGCTCTTTGAATTCTCTCAGTGTTACAAAAACAATCGTGAGCAAATTACTCACACAACATTGGAGCCCAATGAAATTGCCATAAATGCTGTCAGTACACAGAGCATCGAACCGGATTGTTTACATCCGCATGCAAATTTTCGGTTTATTTTAACGAACTCAAAAAAAGTTCATTTAAATACCAGTTTACGGGGAAATTCGGTCATGGTCGCAATAAAGAGTGAAAAGCAAAATTTAAATGGAACAACTGCTTCCTTTTTCACAGCATCAACCGCATGGCTTAGGGCAAGTGTTGCAAGCAAACAAATCGGCGTGTGCATTGAACGCTCCCTCATTCAATGCCACTTCTTTGCAGGACCCCAAAGCGTAAATAACTGTAAAACCATAATCTTTGTAGGCTAAAGATTTTCAAGTCAAAAAGAGATTATCCTCCTAAACATACACACGCGTAATCGTTCGCTCTAAATGAAAACGTTTCTCATACGCAGGGCTGTGCCACTTCGAATTGAAGTTTCAATTCTCTGCTTCAATGATTTTTAAAATCGAACTGGAAAAACTGAACAAACACTTCAAATGAAAAATAAGAAAAACAAGGATTGAGCAGTCCCAAAAGCAGCAAAGATTGAAATTTTTTTTAACGTAAATTTCAACGCTCCCAAATGGACGAATTAACAGTCAAACATCGATAAATCGAATTTCTATAATAACTCGAATCAATTCGAAATAAAACAAAAGCTTTTAGAAAAAAAATTATCATTTTTTCTTCCAAAAATTCTTTAGACAATTCCCGATTCGAGCTATGGAAGTTTGACTGTGTTTAAGTGAGTACTTAGTATTTATGTAAATTGCATGACGGCTACGCTTTTGGAGGGAGGTAAACTCTGTAAAAAGAATGAATTTCCATATAAAATCTTCCAGATGAATAACAAAATCGTAAAATTCGCTTCTTATATGCTAATTCACGCTAAGACGCTCTCGTCCCCGACTATCTACGATTTGAAGTCGAAGAACGACACTGCGTATACGCAACGGTGCGTGCAAGCAAATGTCCCATTACGTATACGTCAAATCATATTTATAACCGATACACTCTGTGTCGAGGGTATATCGCGTTTGTGTGGTTGTGTGCAACATCCACAACCAGTTGAGATAGACCATACAAAATATATATAGAAATGATCAGCGTCACAAGGAGATTCCGTCGGTCTGTATACAGTTTTCATAGCGAAGGAGTTGAGCTATCTTGATGCAATTCGGTATGCTTGCTCATTAGTAGGGACATGAGTAAGAACAAGTTCGAGAATGGAACCGATCGGACCATTTTTAGGGGTACCTCCAGTACTAGGGTCTGTTACAAAAGACACAAAAACTGGTCTAAAATTGAAGTTTTTCAACATATTTTGATGAAATTTGATATGTGAACATGTTTCAAGGCAAGTAATACGATTTCCAAAAATTGGAAAAGTGGGCGTGACAGAAGGGCGTTTTTCGAAAATTGTCTTCTACACCAGAAATTCAAATGCGATTTGAACGAAAGTTGGCACGTATGCTTCCTTTGTAGCCATTAACATCATCCCCAAAAATATTCTTGATCGGTTCATTATTAAGGGTACCTCCAATACTAGGTTCTGTCCCAAAAATCACAAAAACTGCCCGAAAATCGGACATTTTCAAAATATTTGAATGAAGTTTGGAATTTAAGCCTCCGAATAGAATTCAAAAAATTCGAAAAATTGGGCGTGGCAAAGGGACAGTTTTCATACAGAAATTAAATAACACCCTTACTTGTTTTATAGAATATATGTAGCTATAATGAGATTTATGGATACTAGATTCAAAAATTTTACTAGCACACGCTTCTTTGATCCAGATAAACAGCTGTTTATTTTATTTTCATTTATTATTTACTTATTAATGAATAAATAAACAAACGGATTTCAAATCGAATTAGTGTGAAGTGCAAAGAATTTCTTGGAAGCTGCTTGGGAGAAAAAAGGCATTAAACACCTAGCGATTTCATGGTCAGTTGGTCTGTGCCAGTTGCATTACCATGGTTGCATTCTAGTAAAAAGGTAGTTCGCGACACAGAGCGAGAGAGAGGGAGAGAGAGATAGGGAAGGATCAGCGGAGGCACATAGCCCATTCAGGCATATAGCAAGATACAACAGGTGTTTTTCGAAAGGCTGTGAAAGTTCTCGTCGTTTTGCACTTCATGAAATTGTAAGGTTTCATGAATCTCTTTCGATTCAATGGAAATGTTCAACGGCAAAGCAGACAACATCGTCGGAACGTCAAGAGCACTAGAGGATTGAAGGGAATTAACCGTACGTGTAAAATAACTTCAAAAGGACATCATTAGTCGCATTGAAAGGTCGCATATGTACTTAAAAGTTTTGTGTCTTTTGTTTGTATTTCCATAGAAAAAGATAATTCGAGATTATTAATGCTGCGTCGTAGGATGCTAAAATGTTGCCTCTATACGAGACGGGAACTCATTAAAGGGCAATTCCACGAGTACGGTCCCACCCGTGACACTCACTTTTGTGGTTTCAGTTCATAATAATTGAAAAAAGGACGTGATTCTCAAGGATCTAAAATTTGTAAAACGTTTAACAATCGTTAGGCACTGAAATTTCACAATTTGTGCTCAGAATGGCTGTCACGGGTGGGACAGTATCTCGTGGAATTGCCCTAAAGCAATTTTCTTCTGGTTTTTTTTCCTCTTTTCTCTTTCTCTTTTATTTTTCCAAAAAGTCTTTTTAATGACTGCTAATAAGTGAATATTTATGTATATTTACATTCACGAATTCAAGACGTAGGTATACAAAGTAATCGGTAGGGCTTTTTTTTTTTTTTTTTTTTTGGTGCCAAGCAGAGTTGCTTGGTAGCTTTCCTTTGAAATGAAATTAAAGTGGAGTAAAGTGGGAAGTTTTCTTTGGAGCTCCGTTGAGTGAACAAAACGAATAATATATTTTAATTTTTAAACATCCTAAAGTTAAGAGAATGAAATCGTTTGCTGATAAAAACTAACCGAAAATATTGAGTTATCGAACTTCAACTGATCATGCTCAAAATGGAAAAAATTTAAAATGATGGGGTAAAGTAAATGCTCCCATTTATCCTGTATTTCGCAGGATTATGCTATTTTTTAAAGAGAAATCCTGCCAGAAATTCAAACCTGTATTTATCAATGAAAATCCTGTAAAATACATAATTTATCATGTGTTCATGCAAATAAGCGTTTTAACAATTTTCAGCTCATGACAACTGTCAATTTTCAACAAAAAAATCAACTTAACGCTGAATCTCATACCCAAAAGCGGAATTTTTCCGTTGGCTAAAAGACCAGCCTGATATGCTCCGAGCCCATAACATTGAAATAGATCCAGACGAAGAAATGATTGATGATGAAGGCAAACCAATGACCACCAATGAATAAACCATGTATTTTTCACTTTTTTTTTTTACAAGAATACCAGTGTTTTATTAATTCAATAAAATCCTGCGAAAATCTTGTTTTCGAAAAAAATACATCCTGTTTTTTTAAACAATTTTCGCATGTTTTTCCTGTATTTGAAGAAAAAAAATCTGGGAGCATTAGGTAAAGTGGAAACTTTACGAAACCTTAAAACACAAATCTTGAATCAAATAAATGAAATCTTTATCTAAATCATAGACGGTTCAAAGAATATCTACACCCAAAGAGTAAATATGAAAAGTAAAAAATTTTTGAAAATATCAAATTTTTATAAACCCTATGAGAATTATGAAACAGAACCAGCTGGATTTATAAATCAAAATGTATGAGAATAGAGCTTTGTAAAATTTTTTCAATTTTTTTCCTATGGTTAGAAATGATTTCATAACATTTGGATGCAAAATGACGCTTCATTGGCGATTTTTTACATTTCCCTCTATACCCCCACAAGTCATTTTGCAAAAATGTGAGCGTAATTTTTTTACAATGCATAAATGACACGAAATTCTTTTGGATTATTAAAATTAATGCTATAAAGATTACTTTGAGCGTAACAACAATCGGTTTATTTCGGAAAACAGTCAAAAAAAAAATTAATGTGCAAACTTGGGAAATTGAAATTTTGAAATCACTTAAAAATTTTGACAATGCACGCTCCGGAATACCATAAAGATTCATTTCGTGGTAGCTAATAGCCGTCAGTAGGGCATGATAACTGTACTTTGATAGTTTGCCCGGGAAGTGCCATTTCCCATTTTACCCCACTTTCCCCTATATAAATTTCAATGATGTCTTTTTTCTCGCATTCGAATCCCCTTGTGTGGGATTTGAAACCTCGGAACGCTCGTTTTCTAGTCCTGTGCTCCACCCATCGACACCGTGTTTGCCAAATCAAAAGTCCAAGCTTTTTTTTTTTCGTTTATATACCTATACCTACATACATGTACGTAGCTTTAAATTAAAAAAAAAAAAAATTTGTTCTTCAACTCCATTAAATTCATTTTGGAGTCTTATATTGAGTGAAATAAGTTTAACAAAGCAACAGGTTGAATAATCATATTTCAATCCCCTACGTTGGAGTCGCCCAACTGAGCCCCTACGGCCAAATTGCACATATGAGCAGCTCTGCTGCCTGCGAGCAAGCCGCACGACGATAGAATTTCGTGAGACGAAAGAAAAGGAAATTTTTTTTTACTTCCGAGTATGACTGCGATACTTTTTCGTTTAAATTTTTTCTCTGCTCGTTTCGAGCAGTTAAGTTGATCAACACTACCCTACGTGACTAATTAGCATTGCTCTATATTTTGTTATTGCACTTCCACTACAACTCGCTTTTGAAACATATTTAAGAGTCATTTTCGCTCCTTCTTTTAAACGTGAATCTAATCAATCGGTTTTAATGATCAAGGGGGCTCAATAAGAACTCGTAGGTATATGAAACTTCTTGCAAAACCGTCTTCCAAATGCTAGCTGGGTTTGAGCTTTGATGAAAGGCTTTTAAAAAAAAATATTCACTTGAGTGAGAGCCGAATTTATCATCATTTTGATCTTTTATAATTACGCTGTGGTAGTCGAAAAAAAGACAATACCGAATTTAACGGTTTCCCCCTATTTCGGGCACGAGGAATCGAACTGGATCATTAGTTTTTTGAGTTATCGGTACGCCTTCATGGGAATTTTTTTTTTACCACTTTTTTGCCCATATCTCGTATGATTCATGGAGAATTTGTTCGGTTATTTTTAAGCTAACATCTTAAAATGTACTCTTTCCCATGATCTCCATGTATGAATTTGAGTTCGGTATTCTAAGCTAACATCAAAATGTACTCTGAGATATGCCAAGTACTTCTTCCCAAAACACCGTTATGATAAAATGCCGAATTAGGGAGCTATACCCTACTACTATTTACTACTATTTTATATACTATTTTGTTAGTATTTTAAATATTTCGAAGTATACATTCAGGGATTTTTCATATAAAAAATAAAACAATTTTAAAAAATTTTAGATGATTTTTGAGTTTTAAATGGGTATAGCTCCCTAATTCGGCATTTTATCATAACGGTGTTTTGGGAAGAAGTACTTAGCATATCTCAGAGTACATTTTGGTGTTAGCTTAGAATACCGAACTTCAACTCATACATAGATGTTGGCCCAAAGGTGGTCAAAAAAACTTTAAAAAAATTAAATTTTTGCATGAAGGCGTACCGATAACTCAAAAAACTAATGATTCAGTTCGATTCCTCGTGCCGGAAATAGGGGGAAACCGTTGAATTCGGTTTTGTCTTTTAAAATTTTTGAAAAAACTATCACAGTGTTATTAAAAAAAAAAGTGTATTTATACATATATGTTTTAAGGTGCTTTAAAAAGAAAATATTCCTAGGAATTCTTTTTTTTTTTTTTGTGGGGAATTTATGGAATATTTTCGGGCAAATTAAACTATACTTGATGACTTATTTTTTTTTATAATTTGAATTTTTCAAAATTTTCTAAAAAAAAATTACACTTTGAAGTTTGTTCTTTTGATTGCACTCAGTTAGAGGCATGGTTGAGTTAAATGGATTTAAAGAAGAAAATTATTTGAAAATAAAAATTTTTCATTTTAAATTATAAATTTCAAAATATAAAGTAGAAAATATTCGTCAATTTTTCCGTTACGAGAAACTTAATGTTATTTTGAATTATGGATTTTTTTTATTTTTTTTTTTTTATTTTTTGAAAGTATAGAAAACTTTGAGCAAGACGAATGAGAGTTTGATGCCGGCGCTCGAAACTAGCGATGTAGATGGCTGCGATTGAACTGGCTGAACTGATAGACGGAATCGAAACGGATCGGCTGAGTTAGGGCCGAAGTAGAGCAGTTGAAGGCGTCGCTTCCGAATATTTCGTGTTGTTGAACGCGCAGTCTTTTTAACACTGAAATCATCAGGCGGCTTTCGTTCGATTTTGTGCTTTACGATTTTCCTTTCGCGCTCTGTTCTATGCTTTCCCTTTTTCCACGTTCTCCGCGTTCTGCCATATCCACCATCCTCCACCGGCGTGGCTTTTCGTTGTTACCAATGAATAGAAAATTCCTTTCATCTTTATAGCGTCGGTGTGTCGCTATCATTACCGACGCTACAATACATACGTTTCATTACGTTGCGTTACGTTACGTTACGTTACGTTTCGCTACTTGGCGTTGCGTTGAGTTATGCTACGTTTAAGTTTGTATATTTGAATAAAATGCGACTTAAGAAAGAGTTTTTTTTTTTTTTTTGTAGTTATCGCATTTTCTGTTTTTATTTCTGTATTCTTAGCACTTTTTTTCGATTTTGTTGCGCTCACCTTCCCCCCGCCTCTCTCTCTCTCTCTCTCTCTCTCTCTCACTCCCTCTCTCTCTCTCTCTTTCTCTCTAGAAAAGTTGTTCTACGGCATAACTCTAAGTGCCTTTTCTGTTTCCTTTCACTGGTCTTCTACGTAAACAAATTTCTCAATTGTTGTGGTGGCACGTGATTTTCGGACCGCCATCGCTTTTGTTGCCAATTCAGTTCGATCGTATCGAGTTGCTGTTTTTTTGTTTTTCATTTGCCGCTGCAGAGGTCAAGCTTTTTCATTTGGAAACATTTGTGGCAGGTAAAATTGAAGGAAAAAAATGATCCACTCAGGGAGGAGAAAACCAGTTGGCAGCCATAAAGTAAAGTTTCCATCCTGCCTTCAATAACGACGAGCCAACAAACCTCTTGAAATATTCCTATTAGCAGGGCCGTTTTTAGGCATAGGCTACATAGCCTATGGGCCCGCACACAGGGGCCCGCACCACAAAATGGTATTGCCTTTTGGTTTTTCACTGCACAAACAAAATGTTTGAATAGCAGTGCCCTTTTTTTTTTTTTGCTACTCTAGCGGGCCCGAACCACAGCCACAGTCTAGGGGCCCAAAAGGCCTAGAAACCGCCCTGCCTACTAGTTATATTGGATTATATCGTTTTTATTTTTTTGCATACAAATTTTGGTTGAAAGCTTTTTATTCCTCTAAGTTTTTAAATTTATTTAAATGATATCGTATTATCTTCTTTTTCGAAAAAAAAAAAAATGAAAAAAAAAATTGACGCTCGCCTAACCGGGGATTTGAACCCGCCGACATGGAATTTTTAGGCAATCTCTCTATTTTTAAAAAGAATTCCTTCTTATTTTTAGAAGGAATCATTTTAGTTTTACAGTATACAGTGCAGTATATCAATTATTTTTGTTCAATGACTGCATTGATGAAAGGAAACACAGATGGGAGCCCCAACCGCTTACTGCCAATGTCCCTTTATGTTAAATATAATGCAGGTTTTACACAAACATGAACCGACAGTGAAATAATAATCCTACCGTAGTGTATGATTCTGTTTGAAAAACACTAATTACGAATAAGAGAAAGGGAATGCAAGAGTTAACTCTTACAAGTAATGCAGCGCAGATGTTGCGTGTAGTCTAGGTTCGACTTGCTTACCCCTTCGCGGCAAGGTAATGCAGAATGGAGTCGTTATCCCCTACCGCCTAGGACATCGAAATGTTAAATGTAATGCTGGTTTTATATGGGAGGTAATGGATTCTGGAATGGATGTTCATTAACTCAGAATCAATGCGACATCAATGAAGAATGCATTACGTTCGCTGCTGGGAATGAAATACCCCACACAGCCACAAATGTTTAAAAAGTTTTTAAACACTCCCATGTACCAGCTATTGTTAAATTTCTTTATGAAAACCGCCCCTTTTCCACGCCCCCTTTTGCATATTTTTTGAATTCTAATCGGAGGTTTAATTATCAAATTCTAAATTTCATTGAAATATATCGGAAAAGTCCGATTTTGGGATTTTTGTGACAGACTCTAGTACTGGAGGTACCCCTTAAAATAGTCCGATCGGGTCCATTCTCATCCCCGCCAACATGCATACCAAATTTTATCAACATATGAGTCGTTCAGTGGACAAAGGGAATGAGTCCAAAAATTTTAAATGCAGAAAAACGACCGAACAGTTGACGTTGACTTTAAAAACTAGTTGTTAGAATAAAACGTAAAACTATAATTGCAAAATTAAGTATCCACGCTTAATCTCAAAAACGCCATAAATGGACTCATTCCCTTTATCCACTTAACGACTCATATCTGAACTCCTTCGATAAGAAAACTGTATACAGACAAACAGACAGACAGACAAACAGAAAATCAGACAAACAGACATAGCTGAATCCAATCTCCTGATGACGCTGATCATTTGTACATATATATTTTGTATGATCTATCTCGACTGGTTACACACAACCACACAAACGCAATATATCCTCGACATAGAGTGTGCTGGGTATAATAAATCTGGATTTTTCACACCCTCAGCTATATGATTTTGGAGTCGCTGAATTCGATTTTGAGATCTATAAAGTTCCAGCGGGGCTAGGTTGAACCATATGCTCAAAAAATAAGCCGAAAAACATCTCTCAAATTTGCTTCTTTGGGGTTCTGGCTAAATCTGAAGCCGATGGAGGAAGATCAATGGCTGTTAACGCGAAGACCCAGGGCTTAAATAAGCTCGAAACATTTTTACTTTGCCACCTCTTGAGAAGCAAGACCGAAATATGGCCGAGAAATTTGATTTTGTTTCTTTCTTGGCTTCTTTGCAAAGTGTGTCTTGTTTTTTTTTTTTTTTTTTTTCAAAAACGTATTTTTTGTAGAACTTATGGAATGCCAATGGCATATCTTTAGGCGCACAAGACCTATACTTGAAACTTATAATTATATAACTTCTCTACTGCGAAATTGTGCATCTACAGCGCTCCACCAAGATCAATCTAATGATGGGCATTAAATGGTAATGCCATCAAAGCTTGGATCTTTGATTTTCCTACTTCTGTGCGGTGAAAGGAGGAGATCAGAGGAACAGAAGAATTAAAAAACAAAGAAAGACGAGAATCGAATAAGCCTAGCAACGTTAGATGTCCTTCGAATTCTTCGAAATGATTCACTTGGGACTGTCTGCCCGAATGACTGCCACATTTTGGCAACAAATTAAGCCTCGACCACGTAGACCCGCGTGGAGCTTTTGATTTGATACGCCCGCTTTTCCAATGCAGCATACGACGAGCAGAGATACGAACAGAGAAAGCGGAGAGCGGATGGTCCTTTCAGCCCACGCTAGGCGCCTCAGAAAACAATCGAAATTGAAAAAGAAAAATTTCCGTGACCTTGCGTTTGTTGATTGGCACACAACGCATTCGCTATGGATATGACCTTCCCGAATATACATATGTATGTACAATATCTGCGCAGCGGCCCAAGACGACCGACTTGTAAAGCAGTCGTCGTTAGTACAAAAGAGAGACCGGCAGTGTTTGCGAGCAAAAAGACGAAAACCTAAGAAAAATTTTTTTATTTTTTTAATAACAAAAGCAAGAATGTTTTAAAAGATGGAAGCAAAACATGCAGGAAATGAAAGAGAAAACAGAAAATGGAAAATGAACAATTTAACCCAAACAATATACGCAATGAAAGCATTACTCCCACCCCCTCACAGGTCACTTGGCACCTCTTGGCATCTTAAGCGAATTCTCGTGGCAAGAAAAGTTCTTTAAGCGAACGAACGCGATTACGAAAACGAAACCGAAAAGAGAAACGCAAAACATCCGAAAAGGCAAAAAAGGCGAACAAAAAATGGCGTCTGCGCAATACAATTTAACAGCATGTGGTAGCCGGAGCAAAACAAAAACGCGGATAACACAACATAATGAAAAACAAGTAAGGGCGTAATAGTCAGGCGAGCCTGACAATAAAATATCCGAAAAAAACATACATGTTTAACATAAATCACTTTTAAAACACGCGCAGAAAACAGAACCATTAAGAACCAATATTCAAGAGGTATTAAGGCCATAAGGAGCCCCGTATACCGAATTTTGTTCAAATTCTTTACGAAAACCGCCCCTTTGCCACACCCACTTCCCAAAATTGTTTTAATTCTAATGGGAGGCTTAAATATACGCTAAAACTCTAAATTTCATTTAAATATTTCGAAAAAGTCCAATTTTGTGGCAGTTTTGGGGATTTTTGTGACAGACCCTAGTACTGGAGGTACCCTTAATAATGGACCGATCAAGGTTTAACAAATTTCCCAAATTTTTTGGGAGGATGTTTATGGCTACAAAGGAAGCATAAGTGCCAAATTTCGTTCAAGTCCCATTTGAATTTCGGGTGTAGGGGACAATTTTCGAAAAACGACCTTATGCCACGCCCACTTTTCCAATTTTTCAAAATCATATTACTTGCCTTTAAACATGTTCAAATATCAAGTTTCATCAAAATATCTTGAAAAACTTCGATTTTAGAGCAGTTTTTTAGATTTTCGTAACAGACCCTAGTATTGGAGGTACCCCTAAAAATGGTCCGATCGGGTCCATTCTCGAACTTGTTCTTACTCATGTCCCCATGAGCACGCATACCAAATTTCGTCAAGATAGCTCAACTCCTTCGATAAGAAAACTGTATACAAATAGACGGACAGACAGACGGACAGACGGACATGACTAAATAGAATCTCCTGGTGACGCTGATCATTTCTATATATATTTTGTATGGTCTATCTCGACTGATTCTGGGTGTTACACAAAATCACACAAACGCAATATACCCTCGACACAGAGTGTGTCGGGTATAAAAATAAGGCTGTTATAGTTAAACGAGCCCAACAACATAATACCAGCAAAACATAAAGAACTGTCTAGTTTTATTTGAAAACAGGCCCCAAGGACACACCCACTAAAACGAATTTATTATAATAGAAGTTATCTCAAGCCCATTCTCATTATTTCTTGATCTTCCTTATGTCTCCGCCAATATGCACTAAAAACTGCATATACTTAGGTAGCTGAATACTTTCGATAAGAAAATTGTATACGGACCGACAGGCAGGCAGACAGACAGACAGACCGGCGGACATGGTTTAAACAATTCCCCTGGCTCCCCTCATAATTTCTATACGTACCTTTGTCGGATGGTTCGACACCCTACACACGAATGCACAAACTAAATATACCCCTGACACAGGAAGTGTCGCATATGAAGATCAAAACGGCCAGAGACATTTTTTTATGTCAAAACCCATCGAATGGGCGATATACCAGTGTATGTATGGTACTTGGTACAAATAAGCCGTATGGTCTAATAAGCCCTAAATATAGCACGATAAAGCCTGTAAAAATATGTTTACATCAAAAATACTTACAACACCCATAGACGATAGTCCCACGACTTGGAAAACAGCGTACGAGAGGCCCACCCGCGCTCACAGCGACGTCAGTGGTCGATCGTTTGTGATTGGCAAGAATTTTCATGCTTGATCTTATTTTGCCGTAATTTCTATCGATATATTATAATATATAATGCGTTACTTTTTGATGTTTTGTTTCAAGTAAAGTGAAGGGATGACAAAATAACTCATTGAAAAGATAACAATGATTTGAAATTGTGAGTTTTTGAAAAGGCAAATTAAATATTCCTTATAACATTTATGAAGTAGAATTTACTAAATGAAGCCTGCTTTTAAAATAAACCTCATACGTTGACCCTGGGCCTGCATAAAATAATTTGATTCTTTCATGTTAAGTAATAATTTTGAGAAAGACGGCCCAAGTAACAAAAATGTTTATTATCATAACTTAAAGAAGTAGTGAAGAAGGCTACAAAAGGTATGCACTCCGTCTTTAAGACATATTAAAGTCCAAATTAAGTGCAAAAGGGCCCATGTGGGCGGTCCGATAGAAGAAATTGAGAAGCGTATTTCTATCTTAATTGCCACTTAAATAGGAGAGCGAAGTTTCAAATTCTAGTTTTTATCTTCTTAAAGGCTTCTTAACTCCAGCACAGCTTATGAGTTTATAAAAACATTCTCTATCTCTTTTTATCCCATTGATTTAAATACTAATGATAAAATGAAACGAAAACATATTTCGCAGAGGGTGTTGGTTCTGTCTAAAATTTTATTGACAAGATATTTGTGTTCATCAATGCTATGTTATGATTAAAATAAGTGACTTTGGTTTTTGTTCGTTACGCCAAATTGAAGCGATTTTACAAACGCAATGACTTTTTCGGTGAAATTACACCTGCTACCCCCTTCAAAATTCACGGGCCTTCATAATTGTTTGAATTGATGAAATATTTTTGTAAAACAATTACGCTGAAATCAATGCGCTGGTGCTTAAAAATGTGTTTTTATGTGGGGTTTTAGTATATACTTTTCTTAAGTCAAATAATTTGCAAAGATTAACTCGTAAGCATTTTAAATTTCGTACAATCATAAGTATTGCTGCAAATTAGAAGGAACAAAAATATAATAATTTGCTTAGGAAATGTTTAACATCCAAGCGTACACCATTCCCTTCAGTGGTCGACACCGGACTGAAATGCAGGGTGGCCATAATTTTTTTCCATTTTGATAGCACACGTTGATGAAAAACACTTTACTAATTTAAGTACGATATTCGAAGTATTAAATACGTCCCATCATACCGATTTAATGCTTCGAATATGGCTACTAATTTCAGAACCATCTAAGACTGCTCTAAGAAGGATATTAAATACCAATTTAAAACCAAAGTGACAGCTCTACTTTAAAACCGATTTAAGTGACATTAAAGAAGGGAGGATTCAAATACCAAAAACTGATCATATTAAGTTTGAATAAAGAAATGAAATACCGAATGAATACCACATTTTGCTACTTGGGGGGTAAGTGATTGTTTTCCCATTCCTGAGGAAAGGTATTTTAACTCGAAAATTGAAAGATTGGTAAAAAATTGGATTTAATTTCTTAATTCAGAAAATGGATTTGCCACTCGCAATGTCAAGGTAATTAAAATTATCCCCCAATTTTGGGAGTCCCAAAATAATAGTTATACCCGACACACTCTGTGTCGAGGGTATATTGCGTTTGTGTGGTTGTGTGTAACACCCAGAACCAGTCGAGATAGACCATACAAAATATATATAGAAATGATCAGCGTCACCAGGAGATTCGATTTAGACTTGTCCGTCCGTCTGTCTGTCCGTCTGTCTGTCTGTATACAGTTTTCTTATCGAAGGAGTTGAGCTATCTTGATAAAATTTGGTATGCGTGCTCATGGGGACATGAGTAAAAACAAGTTCGAGAATGGATCCGATCGGACCATTTTAAGGGGTACCTTCAATACTAGGGTCTGTTACGAAAATCACAAAAACTGCTCTAAAATCGAAGTTTTTCAACATATTTTGATGAAATTCGATATTTGAACATGTTTCAAGGCATGTAATACGATTTATAAAAACTTTTAAAGTGGGGGTGGCAGAAGGGCGTTTTTCGAAAATAGTCCCCTACACCCGAAATTCAAATGGGACTTGAACGAAATTTGGCACTTATGCTTCCTTTGTAGCCATAAACATCCTCGCAAAAAATATCCTTGATCGGTCCATTATTAAGGGTACCTCCAGTACTAGGGTCTGTCACAAAAATCTCAAAACTGCCTCAAAATCGGACTTTTTCGAAATATTTCAATGAAACTTAGAATTTGAGCGTATATTGAAGCTTTCGATTAGAATTGAAAAAACATAGATAAGTGGGCGTGGAAAAGGGGCGGTTTGCATAAAGAAATTTAACAAAAGTCGGTATATGGGGCCCCTAATGGCCTCAAAAACCTCTTGAATATTCTTACTTAGTGGTCCTGGTTCTTGGGCGTGGTTCAAAAATTATTTAAACATGTGTTTTTGTGTCGGGTATTTTATTGTCAGGGTCGCCTGACTATAAAACCCTTACTTGTTTTTGTTTTCTTGACCGCGTTTTTTTTCGAAAGTTTATGGGTTGGAGTAGTTCTGAGAATTTTTTTCAGATTTTGTGTAACAGGTTTAGAGGTAGCTCTACGCGGATTTTCTCAAAAAGTCCTGCTTTTCTGAGTTTTTCGTGAAGACAGGTTCATAAGCAATGTTTTTCTATAAATGTGGCTCCATAATTTCTTAATTTTATATGAAAATGGTTAAAAGTAATAATGGAATTTCAAAGTACGCAGAGTCCTCTTAAATTTGTTATAAGAAATAATAATTTTACTTTTGTAGTTCTAAAGCTATGTCTCATCCCACCCAACATTTGGAAGACTGTTTTATGAGAAGATTCATTAACGAGTCGTTTTCGAGCCCCCTTCATGATTAGAAAATGATTGATCACATGCATGATTAAAAAAAGACTCGAAAACAACTCTTAAATACGTTTCAAAAGCGAATCGCATTGAAAGTACAAAAACAAAACATAGAGCAATCTCCAAATTAATCACGTAGGGAATTAAAATCAGGGCGTGAAACCGGAACCGAAACCGTAACCAATTTTAACCGGTTTATTTTCCTAACCGAAATAAAACCGAAACCGATATTTTGTTTTTTTGGAAACCGGTTCCCGAACCGAAACCGAAACACCGAAACCGAAACACCGAAACCGGTTCGAAACGGTTTATGAAACAATTTCCAACATCTTCCCCAAAATTTCATTTATTTCATGGTCGTTCATTAATACGCCACATAAACATTCAGTCTGACTGATCAGTCACCCGTGCGCGTGTTTATGTACTCTTGCCTATACATTTCCCTTCATATGTCGGTGTGCCCCACACGTGCTTTTTTCACTAAAACAATTAACTGACTCATTCAGTCAATGTTTATGTGACTCTTAATCAATTACATACTTTGTTTACATGACCACTTGATACGTATTTACTCGACACGTTTAAGACTATCTGTCTTTTTTTGCCACCAGTAAAAATCGTGTAGGCAAACAGAGACAAATAGACTTAAGTGTGTCGAGTGAACACGTATCTAGCGGGTCGTGTAAACATTGTAAATGCCGATTATAAAAAAATAGCCACATCTTACACCATGTCCTAACTTCCACCAAAGATGCACCTTTTGGAAGCTTTTAGATTTTCGGCACAAACATAATAAATAAGGTTTGTACGCATTTACACGTTAAGACATATCGATAATGAAACACATTTCTTGTAGGCCAGGCGCGAGGGGATGTTTCATACAAGTGCTTTTCTCCCACCCCGTGCGTCCCTTGCAGGTGAAAATTGTTTTCACTTTATGCCGGGTCAGATTTGTGAAACATGTTTCAAAATTATCCCATTTGAATACATGGGAAAGAAAGAGAAGCATTGATTGAAGTATGAAGAATATTGTTCCGGAACAGTTAACAAACACCGTCTCTTTTCTTCTTACGTTTTTCTCTACTTACTTAATTTCCTCAAAACATTTGATCGTGAGTCTGACTCTAGAATATCGAAATTTCTTAACGTGTAATTGCGTATTGACAACACCAAATTTAGTTTTGTGCTGTGAATATCAATGGTCTATAAACCGAACCCGACACGGTACTGAATTGCTTACTGAATCCTGAAAGGTTAAGGTGCGTTTGAAGTGTATTTCGTAGTCAAGATTTTTTATGTACTGCAACGACAGTTTGAAAATTTAACAATTTTAGGGTTTGCTTTGCAAGAGATTAATATCTTGAATTTTATCTGCGATTCTTAAAGTCTTTGAAAAACCGTAACCGGAACGAAACGATACCAAAACCGAAATAGTTTTTTTCAGAACGAAACCGTAATCGAAAGCATAAGCATTTCGTAACCAAAACCATAACCCGAACGTTATTTGTTTCGTTTACAAGCTCTGTTTAAAATATGATCATTCAAATTGTTGCTATCTCATATTTCACTCAATATTTGACTCAAAATTGAATTGAATGGAATTTGACTTTAAAGTTTTAAACGAAAAATTTCCATGATTGGAAAGCTTGGTGTCGACGGGTGAGCACAGGACTAGAAAACGGGAGTTCCTAGGTTCAAATCCCACATAAGGCAAAGAAAAAAAAAAGGTTGAATCTATAATAATAGTACATATGTATAACATATACACGGAAAAGCCAAAAAATGTGTATTGATTGAAAAAAAAATTTTTATTTTTTTTTTTTGGAAAGCAATTGATTATAAATATGAGTCATAGAAGACTCAAAAATGATTACAAATATGAGTCGTAGAAGATTCGAAAATAGTAACAAATATGACTCGAAAACGACTCGCAAATGATATCAAATACGACTCCCTAAGAAGAGATTTTTGATCAGAAAACAAGCGCATTATCGATCTTTTCAATCAGAAAGGCGACTCGAAAAAGACTCGCTTTTGATCAAAAATTTCAAAAAATGCTAGCTGGGATTATGTTCCCAAAAACATTATAACAAAAATTCGTTGCATACTTCCAGGTTTACATTTGAAATTTTCATTGCTTACAGATACCAAATCTATATTAAATAGAAACAAAATGACGAGCTTTTCATAGACCCATATGAGATTCAAGAATGACCTCTTTTTGAGTGAGTTTTGATAAAATATTACAATATGATTTCTGAATTTCGTAAAATATACTATAAACCAAAGAATAATGCCTTGCTGTTATTAATCACCTTTTTCAAATAACTGATCGAGATATGAGTGTTTCGAATTAGGTAGGCCGACTTTGTATCAAGTACCTTAGTATATGTACCTATATGTGTGTAGTGTATATGCTAATCTAGGCACATTTTTGTGCCCTTTGTTTACTTTCAAGTCCAGGATATAGTTTTAGAGAACACTTTAATTGAACTTTCACTATGAAAATATACAAAACATTCGATGAAAAATAGGCTATAATTGATCGCTTTATACAGCCCTGTGGAAGCGAGGAACAGGGGAAGTTCTTCCCGAGCTCGAAGCCCATTGAAGACCTTTTTGCATACACGTTCGTTTGGAGGAATAGAATGGAACCTCAAAGTTGAATGCACGATCGAAACAAAATTGTTTCGTTTGACGAAAGACTTGACGAAAGACCTTTAAGTGTAGGTAAGTATTCCTTTTTTTTTTTTGAGGGCGGCCCTTCAACCTTGACTAAAACGATCCGAAAGAGGAAAAAAGGAGGAAAAACTTTCACAAATATGTTCGAATTTTCCAATGCAAGGACTTGAATCTAATTCCACTTCATATAAACGTATTCATTGGGCAGCCCCTTAAAGTATGCAATGTTATTATCGACTTTTGTTATTTCCGCATCATTGTCGCAGTCTTTTCGGCCTCAAATTGTTAAGGGTCTGGCGGACTGCGGCCCCCTGAAAGGGTTTTTGAAATTTTGTTGATGTTTAGATAGGTGGCATCTAAAAACACTGTAGGGATGACTTTTTATTGTTCTATTTCGAAAATTCCTTGAGATAACCTTGAAAATCCTTTTTTAGTAAGCTTTTTTTTTTAATTTTATATCTTAAAAAATAATTAAGATAGGAAGATAAAACAAACGTTGGCCAACTGCTAATATAACACCAAATCTAAAAAAAAATATTCAATTTTTACACTGAGAAAATTTTTTCACACAACTAAAAATAAAATGTTTTTTTTTTGTTTTTTAATTGTATTCCCAGTTTGACCTCTAAGTATTTGCTGTCATTTAAAAAAAGTTTCATTCTAATTGGAGATTTGAGATTTTGAAAAAATTGCTAGTGCATATGGATGCTCTCAGTATTGATATGCTGCGGTAAACATACAACTCACCCGACGTATGAGCAATGTTATACGTTTATCATGTATACGCAATCAAAACAACTTATTACTTCATTTATTTTGATATAATTTTTTAATATTTTTAAATACAAAAACCATAATTTTTTACGCTTTTTCGGATGATTTTCGCGTTTTTTATAAAAAAAAAAAGCCTTTTCTGCACGTTTACCGCAGCATGTCATTACTGAGAGCATCCAAATGCACTAGCTATTTTTTGAAAATGACAGCAAATACTTATTTAAAAAAAATTTTTTAGACTGGCGTCGAACTGGGAACACACTGAAAAAAAAAATTAAAATTTGTTTTTTAGTTTTGTGAAAAAGTTTTCTCAGTGTAAAAATTTAAAAACTTTTTTTGATTCCGCCTTATATTAGCATTTGGCCAACGTTTGTTTCATCTTCCTATCTTAATTAGGTTTTGAGATATAAAATTAAAAAAAAAAGGATTTTCAAGGATATCTCAAGGACTTTTTGAAATAGAACACTAAAAAGTCATCCCTACAGTGTTTATAGATGCCACCTATCGAAAAATCAACAAAACTTCAAAATCCCTTTCAGGGTGCCGCATGCCTTTGCTCAACCGGCAAGACCCTTTCCATTACTTTAGCTTTAAATCACGTTTTCGAAAATGTTTTCTTTCCCTTTCCTTTTTTTCGTTCCTTCCCTCTCTTTCTTTTTCCTTTTGCTTCAAGAAGGACATATCGAATTTACACTAAGCATCATATTCGGTCATTTTCCACATTGCGGGAGAGTGTAATGAATCATGCAGAAATCGGATGCCAGAAAAAGGCTAACGGCTCCATTTTGTGACATGCCGCGTCAGGTTGCGCATTGCAGCTTTTAATGATTGATGGGCCCTATTTGTTGTTGTAATTTTTGTTATTGTTTTTGTTGTTTGTTGTTGTTGTTGTTAGAAGTATTAGTCTTTTACCAAAAGGAAAGCGTTTTTTCTCTTACCGTTGCAAAAATTCACGGGAGTTCCTAAAAGGCAATAAACACACAGCCAATCCAATCGGTCATGCTTTCATGGCTGCTTCGGCATATTCCGTCTTCAATATAGAATTTAAGCGCGTCAAGATAAGACTTCCCAAAGCGAGTTATTTGATAACCGATTTGAGTGGCTCTGTATGGCAGTTTATGTTTATGTGAATTTACGTATGGATCATAAATCGGTGATTTTACAGTTCAATTGAGTTGCATGAATAAAAGGATCCAGGTCCCTAAACTATTAAGATCCAACCCCCACTCGTGGGTAGTTTTAAAGTTAAAAATATCGGTTCATAAATTTGCTATCCAAATTATGGGTTATAGGAAACTATATAACTTACACTACTGATTGAACCTTAGCAGATCCGATTGATGGTAGTATGATTTTTTTTTTTAACTAATAAAATAACGTTCAATTGAATACCGAACGGAAAAAATACACAAAATCACTTACAAATATCATCGTCGCTCATGTTAGCAAGCATTCGGCTGTCGCTCTTTTGTTTCGATCTATAAAATTTATTATCGAACGAGTTGAGTTGAGTTGAGTGGAGAAGAGTGTGAACAGTGTTTCCAAAAAAAAAAAGGAAAACAATTAAATAGATAAAAATGGAACGAAATGGAATAATATTGACTTTAAGGATTTATGTTTAACTGCGATTGCGCAGAGCCACCGAATATCTTTTTAATACTTAAAGTACCCGCTGCGAAATAAATACTTTTAGGGGATTTCACTTGCACTGCACTTTATATCCCATGGACGTATGAATTATTCCACTGTGCACGAGCGCTTATTTTGCGATTTGCGGCTTTCAACCGGCGATGGCAGATGATTCCTCTAAGCCTTTTGAATGCTGATTTAACTTTGAATACTTTTGACTATCTGCTCAACCTGTCGTCTTTGTCGTTATTTTTTTTTAATTTTTTTTTTTTTTTTTTGTGGGGGTTTTGTTTTTCTTTTCTGTTTTTATTTCGGCGGTTATCAAAATTTGCGAAGATTAGAGACACGCGCCAACAGAGCCGAACGCTTGTGTTCACGTTGCGGGTGCAAAGCATTGGCGGCAACGTAAATCGAAATGGAGTAGCATTTTAAGCGCTTTAAGAAGCGTCGTTCCCGTTACAATACTCATCCGATTTGACTGTTTTTGATATCGTTTAATTTATTTTATTTGTCGCGCTTATTATATTGCATGATATCTTTTGAAAAGATTCTGGTTATCTTGCCATTCGCACAACCGCACACAAACGTGTGTATGTATACACACACACACACACACACACACACACACCTGCAAAAATATAGACATCCCCATATTGAAGTTAGACTGGCACTAATGAAGTTCAACCTCCAGCGAGAACAATGGGCCAAAATTGCCATGACCTTTTTCTAAAATGATAAGTCGAAGGCATAATAGAGCTGTAGCCTACACATCCAAGTTCGCTCCTGTCAACATTTTTCCTATAGAAAAACAAAATTTACAGTCGACACTTAACTTTAACGAGAGTGAAATGTTTCACCTCATTAGACATATGAGCTATTAACCCATTTATTATCCCAAATTGCCTGTAAAAAATCTTATAAAAATGAATAAAAACGCCATTGACTTTTGCAATTTTTTTAGGATGGAACTTTTCATGAATATTTATGGCAATTGAATATATGTAAGGAATTTTTAGAAACTTCTTAATTTTTTTTTTGAGTGTACAAAAGGCTATTTCATGACGATCATTCTTGTGCCGCGGCAAATGGGTTGAGTTGCATTAATAGAGCAGAAAAAAAATGTATGCACCAATATAAAATATATAAAATCACAAGAACTAATTTGTATTTTTCATACGACATTTCACCCAACACTGTCCACTGTAATTTTATAATATGAAATACAGTAAACTCCCGAAAAAGTTAAGTCTCACAAAAGTTAACAGTTAGGAGAATTTAATAAAAAGTTTGCCCTCATGGAAAGCCTTTTGAGCTTACTCTTATATTTTCGAATTTTTTCGCTATGTTTTGCAAAATTTTCGTAAACATTCAATGAACGCACACATAAACGAAGCTAAAATCTATTTCTTTTGGCAAAATTTTAAAGGAAATTTATCAAAGATTCACAAAAAAAATTGAAAAATATTTGGTAATAAGACATTTTATGACCAAAATGGCTCCCAAAGTAAAAGAGGGTTTTATACGTCCAAAAATTGGCTATTAAACTTCATAAAAATTATTTCTCTGAAATGGAATGCTTAAGCGCAAGAATTATTTTTCTGAAACAAATTTTTTGTTTTCGCTTGTAACATCTCAGGGTTACATTTAAGACCTCTATCTACACTATAAAGCAAAACACATCAGTATGGAACACCCTGTATATTTACATAGAATTACATACATATGTACTTACTTATATGCATATATGAAAACATTTATTTTATCACAATCAACTTGTCCTTATCAGAGTTGCTAAGAGTTTAACTCACTCACGACCGTAATCATAACCAACCAAGTATTTGATAAAATCATTTATTCAATATGAAAGCTCATTTGACAGTATCAACACGGCAACAACAACCAAGCATCAACAACAACAAAGTCAGATTATGACAGTTGTGATTTCATCATTTGGTGTAATTGAGCTATCATTTCAACGGATAAACAAGGGCAAAAAATGAGGTGCGCACGATTAAAAATTCTCGGGTGCTTTCGGATTCCTTTCCTCCAATATAAAGTTATTTAGCACATAAACATTTGATTTTTTATCAGATAATTCTCGCATTGAGGTAAAAGACAGGAAGGCAGTACACACCCAGTTCTTTTAAGGCTACTTGAAAAGTAGAGTGGGAAAACAGTGAAACACATTTGCCTTCTCAGTTTTTGGGAACACACCAAAGAGAGCGCGCGATAGAGATGGAAAGGGTGACGGAAAGGAAAAGCGAGGGGGAAAGAGTGGGAGAGAAGGAGAGAGAGAGAGGTAGAGAGAGGAGAGAGAGAGGGAGAGAGAGGGAGGAGAGAGGGAGAGAGAGGGAGAGAGAGGAGAGAGAGGAGGAGGAGAGAGAGGAGAGAGAGGGAGAGAGAGGGAGAGAGATGGAGAGAGAGGGAGAGAGAGGAGAGGAGGAGAGAGGAGGAGAGGGAGAGAGGGAGAGAGAGGGAGAGGGAGAGAGAGAGGGGAGGGAGAGAGGGAGAGGGAGGAGAGAGGGGGAGAGAGGAGATGGGAGGAGGAAGAGGGAGAGAGGAGGAGGAGAGAGGGAGAGAGAGGGAGAGAGGGGAGAGATGGAGAGAGGGAGAGAGAGGGAAGTGGGAGAGATGGGGAGAGATGGGGAGAGATGGGGAGAGATGGGGAGAGATGGGGAGAGATGGGGAGAGATGGGGAGAGAGATGGGGAGAGATGGGGAGAGATGGGGAGAGATGGGGAGAGATGGGGAGAGATGGGGAGAGATGGGGAGAGATGGGAGAGATGGGGAGAGATGGGGAGAGATGGTGAGAGAGGTAGAGAGAGAGCGGGTGAGTGGGGGAGAGTCTTTCTCGAGCCGCCTTTCTGATTAAAATAATCGAGTATGCGATCATTTTCTGATCAGATATGAAACTTTTGTCGGGAGAAAATTGAACCCTTGCCGTGACTTGGTATAATCTCTTTATGGGAAGAGACCCAGTACCAAATGGTAATAGCTAGGAAGGGAGTTGGTAATAGCCCAAAGGGGGCGCGACCGCTGAACGCATCGCTGAATTTTAACACAGCGATGTCATTGAAAATTCAGGACTGAACGACTCGCTGAAGCAGTGGCATGAGTTGTTCAGCTCTTACCGATTTATATGCATTTAAGAATCGGTTTAAGATATTAATGAGATTTTTTTTATTATAATAAAACAAAAGCTTCAAAATTCAACGAAATATAATAAAATAAAATAAAGAAAAATTAAATAAGAAACAAAAAGAAGACTTCACAACATTTTAAAATAAAATCAACAATGAAAAATTGATAATATTGATATAGTGAGAACATAGCATTACCTTTCCACTTCAAAGATCACTTGAGATATGACATTCTTGAAGTAAGTGAGCGATAAAAACATTTATCTGCCAACGCAAAAATTTAGCCATTTGTGCTATTCGAAATTCGTAAAGCCGAAATTACGTACTACTGGACGTCCACTGTAGTTTTATTGAAAAGGTTTCCTTTTAATATCTTCGAGGCACCTTCTTAATGTTATGGGATTTCTTCTTATTTTTACGTCTTATCTACTGTATTTTATTGAAAAGTTATTCCCCCTAAAATTTATACGGACATTCTCTATAGAGAAATCTTCTAAGGTTTGTTCTAATTTATAGGGTATTTTTTGTGGTCTTTTTTTGCCGGCAGAGCTCGGTAGGAAAACTTCATGTCGGACGATGATTTAAGCACCAATCAAACGTTTTTTCCTTCTTTGTGGCCTTCTTTTCTCGTGGCCTATCTATTATGGGGTGATAATTCAATTTTGATTTGAATGATCGTTGAGATCAGTTACTGGTCACATGAGTTTAGCCTGTTGAAAGAATAATTCCCATCATTAGAGCCTTATATCTGCGGCATCCGTGGTATTCATATAGATCCAATGGGCCCATAAAACAGATAGGTGACCTAAGGCCCTCAGAGGAGAATTTTCCGATTCTGCGGGATGCCCTGAGATGAAAAAAGAAACATCCTTATTGGTATTTTTTTCAACTCGCTTTCTTAAATTGGTCTTATCGACCCCTTGAATATATTCATTGAAAGCAGTAAATGGCTTTTCAAAAAATAGATCTCCGTATATACGTTATACACTATATATCTCTGAGCAGAGATAGGGTATCACAATGTACCTATCAGGTCTAAGTGCGCTCTAGGGGCGGCCCAGCTAACCCAACCTAACCTAACCTAGTGGGTACACCCTTAAGCTCTTCAATCAACATAAAAACAAACAGCAAAAATAGCATTGTTTGTCAATTTTATTTACATGTTGGCCTTATTTGGACTGATACCTGCCGCTCTTGAGAGACGAGTCCTCGAACGAATTGTCAGCGATTCAGTCAGTCAATCAGCATGTCCGTGCGTCACTCAGTCATCCATTCAAGCGTATCTGTATGTGAATTTGACGTGATCTAACAAGTCGGAGACATAATACAATATGAGATCTCTTTTGTTGTTGTTATTGTTATTCTTGTCGTTTTTGCTTTAGTTTTTCAAAACGATTTCGAACTCGATTTTTCCAGCTTTCAAGTACATATTCCTAAATAATTGTGTTTAAGTGAACAGATAAGAGGAACGGCAATGAAACCACAGAACACAACAAATTGAAGTAATAAAAACGAAGATGAAGATGAAGATAAAGATAAAGACAAAGACGAATACACGGACGAAGACGAAGACGCAAGAGAATGAGATTTTGTAATTTATGCAACAATTTCTGAAAAGAATGAGACATTTTTCGAAATAAAAAAAAACAATTAAATTTATGTAAATATTAATGCATCCGAAGCGCGTTTACCCAGAAATGCAAATTACAAATTTAGCCCGTTGACCGACTATACATACGTACATATGTGGACGCAAAAGTGGAAAAGTTGACAGGAAACGAATGCTGTATATTGCCGCCAAGCGCACGAATGCAATTCTCGCCGTTAAATGTCGCAAAAAAATAACAAATAAAGATAAATAATTTCTCAACGAAAGCGTCGCTAAAAGCAGCACGAGATTTTTGACACCGATTTTTTACGCACCCCCTCTCTCTCTCTCTCTCTCTCTCTCTCTCTTCTCTCTCTCTCTCTCTCTCTCTCTCTCTCTCTCTCTCTTCTCTCTCTCTCTCTCTCACACATTGTCTCCCTGGCTATAAATCTTTGGTACTTCCAGATGCGTACACGGATAATTATTTCAGCAGGGGTATTGTGAGGCGTTACGAAAGTTATATACCGATACGATTTTCTCTCGTTTCTTTGCGATTTCTCGCATCCCGGAGGGGATTTGAGGGCCCGAAACTAATTCCTGTGTAGGCCCCCCACCTCCACCTTACTCATTGATTGTATGAGGGGGGCGGGGGAAGCTTGCAAGTACTGGTATAAATTGACACTCATACACAACACAATGACACAAATGTACGCAATAGTCAGGTTCTACTGTATGATCATTTCTGGCTGCTAATTTTTTTCTTGGTCCAACGCTGCATGACTTGAATGCAGTGGCGTAGCTAGGTAACCAAGGGCCTTGCGGAAAAAAGGGCCCCACTGCTATCTCAACTGAATCGGTTTTATCAAAGTGCATTGTAAATGGCTAATAACACGAAATAGAAAAGATTCAAGGATTTATAATAAATATAAAGATCGGGCCTACCAACTGACTAAATACATAATTATTTTGTTAACAATAATATTTAGAATCACGATAGTATTTCGGGTAATAAAATGTGTAGCCAAAATCTATAGATTTGACATGATTAATTGATGTAGCGGACATCAATATGAGTGGTACTTAAATCAAATAAAATTGAACTACTATATTGAGCAATACTAAATAGTTTATTGACATTCGCTTTCTTGTTCCTGATACAGCATTAATTTTTTAACCGTTCCCGAAAGAAAATCTTAACTCGAATTCACAATAAAACGCACATCCGTCAAATCGACAACACTGACAACCAACATATATAATTTAGGGGAGTTCCCTAGGTATAACTTTCGAGTTTCTCTCAACTGAGTTGTCATGATTAAAGTCAGGTTGCAACCTGTCATATTTCTTTTGAAAATGGTAGAAACTTCCAAAAAAAATTCTGTCCGATCGAGATTTCTGGTAAGGATTCGAGGGCCCCTGAGCTTGATGGCCTAGACCCTAGGTAGCTACGGCACTGCTTGAATGCACTAGCGATAGTGTTCCAAAAAAATAAAGACAATTTATGTGCGTACGCATGGATGGACACGAATGGGGTGCTTGTCGTACGTACATATACATACATACATACATACATACATACATACATACATACATACATACATACATACATACATACATACCTACATACATATATGAAACGATATGACACGATACGTTGCGAACGCACAATCCGCGAATCTGAGAGTGAGCGACAAAACGCTAATGAACGCTATGAGATTTCGTGACACGGATGCGGTACATTGGCCGTATGGCAAAGCTAAATTTAAAAAATTTACACAATCCGATTCGCAGCGGCAACAGGAAGAGCAACAGCAGCAACAAAAAAATCGCAAAATGTGGCTTCATAAAGCCACCGGCCGGCGATTGAAATGCACATCCATTGCTAACGATGTTCAAACAAAGTCGCCAATGCTCGATAGCTGGCTCGCTGGATCGCCGGATCGCTCGTCCAAAAATATGTGTTTGTCTCAGATATCTATACCGAAAAGACGAAAGACAGAAACCAAATTTACGACAATTTTTCCGATGTTTTTAATAAATTGCATTTCTTATTATTTATATTTAGATCCCATGTACTACATACGAACCTATGCAGACTGTATGCTTGTTTGTTTGTATGCGTGCGTGATGAAAGAGCATGAAGCGCTTGACTAGTGAAATGACAAATGACAAATGACCAACGATCCGACAAACAAGAAACACACACTTTTTCGAAGGAATTTTACTCGAATTTCAGTGCAGTTTTTCAAGAAATCATTAAAAATGTCTAAGATTGAAAATCGATACACTTACCTCTTAATTCCACTTCGGTGAAGGGCTTCTTTTTCACAGTTTGCTAGAAATATTACCAAAAAAAATAAAAAATTATTAATCAATTAATCTGTGAATGGAATCCGAAACTAGAGCGAATAATCTCAGCGACCAAAAGTGCCTACCGCCTACAAAGTATACGAGATTGTAAGCGATCTGAATATTAATAGCTACAAAGTACCTATACGAGATTGCAAGCGAACTGCCTACCAATAGCTTACAAAGTATACCAGATTGTAGGCGAACCGCTTACCAATAGATTACAAAGCATACGGGATTGTAGGCGAACTGTCTGCCAATAGCTTACTTTAAGTGGTGGTGGTAGGCATTCACTATGCAAAACGGCCACGCTCAAACAAAAGTATACTGGATGGTATATGAGGTCGTATGCATTACCGCCTACTAGAGCTGGAGAAACAATCGATAGCACTATCGATACTATCGATGGTTTGAAACTATCGAAAACATCGATGGTTTTTGAAGACTATCGATAGTTTTCATTCATGGACATTTACTTTAGCATTGGAAAGCTGGTGCTGGCGGTGACAGAGGACAGTCTTCTTTTTGAAATGGACAGATTCCTAAAAATCCCTTTATTTAGATAAGGGCGAGAGCCGCTCGAAAATTCATCTTTCGATTATCAAAATTATCGATTGTCAAAATTATCGATAATCGAAACTATTGATGATGATGGTGATGGTGAGGTTGGTGATGATAATGGTGATGATGATGGTGATGATGATGATGATGATGTATGTGATGATGTTGGTGATGATGTTGGTGATGATGTGGTGATGATGTTGGTGATGATGGTGATGATATGGTGATGATGATGGTGATGATGATAGTGATGATGTTGGTGATGTTGATGGTGATGATGATGGTGAGGTTGGTGATGTTGATGGTGAGACTGGTGAGGTTGGTGATGATGATGATGATGATGGTGGTGATAGTGATGATGGTGATGATGGTGTTTATGGTGTTTATGTTGTTGATGGTAATGATGATAATGTTGGTGCTGGTGATGATGGTGTTTATGTTGTTGATGTTGATGATGGTGATGGTGATGATGATTATGATGATTATGATGATGATGATGATGATTGATGTTGATGTTGATGTTGATGTTGATGTTGATGTTGATGATGGTGATGATGATGATGATGGTGATGATGATGGTGATGATAATGGTGATGATGATGGTGATGATGATGGTGATGATGATGGAGATGATGATGGCGGTGATGATGACGGTGTTGATGACGGTGATGATGACGGTCATGGTGACGATGATTATAACTTACACAACTTCTTGCTACATCACGTCGTAAATAATCTTCGGAAATTCTGCGAGTCTTAATAGTTCTTCAGCGTTACCGCCTACGGCCTACGAAATGTGTAACGATTCATTGCTTCTGTAGGCAGCATTTTGGCCGCTGGGATTGAGCGAATTATATCCGCAATATTCTTTGTCTACCTACCTTTGTGCTGCGCTTCCCGAGCAATGCTGTGCCCAGCATCTGCAAAAAGGGAAAAAACATTTTTGAATTAAGAGAAAGTGGTAAAAATGGAGTACCTACGTTTTAAGATTTATAGTTAACAAAATTTTTTGTGTTTTTTTTTTTTTATTTACAATATTGCTACGGGGCAATTCCAAGGCAAATGGTCCTAATGGTCATACCCGTCACAGCCATTCTGAGCAGAAATTATGTAGGTAATTTCATCGCTTACCCGAGGTCAAATATGTACGCCCGTAGCACGCCCAAAATTCAACAGGCGCCCGCAACACGCCTGAATCTTACAAAACGTGCCCAAAACGAGTAACACTTTTCTAAAAACGAGCCGACAACAAGCCCACAGCACGCCCGAATTATTCAGAGAAGAAGGATTTCAGAAATAAAATCAAGTTCAATCTTATTGTAAACTTTTAAACGAAAATTTTTCTCGTTTTAGACGCGTTGTAAGATTCGGACGTGCTGTGTGCGTGCAAAATAAATTCAAATATTTTTACTCGTCTAAATATTATGAGCCTAAAAAAGGGTGTTCCTAATTTTAAAAAAATATTTTTTTCCGGGGCACCTCGTCTGTTTATTATATACCATAAGAAAGTAGTTCAGTATTTTGATTTTTGAATTTTTTTAATAACAGTTAGAGGTCGCTTCCAGCGGTCAAAGTTTTCCATACAAACTCAGTATGTGTACTTATTACATAATTTTTTTATATGACATCAAAAATAACTTCAATATCTTTAAATAAATTTTTAAATGCCTTTATATAAACATACATTTGTGTTTACCATCGGAGCATAATTTCAGTGGCTTATGCTGAGTATAATGAAAAGTAAAATAAGAATATGTACCAAAATTCGTTCGAATTTTGTTTTGGGGAAAAAGGTCCGAACCGTCGAAAAAGTGCGATGTGAATATGTGATCGTGTGGGGAGTGGCATTTGATACTTTCTTGTAAAAGTACTTGGAAAATCGTTACATTCTGCATCATTATTTTCTTCAATTTGGTTGCTAATAAGAAAACGGGAGCCTTGTACATTTTTTTTTTACTGAAATTCGATTTTTACCACTTTTGGCATAGCGGTATCTCGTTAACCGTAAGGAATATTCTTTTGGAGTCTTCAGCAAAAAACTGCAAAAATGCCCATCTCTTACCGTACTGCGTATGAGTAATGTGCATTAAGTATACGCAACATACGCCGTATCAGTGATGCCAACTCTTTAAAAAGGAAATGCGTAATTGTTTCGTCAAAAAGGGCTAAAAAAGGGGGCTAAACCGCGGTTAGCTCAAAAGGGCTAAAAAGGGCTAAATTAAACCAAAAAAAAAACCAAAAAGGTATATCAAAAGTATTTTGTTTGTTCAACCTAATGAAATTGTACATTTTTTTTTATTAAGTTGGCTAACAAAATCAATAAAACCGTTCAAAACATTTTTTTATATATAACTAGGTACGTTTTATTAACATAACATGTACATAAAAATTAAAATAAAATAACAATTCTTGGTGTTAAAAATTAAATAACATTTCTTCCAAAAAACAAAAAAGTGAGATGGTTTAAGGGTCACTCACAATAAGGCAGTGGCAGTGAAAATGTCCTAAATTTTAGAAAACACTGTTTCATATGAAATAAATTCTTATAATAGAATTGGATTTTGTATCATATCAAACTGTGTTCTCTAAAATTTTAAAAACTCTCACTGCCACTGCCTTATTATATATCAGGCTTTAATCTTTTAAAAATATATCTTCTTCTTCGTCATCACTCCATAGAAGAGTATCTATTTCAAATTTAGAATTTTTGTAACATTCACTTGAATTAATTTTGACTATGACATCTTCTGGTATATGGTAATCACAACAACATAGATTTTGCTTAGCTATTATTTGGTTTAACTTTTTTTAATTGAATCTCCTTGGCACTTATTTTTTCTTTGAAGTGGCAGCCGCGGTCTCCTTGAAACTAAGGAAGACTGCGGCCTATTTGACGAACATTCATGAGTGACATACATCATTTCTTGTCTTCATGCAGTAATTCAATCGCCACACAAACATGCTTGCAAACAAAATTGACTGCATGTGGCGGCGAAAAATTGTTTCTGTAAAAATTTCAAAAACGCAAAAGAGGGCTAATTTTTTTTGTCGGAAATGGGCTAAAATTGCGCGTATTTTAGTTTCGGGAAAAAAAAAAATTTTTTGCGTTCTGGGCATACCAATTAGGGCTAAAATAGCCCGAAAAGGGGCTAAGTTGGCATCACTGCGCCGTATGCTTAATCCACATAACTCATACGCAGTACGGTAAGAGATGGGCATTTTTGCTGTTTTAAGCAACTAAATGCACTTTTTCAGCTAGTTGGGTATCTTTTATCCCCTATTCAATACCAACAACTTTACTCAAGAACCCAAAACAATATTTCTGTACGGTTACCGAGATACCGCTATGCCAATAGTGGTAAAAATCTAATTTTAGTAAAAAAAAAAAAATGTCCAAAGCTCCCATTTTCTTATGAGCAGGCAATTTGAAGAAAGTAATGTTGAAGATTGCAATGTTTTTTCAAGTAATTTTAGGAGAAAGTGTCAAATTCAACTGGGGGATTGAACACCACAAAATGCGTGTTGCACTGTGTTATGAACCATAATTAATGCCTGATTTGCAATAGCGGACAAATTGCTGCAAATATTCAACAAATCCTAACGCATGGAACGAATTACAATCAAATCCACATTTGATTAAAATTGCTTCAATATACAGGGTATTCCGTAGCTGAGTGCTTTTCTCTATAGGGTGGATAGAAAAGGTCATTGTGAACTAAAAATCGTATGGGAGGGAGGCTCCAAGATTCACCCCTGAGGAGTTATAAGGGAAAGAAAGAAATTTTCAGTTGTTTCAGAAAAAAATTTTAATGCAGTTCGACAGAGAATTGTCAGACCTTTCTAGGCGTATAAAATAATCTTATACTTTTTTGCAGCTTCAAGGGTAGTTTTGATGTGCATCAAGTTAGCTTGCACTTTTTTGAATTTCCCAAAAAAAAAAAAATTGTGCTGTAATGTGCCCAGTTTGTTCTATCATGTGCCGTTTCGAAAAAATAAATTCCTCAAGGGATGCCATTTTTATGAGGAGGTCCTTTTTTTGGTGTCAAGTTAGCTTGCACTTTTTCGAACTTCCCAAAAAAAATTATTGTGCTGTAATGTGCCCAGTTTGTGCTATCATGTGCCGTTTCGAAAAAAAAAAATTCCTCAAGGGATGCCATTTTTGAGCAGGTCCTTTTTTTTTTGGTGTCAAGATAGCTTGCACTTTTTCGAATTTCCCAAAAAAAATTATTGTGCTGTAATGTGCCCAGTTTGTGCTATCATGTGCCGTTTTCGAAAAAAAAAATTCCTCAAGGGATGCCATTTTTATGAGCAGGTCCTTTTTTTTGGTGTCAAGTTAGCTTGCACTTTTTCGAATTTCCCAAAAAAAAATTATTGTGCTGAATGTGCCCAGTTTGTGCTATCATGTGCCGTTTCGAAAAAAAAAAAATTCCTCAAGGGATGCCATTTTTATGAGCAGGTCCTTTTTTTTCGTGTCAAGTTAGCTTGCACTTTTTCGAATTTCCAAAAAAAAATTATTGTGCTGTAATGTGCCCAGTTTGTGCTATCATGTGCCGTTTCGAAAAAAAAAATTCCTCAAGGGATGCCATTTTTGAGCAGGTCCTTTTTTTTGGTGTCAAGATAGCTTGCACTTTTTCGAATTTCCCAAAAAAAATTATTGTGCTGTAATGTGCACAGTTTGTGCTATCATGTGCCGTTTCGAAAAAAAAAATTCCTCAAGGGATGCCATTTTTATGAGCAGGTCCTTTTTTTTGGTGTCAAGTTAGCTTGCACTTTTTCGAATTTCCCAAAAAAAATTATTGTGCTGAATGTGCCCAGTTTGTGCTATCATGTGCCGTTTCGAAAAAAAAAAATTCCTCAAGGGATGCCATTTTTATGAGCAGGTCCTTTTTTTTCGTGTCAAGTTAGCTTGCACTTTTTCGAATTTCCAAAAAAAAATTATTGTGCTGTAATGTGCCCAGTTTGTGCTATCATGTGCCGTTTCGAAAAAAAAAATTCCTCAAGGAATGCCATTTTTATGAGGAGGTCCTTTTTTTCGTGTCACGTTAGCCGGGACTTCATTTTTCAATAATGTAACGAGAGAGGCCATAACAAAGGAGCTCTCTGCCGCAAGAAGTGACCCAACAATCAGCTCGTGGATTAGCAACATCCTAGAGCTAAGACTCATTACCGGCTAACTTGACACGACAAAAAGGACCTACTCATAAAAATGGCATCCCTTGAGGAATTTTTTTTTTCGAAACGGCACATGATAGCACAAACTGGGCACATTACAGCACAATAATTTTTTTGGGGAATTTCGAAAAAGTGCAAGCTAACTTGACACCAAAAAAAAGGACCTGCTCATAAAAATGGCATCCCTTGAGGAATTTTTTTTTTCGAAACGGCACATGATAGCACAAACTGGGCACATTACGGCACAATAATTTTTTTCGGGAAATTCGAAAAAGTGCAAGCTAACTTGATGCACATGTAGTTTTGCCATCAAAGTCAAAATTTTGAAATTTTTTAACATTTTTTGACTTTGAGAGCCATTTCGGTATGAAAAGGTCTAATTAACACATACTTAATCAGGCCGATAGCCTCGGAAGCTAGCGACTCCTATTTTTTTAAAGATTGCGTCTTAATTTATTAAGGCGTAATACACAAATAATAATAATAATAATAATAACACATACTTTTCTCATTTTTTTCCGAATCTGCAGTAAATTCCCTTTAAAACCTTGTTACATTTGTCATACCTTGTTAGCGTTTTAACCTCAGGAAAAATAGGATCTAAAAACGAACTTGAACTATTTTTTATTCATTTTAAATAAGCTCATCAAAAATAGCCAATTTTTCCAGTTAAAGTTCGTATAATTTTAAACCAAAATTTGTCTTAAATAAGAAATTGCTGTTTTAAGAATTTCATCACATAAAAAAAATTTCAAGTTCGTTTTTAAATCCCATTTTTTCGATGGTGTTAATAAAACCTTTTCCATACCAAAATTGCTCCCAAAGTAAAAAAAATTGAAAGTTTTTTCAAAAATTTTGACTTTGGCCGTTTATTTTTCCCTCAATGGATAAAATTTTTACCATCAGTTTAATTTTTCCTAAAAGCCCATACAATTGGCTTTCAAACGGAACTACATTTTTTTTCTACGATTAACCATTATCGTGGGACAATTTTTTTTTTTCTAGACTGACTGCCTAAAAACTTTAAGGCGCTACAACTCCTCAGGGTTACATTTTAGACACCCCCTCCCATACGATTTTTTGTTCACAATGACATTCTCCATCAACCCTATAGAGAAAAGCACTCAGCTACGGAACACCCTGTATATGCATGTGTTAAATATTTTCATCCTATTGGAATTCCATCGCTATTGGAAAACAGGCAACATCGTTCAATTCCATACGGTCGTTTAATATTTCTTCTCATTCATTCTTCTCATTCTTTATAGTCCGGGAGCCAGCGGCAGTTTTTAATCGTCAAAAGCGCAAAGGCTGAAAATTTTTCCCAAGCTGTGTCGAGTATCACTAGTAACGGAATGGACATACAGCTGGCGCGGGACGGAGTAGGTGCGGCAGCCCCTCAAACACGTAAAATAATGATAAAAAAAAACTGACACCGCAAAGGGTTAAACTTTGTTTAAATGTTATGTTATAAACAAACCTATCCAGCTGAATGTAGAGTGGGGGGTTATGCTCCAGCTGTTCACGTAAAGCTGTCAAAAATATGAGCTAATTAAACTCATTTCGCAAAAGCTGACATTTTTAAAACTAATAGTTAATTTTAAAAACTTTAAGGAAAAAAGCGCCCAGCTGCATATTTGGTGGGGGGGAAAAGCTCCAGCTGATGCAGTGATACATTTTAAAACTAATATATTTGGGTTTGGTAGGGGCATATCGTCCTTGAAGTCATGTAAAAATTGAAGAAATTCATGAAAATCTTTATAACTGTCCCAGAGTCGCTCGTAGAGGGGTGAAATGTAAGACCAGCCCCATTAATTCCCCCTCCCCCCCTCCCCACACAACAATTTTTCGCAACATACCCACCCTCTATCACCCCTCCTTAAGGGGGATCCCATAAAAATAATATTTGTATAACTTTTCCTCCATCGCACAGTGGTTTAAAATCCAGTTTTTGAGGAATTTAATCAAAATTTCAACCTTTTCATTTCGCAAAACCGAAAATTCCATTTAATTACCAAAAGTTCCATTAGGTTAAAATTGAATAAAAAGTTGCCCGGTGGAAACCAGGTTTTAGGCGAACAGCTGACAAAGTCATTGTTTTGAATTCTCTGTTTGTTGAAGTTTGATGTAGTGAAAGAATGCTTAAATTAGAAAGCCGTAGAAAGAGAACAAACGTAAAAGAAGTTTGTATTAAATATGGAAAATATCAACGAAGGTATGAACAATTGAAATTTTGTTTTAGTTTGTGCAAATAGTTGTCACAGTTGTGGTATCGCGTTGTTTAAATATGTTGTCTTTCATAAGTACAAAAATTTGTTAATAATTTTTGTGTTCAGTGGAGCTGATTTCACGAGGTTCCAAGCGGTTCCACGACATATATATATATATTTTCTGAAAGGGTATTTTGTGTGCTTTTACATGAATGTAATATTTCCCGCGTCCGTTCAAGTCCGCTGCTAAAATTTCACTTTATTTAGTAGGAGAATGGCTAAAAAATTCCGATATTTCCAAAATTTGGATTGAGAAAAAACATGTTATTTTTTAGGGTTGGGAAAAATTTTTAGGAGTTCCGACAAAAAATGAGCTCCGCATGAGCTCCGCATCGATGAATGCGGATGCGGATGTTAAAATTCGTGCGGAAGCTCCGCACTTGCGGATGCGGATGCGAATATTCGCAACACCCCTGATATAAATGCCGTAGGAACAAGAACGAGCATGTTCGGTATGCATATTAAAAAAATGTACAAAATTACAAAGTCTTGTTGCGAACATCACAAGAAGAAACCATTTTGTTTCTGGACGTAAACGAAGAAAAACCCTCGGAAAATGAATAAAATTTTTAATAAAAAAAAAATATCATTAGTGCGACTCATGCAGCTTCGCAAGTTGTGGGAAATGAGAAATTTGTCACACAACTGTCAAAATTTATATGAAAATTTACGATGGGAAAAGTTGCGAAGGCATTTCCGAAGCTGCATGAATACCACTATTATATCTAGGTCGTAGTCTTCACCTTGGTTTAAGAAGTCAGAAAGTTTAATTTCTAGAATATACTTGTATTCCTTTGGTCTTCATGCCTCATTTACTACCTTTGCTTTATTCGAATTTTTCAAAAATTCGCATATAAAATAAATAAACCTGGTTAAAACTCTCCTGAATAGGTACAATTTTTTGAAAATTCTAAACAATCAAAAAGTTTTAACTTATCCGAAGACTATGAGCCAATGTGTTTTAAAACTAAGAACAGGGCTGGGGCATTTGCGTTTTCCGTGTTGTTATTTTTCGTCTTCCCTTTGTTAAATCGTTTTATAAGTATGTATATGAACCGGTCGCCGTCTGTGGTCAACGATAAACGAGCATTTAAAAACAAAACAAAACTAGCAAACATATTCGCCGTGTGTGCCTAGCTTTAGGCGGCAAAAACTAAAATAATATAATAAAGAATAAACATAAAAATAAACAAAAACCATCATCGGCAACTTATTGCGCTGTTAGATCTCTTGAATTTTTTCTTTAAATTATTTGGTTTTTTGTGCTTTTTGTTTTTGGCGCAATTATGCATTATTTGTTGCAGCAAATTCCGGTCACCTGGCCGCCTGCCCGCTTGCCCAAACGGACGTTCTTTATATTTTACACGAATGTCTTCGGTCATCAATTTTCGGCGCTGACTGCTCGAGTGCCTGGCGCTGATCGCTCTTTATGATGTACATAATTTGAGCTATTTTTAGGTGACGACCCTTTTGCGCCCCGAAAATCATTTGCTGCCCGTTGGTATTTTCGGAGCTCTTCATGAAATTTCTCGCCATTATTTTTGATTATTCAATACTCTTATTTGGAGGCTCTAATTTGCGCGCTGCTTTTGAATTATTAATTTTTTGTTGTTGTTTGTTTTTTTTTTTTTTTTTTGTTCTTTTTTTAAAATCTTCCTACATTGTTGTGAGGAACAAAATAAACAACTCAAAGAAAATAATCAGATTTCAAATGGCAATAGAAAAATAGAATGAGAATTTTTGACCATTGATAGACCAAAAAAAAAAATCCTTCTCTTTATTATGGACTTAAAATCGAGTCCAAGAGTCAAACGATGAAAAGCTTCTAAGTTTGCCCGACCTCAAATTAACGAAAAGTTTCTAAAGCATAATTAAGCTTACCGCAGTTGATATAATTTCACAATTATTTACATAATTGAAAGTTCATTTCTTTTGAGAAACCTAATTCAACGGACCTGGAAATCCGTGAAAGTTAAATTTTTTGGAAATAGAAATTCTGAACCTTTTGAAACAAGCACAATCACTACAGTTGCCATATGTATTATTATTTTTGGATCTGAGAACGTAACACTATACAGAGCAATAGGGGGCGCATGTGGATGTTTCAATTCATCCGGAGACAAAAACTTGAATCTCTACCTTTCTTCATTTATCTTCCAAGCTAATGCGTTTTGTATTCCCTTCTTGGAGAGGAAAAAAAGATTGCTTCTTGTGACGTTCAATTCGGTCTTTAAAGATCCTGAAAAGGCATGAGAGCATCGAACATTAACGCTCATTGCTCAAAAGGGATGAAGAAGCCATCACGCCATGATTGCTCCCTTTCGGATTGCTCCATCAATTATTTTATTCGAGCGTCTGTTGTATATATGTACATGTGTTCCTTGATAAGCTTTTTTGAGGGCATTTTAAGCTGTAATACCTGATGGGAGCGAATAAAAAGGTAGGAATATCTCATAGGACACGACGAAAAACTCCAAGAAATAGTAATTTTTTCTATGAAATTACTATGTAGTATTTAATTAGTGCAACTGTATCCAATTGCCGCCCTACGAACTAGTACTATCCTCTAGTGCAAACTGCACTAGTGCTTTTCTATATATAACATATTTTACACTGTTTTTCTTAAAGATTTAATATGGCCAGGGTTAAAGAAAGGATCAAGTACTGGTGGCTTTTGAACTAGTTAAGAACTAGTAAATCACTAATTGTAACTGCTGCGGGGGATTTATTAGATGAGTGCGAGTGATTTGAAAAACATTTTTCTGTGGGTGCTCGGACCAGAAACAAAATGAAATTTTCTCGAGAAAAAAACAAACAAGCAAAACAATAAAAAATAAATATTGAAGAGAAAATAAAATGTTCAATTGTTCGGAAACCCCGATAAAAAGCATCTTTACCTGTAAAAATAAACACTAAACGCGAGTGGATATAATCAAATTAACAATAACATGGAAAACATAAAACAATAACAAAAATGGAAAAGAAATGAGCAATAATAATCTTATCGAAGAAGTGTGGATATTATAAAAAAAAAAAAGAAAATTCAGAAAAACAGAAAAATGATTAACTGATGCTAAAATCCATAAAAAAAATATGGTCAAATTTTTTTTTTTTTTTTTATGATTCCATTCGGCAAAGAAGCATTAATATAAAGACCATTCAATAAATTATGCTCTTGGACATTTATTTGACAATAGAATTTCCAAGTCGCATTTTCATATTCAATCAATTTTATCATTTTATACGGACAAAAGTGGGATATTACAAATTGGGCATCGCCGTCTTCGAAACTCAACAGTTTTTTTTTTTTCACGTCTGAAACGAGCTAACGGGAAATTTCTCAGTCGGACTTTTTCATCCCGCCATAAAAAGCCCCAAAGATGAAACATTCGATATTCTACGAAAAAAATGTGAAAAGCTGAGAATTTATCAATCGACCCTTGTAGTTGAAATTAATCATTTGAAAGAATTGTTTAAGGGCACCCTGTCGCTTTGTTTAATTCACAATCATTTTCCTACATACTCACACAAAGACCCTTACACATGCATGTACACACATACCCTGCAGTAATGAAATGCTTTCGGTGTAAATGAGAACCGGACCTAGGTGAGTCCATAAAGGACCAACCCCAAAATTTATATCAAACGCGAACGGTCTAGGGTTATGCTCTATCGGACTCAACCTCGTCAAGTCCCAAAATGATCGTGATTGGGTGATTTAATACAAAGGAACACACCCGCAACTCACCCGCAACCAACCCAACACCCTTTGAAAAGGGACCGGTTAGTTTTCAATGACAGCCCCATGTTAAAAGACGTGAGTTGAATGTATGTAAAGGCGACTGGTCCTGACCTCCTTAGGACCGACCCGCGGTCGACCCCGGACCGGTCCTAATTTCTGCAGGGTACATATAGACATACATATACATGTAAATATATTTGCGTTTCTGGGGTACACATTGGCAAGCCGAACACGAAATGGAAAAAAAATTCAAATGTCAAAATTGTGAAAAACCCACACAATCGAGTGGGCGTCGAGGAGAGAAAAAAGGGCTAACAAAATGCGACGCTTATGCGGGGAAACCTCAAAATAAATTGAAAAATTCAATGGAATTATGGGAAATTGTCGTCATTTCCATTGAAATCATGAAAATTTGCATAAAATTCGTTTGTTTGACATTTAAAAAAAAAATATATATATATACACACATATGTATGTGTGCAAACACGCTTTGAATGCGAAAGGTGATCGATTGTTATCGATTAGATTGCGCCGAATACATGTTTCGGATCTAATGATGGACAAAAGTCAGACCGTGTACATACATACCGAACACTAATCACTAAATCGACACAACTCAAAATTTTGCATTTCTCGTGCAAACAGCCTACAACTCTCGACGCCTGTAAAATTCAATTTCTTTTCTAAACTTATATTATTTTTAATTAACTGGAGAACCAGTAAATATCAATGTTAAATTTCCCAGTCTTCTTTTTCCTGCAGTAAAGTGTTGGCGAACATGACAAAAAATTATTGAAAAAATTTTGAATTGTGCCGGTTTAGTGAATAGTGTGCGATATGTCGCGCCTAGTTCTAGAATATCAATTGAAATTTCAAAGAATATAAATAAAAAAAAAGTTTCATTCAAACAAGAGTAAAATTAGCTTCCGGGAACAAAATTCGTTGATGTTCAATCAATCGTATGAGCAATCTATAACTTTTAAATGAAATTATGTGCATATTAAATAATTGGAGTCCCTTTAACAAGGACACAAAGCTTTTCGATGGTTCATATAGAAAGTTCCGTAGAGAAGAGACTACGACAGTGACAAGCTTATAGATTGATTTCTTAATCTATCGATCGATTAACTGACGCCTTGATAACCTCAATAAATGGTTGAATAAATGATTGATTGATTGATTTATTCATTGATCAATTTATCGAGTGATTGATTGATTGATTGATTGATTGATTGATTGATGAGTGATTGATTGATTGTATGATTGATTGATTGATTGATTGTTATTGATTGATTGATTGATTGATTGATTGATTCGATTGAATGATTGATTGATCAACTGATCGAATGATTGATAATCTCAATAATTGTTTGCTTTATTGAGTGATTGATTTAAAAAATGATTAAATTATTCATTTATTCATTGATTTATTCAAGAGAACTCAACTCCTTCGATAAGAAAACGATATACAGACAGACGAATATGGTTCTCCTCGATTCTCCTGACAATAATTACACAATGCTACAAAAAAATTTTTTTTTCATACACTTTTTTTCTAATGGTTATTTTATGTTAGCTTAGGGCTCCCTCATTCCAAAAATATCAATGGTTTGATGAATTTAAGTAGCGTTTCCGAGATATGGCCCAAAATGTGAAAAAAGTCAATTTTCTCTACTTTGACCCATATTTCAGGCCATAACTCACACAGTACTAAATACCCACGTTTTCAAAAAATAAAAATGCAGTTTTTTGCTTATAACTTTCACACTTTGTCATCCGATCATCGAGCTCTGTGGCTTTAAATGTTTGTTACGATTCTCGCAAAAACTGGTATGCCTAATATTGGGATAATTTGCACTGCTTGCTAAGATATGCTTCTGAGCCACAAGTATCTATGTGTGTTCGAATCCCGCTCGACGCAAAAATCTTCAAAAGTGTTTTCAGTTAATCTTTAACAAGATGCGGTTGGGTACTGGCAAGTCCACCGACGAAGCAAAATTTGCCTATAAAAAGATTTTTTGAAAGCTATTGCCGATCGGAGTCGGCGTAAAACTGTAGGTCCCCAATCTTACTACTAGAGTGATACAGACAGCGACAGGTCGGCTGTAAGAAAAATTTTATCGCATCTTTAAGACCTGAAAGCGTACTCCGTTGTAAACGGTATTAATAAATCGCTAAGAAAAAGAAGAAGATACCTCGATTAGGTATGGACGTTACGCACGAACGCATAAACGCAATAATACCCAAGACAGAGAGCAAATCGGTAATAATAATAACTCTGTAGCATAGAATCGTTTCACATGCAAGTAGGATAAAATCTTAAGTTCTGCCATCCTATGAAATAAATACCTACTGAAACGGAGATAAAGATCGTTTGTGTTCTTCACACAAGGGATTTGAAATAGAGAATCTTGGAAATGCTTCGATCTAAGTGTTCTACGATCACATGAAAATAGGCAGAGGACCTATTTTACGAATTTTTATACCCAGCGTAAGCGGGGTATATTAGTTTTGTGCGAATCTTGTAACAGGGAGAATTAAGCTCCGGAGATATAGACAAATATATATAGAAATGATCAGGATCAAAAACTAAATCGATTTAGACATGTCCGTCTGTCCGTCCGGCCGTCTGTCCGTCCGTCCGTGGTCGGATCTCCTCCAAAACGGCTGAACCAATGAAGTCGAAATTTGGCACACATGTATATCGGGGTTCGAGTATGATCCTAAGTAAAAATGGGAGACATCCGCCCACTGCCACGCCCACAAATGAATTTATTGTGTTTTCAGTAAAATGCTTGTAACTTGCGAACCACTCAACACATTTCATTGATATTTGGTGTACTGGTAAACTACGTAAAGAGACACATCCACGCCCACAAATAAGGGTTTATCGTAACTTGTGAAGTAAAAGGGGTAGAAACTTCAAATTCACAAAATAGGTTGACCAAGGCGAATGAAAGGTGTAGGAAAAAATTTTAATTGGCCCGCCCACTGCCACGCCCACAAATGAAGATTTTTCGTAACTTCCGAAGTAAAAGGCGTAGAAGCTTCAAATTCACAAAATAGGTTACCAAGGCGAATGAAAGGTGTAGGAAAAAATTTTAATGTGGCCCGCCCACTGCCACGCCTAAAAATGAAGCAAAAATTTTTCGTAATTCAAGTAAAGGTCGTAGAAGTTCAAATTCGCAACAGGTTACCAAGGCACTGAAAGTTAGAAATCATTTATGTGGCCGCACCACTTGCCAGCAAAAATAGAGAAGCAAAATATTTCCTCATTATGTTCGGATGCATGGGTATTTCGAAATCGAAACTTGACGATTTAGCTTTCATTACTGTCAGGTCGATTATTATATAATTAAAAATATATTGATCTCCTTGTCTTAACAAAATTGGGACTATTCAGAAATTTTTTTAATTTAATTTTTTTATGTTCGATTATTATTTTGTAAGAAACCAATATTAAGAATTAACTTTAATTGACTGATGCAGCATCGATTGAGATTAATATAAGTTAAGAAAATATATTAATCTCCTTATTTTAACGGATTGAAGGATATTGAGAAATGCGAATATTTTAGAATTTGCCGATTTTAATGGCAAGGGCGAATATATGTATTTATTAACAACGCATATTAAATCACCTTTAATTGCTGCCGTATGCTCATCATTAGGGCTCATTTCGTTGTTTGGAACTTTTTGTTTTTAATCTTCTTTATTTTTATTATTTTATAGGTATAGATACAATATTTTTAAGAATTTATTTTCCCAAATGAAAAAAGAGCAAAAGAAAAAACGAAAAATATTACGAAAAACAAACACGAAACGAAACAAAATAAATCAACGCGGGTTATAAGCGCTGCACTCGAAGATCATGGCTTGCATTCACTTAAAAACCGGAATATTTCCGTTGTTTATATTCAATTTTATTTAGGAACTTTATTTGTCTTTTAATTCTAAATTTAAATATTTTTATGTTGTTGTTGTTTAGGTTTTAGTTTTAGGTCTTCTTTGTTGTCTTCCAAATGTTTTTGTTTTGTGTGTTTTTTTAAATTTTGTTTTTTCTATTTGTCGATTTGATGCCGATGGGTGGGAATTACGTTTTCGATTGTTTGGCTCGATCGATTGAAAAAAGTTTTTGCAGGCGACACTCTCCACAACACTCAACAAATGGGCGACTTTAGTGTAATTTGTTTGTTGCTAACACTGGAATTGATGTAAAGAAGTGTCATTGTTTGGAAGATATTTTTTTGTTGTTAGAATTTCGGGATAATTCGAGCACCGGATCGAGACGAATTGAATCGGATCCAAATTGAATCGTGTCGCACCGCAGTGGGTTTTTAAATGATGAGACCACACAAAGTTCGGAAGTGCATAAGCTGTGCTCTCTCGCTCTCGCTCGCTCTCTCTCTCTCTCTCTCTCCTCTCTCTCTCTCTCTCTCTCTCTCTCTCTCTCTCTCTTTGCTCTGTCGGATTGGAGTGCAAGCGACAAGATTGAATGGAACGTTAAATTTTCAGCTTGACAGCGTGCCGAAATGATTTCCCACAATTTGCAAACTAATTAGACACCTCCGCCGATTGACTATGCCGTTTACGCGGTCAACATCGACTGGTGATTGCCGTCGTTGCCGCTGCCCGTTGGCCGACGAAATCGTCAAACTAAACAAACGATCGTTTCGTGTATGCGACGCGACGCGACGCGACGCGATCTCTTCAGCGACTTACCGAGAAAACGCAGTACGGATGGAAATCTGGCGAATAGGTTGGGATGGATGCGAGATGTTTAACGGACGAATTTAAGGAAAACGGGCAAGGAAATTTGCAATAATATTTTAAACCAGTGGTCGGCGTATTTCACGTTCAGTGATCGCAATCGCAGCCAATTTTCGTGACATTTTGCAAAATATTTCGCCCATTCATATGTAAGATCGCTTGTTTGCGTGGCTGCGAGTATGTTTGTATGTTGGTGCCTTTGTGTGTATGTATGTATGTATTTATGTATGTATGTATGTATTTACCCAGCAGCGAAGTGTTCAATGCATGGCATCGACATCGTATCCTGAATCGACTACAAGCTAATGTAAGTGCATTACCATTTGGGTGAAATGCTCCCTTATGTAATCAATTCAAAATAATCGAATATCTCATCAATATGCTCAACTAAAATTTAGGAGAAAAATTTTTATTCGCTCTTTTTATATTTAAATGGGTTTATTTATTTATAGCATATAGTAATCAATCATGCTGGTGAGGCGTCATCTGTTACATTTTCTGAAACGTTGATATAATACAGTCGAACTTCCTTATAATGAAGTTGCACGGGACCAGAAAATCACTTCATTATATAGAAATTTCATTTTACAGAAATTATTAACACGTACACTGAAAGTGGCACGAAAAAGCTGTGCGTTTGAAATTATTTCATAGTAGGGAGAACTTCATTGTATAGACGTTCACTATACGGAAGTTGGACTGTAAATCTACCACGCGCGAATTGGAAGTCTCCGTGGCGCAGCGAATAGCATGTGCGCAATCTGAAGAGCTCGAGTTCGAAGCCTGTGGCAGGCGAAAAAAAATGTTTGGAAACACTTGTGGCAGGTACATTTTAAAGAAAAAATTGATCCACTCAGTGAGGAGAAAACAAGTTGACAGTCATAAAATAAAGTTTCCATCCTGCCTTCAATAACGACGAGCCAACAAACCTCTTGAAATATTCCTATTAGCAGGGCCGTTTTTAGGCATAGGCTACATAGGCTGCAGCCTATGGGCCCGCACCACAAAGGGGGCCCGCACCACAAAATGGTATTGCCTTTTGGTTTTTCACTGCACAAACAAAATGTTTGAATAGCAGCGCCCTTTTTTTTTTTTTTTTTTTTTGCTACTCTAGCGGGCCCGAACCACAGCCACAGTCTAGGGGCCCAAAAGGCCTAGAAACCGCCCTGCCTACTAGTTATATTGGATTATATCGTTTTTATTTTTTTGCATAAAAATTTTGGTTGAAAGCTTTTTATTCCTCTAAGTTTTTTAATATTATTTAAATGATATCGTACTATCTTCTTTAAAAAAAAAAAGTAATGGTGTTATAGTCAGGCGAGCCTGACAATTAAAATACCCGCACGACATGTAAATAATTTTTAAGCCAACCCATTTTAAAAAGATAAAAAGTATTCAACAGGTTTTAAAGGCCATTTGGGGCCCCATATACCGGCTTTTGTTAAATTTCTTTATGAAAACCGCCCTTTCGCCACGCCCACTTTTCCAATTTTTTTCAATTCTAATCGGGCTTAAATATACGCTCGAATTCGAAGTTTCATTGAAATATTCGAAAAAAGTCCGATTTGGGCAGTTTTGAGATTTTTGTGACAGACCCTAGTAATGGAGGTACCTTAATAAATGGACCACGGTCTTCTAGGAATCGATTTGGTTATAGTCCTGAGCTGCATTACCACTCGCAGACCAATCGATGGGTGTTTCACACGCTAGCTCAAACTTATTGATAATTGGTTTTAAATGGATGTATCAGAAAGTGCATGACAGAACGAGGAACATGTCATAATTCGAATCTCTGCGCGCTTGGTATTCATTTCGTATATAATAGTATTTTGTTATGCTATCTGATTTGAGTTACACCCAACATGCAAACGCATATACCCCATACAAGTGTTTGAGTATTAAAAATATAATTAAAAATTGTATAAAAAATGACGCTACCTAACCGAAAGGGACTTGATGAAACTCCGCCGATTGCAACATTTATTGAATGCACATTTAGTAAATCAAATTGCTTTTCTTTTTGTTCTTTTTTTTAAAAGACCGCCAAATCCTATCTAATTTCAAAATATGCAATCGCAGGTTTGAAACAAACGACTTTATGATGACCCGACAGTGAAATATTAATCCTAACAGTATGATGTATGTTCTGTTTGAAAATACATAATTACGGAATAAGAGGAAAGGGAATGCAAGAGTTAACTCTTACAAGTAATGCAGCGCAGATGTTGCGTGTAGTCTAGGTTCGACTTGCTTACCCCTTCGCGGCAAGGTAATGCAGAATGGAGTCGTTATCCCCTTACCGCCTAGGACATCGAAATGTTAAATGTAATGCTGGTTTTATATGGGAGGTAATGGATTCTGGAATGGATGTTCATTAACTCAGAATCAATGCGACATCAAAGTAGAATGCATTACGTTCGCTGCTGGGTATGTATGTATGTATGTATGTATGTATATATGTATGTATGTTGTATGCCATGTATGCTTTGTAAATTTGTATTTATGGTATGTGTGATATGTACGTGAACATATAATTCCGTATGAAGTTTTGCAGCTTGTTGGCATTTGACTTTTAGATCTTTAGCTCGTTTCAAAAACGAACATTAAATAACGCGCAAAGGGACTTCGGACTGAAATTTCCTCAAAGTTAGCCGAACGATTAATGCGAAGTCGCAGCATTGTGAGGTAAATTCGAAATTGTTTGTTTATTTTTTTGTTTTTTTTTTGTAAAATCGCGCGCCATAAATACCTAACTCTACAATCATTGCCAAAACGACTGGCCGACCGGCCGATTTGGAAACAAACCGACATTTTGCTATTCGACTGCACTGCACCTACTCATCATGCTATTATTGCTGCTCGCTCAAACCGAAATTGAATTGAGTCCATATATGCTATAGCTGCTTTTAACACGTCATACTCGGCGTAATCTGAATTTAGACTCTGGCGACTAACGGCCATCCCAAGCGAAAATGTAACTTGTTATTGAGCGCATTGCCAGTAAAGTGTCCTCAATTGCGTTATACGTATGCCTGAGTGTGTGTGTGTGTGTGTGTGTGTGTGTGTGTGTGTGTGTCCTGATTCCATTGACATCCCAGCAGGAAAGTATATCCGGCAGAACAAAAACATTAGTGATTTCACTGGATCATAGAGGTGACATTGTCATGCATGCCACCTTGGGGAACATGTCATCGTGAAGGGATGCCGTTCATGTGCTTCAATTTCATTGGCTACTGAAATTTATGTAAAGGTAGAAACACTCACGCACTGCGGCGCACTGCGTGGCATGGCATAGAGATAATTTGTAGTAAACAGTGACGCACAGCAAAATAATATGGAAATGAACTAGAAAGGGCAGCTCTGCCAGAAATAAGTGCAAGTCTCCAAACAATGGCAACACTACAGCTGTCAAATTAGCATAGAAATCTTAAATCTATAGAACGCTATGCCATGCTATTCCAGCGGCAAATGTCCCGCTGATATCATCGATGAAGTCACGGTGACTTTGGATCCGGTATGCATGACAATTCATATGACACTTTGTATGACATTTGTATAGGAGTTGGACAGTGAATTCACCGGTGACATTGTCATGCTAGGGAATGCGATTGCGAAAAAAGCATTTGAGAGCAGCACATTGCTCTTTTCTCTCTAAACGTCAAATTATCGAAACTAGTTTGATAACTTCTCTTCTTTGTCCTCTTTTTGGATATATCGCAATTTTCAAAAAAAATCTATTTTAAACAATTTTTAATCGCCTCAGCCAGGGATCGAACCAGCGATCTTCGGATTCTGAATCGAGGACGCATCCACTACGCCACTTCATGCTAACGTTCAACAGACACTAAAGCCTTATTCAAATTTCAATAGCCAATGAGAATCAAGCACGTGAACTGCATCCCGTCACGATGACATGTCCTCCAAGATGTCATGCATGACAATGTCACCTATATGTCATCGATGACATCACTGATGATGACATTGTCATGCAGGAGTTAATTTGCCGCTGGGATGCCATGCTAATTTTTTGAATGTCTGCTTTCATACAGTTATAACCGAAATACCCCACCAAACGACTTTTATTGCGATTAACCATGGACAGCCATTTAAAATAGTAAGAATGACAAGAAGCGATTTTTTCCCCCTCTAAATCACTGGAAAAAAATTTAACAAATAGAAAATTTTCGGTTGATAAAAACAAGGTAGAATGGTTGAAAATTCAGTGGTTGAAATTCCATAAAATTCATCAATTTTTACTTTTATACAAGTATTCCAATAATGAAGAAGTCATATTTAATGAAGTCAGTTTAAAAAAAAGGGCAATCAGTGACCAAAGCACACTTAGATGCACTGGAAAAACCAACCATCGCTGAGAAAAAGAAGAAAGATGTTCTTGAATTATTGCAGTTCATACCGCCAGTTCATCACACTTTTTATAACAATCTTAATAGTTGAAACAGTGTCAGAGATGTAGCGTATTATGATGAGATAGATGAAGAATAACCCTTTTTGTGCTATTTTGATTGTGTTCTTAATAAAGTCCTTTTTTTTTGGTGTAACCTGTTTATTATTTAAAACTATCGGAATTTAGGCAATCAGATTGAAAAAAAATATGTTATACAATTAGTTGAAAATAAATTAATTGAGATAACATTCATGAACTTAAATAAATTCTATTAAGTCTGCATGTATTCGATCTATCCGTGGCCTAGCGCATAGCGATAAGCAGGCAGAAATAAGATGTGGAAAAATTGGGAATTGAAAGAAGCAGGTAAATTTTAAATATTAAGGAAAATTTTGATTATCTCATGGAGGAGAAAAGAAGCTGCCACCCATACAGTAAAGTTTACATCCTTTCTTCAAAAACGTCATACACAAGTCCTATAAGTTCCAATAGAAATTTTCTTTTTTTATTATTTTGAATAAAAAGTTTGGTTGAAAGCATATTCTTCTAAGTTTGTTAATTATTATTTAAATGTTAAGTATATTAGTATCTACTTTTTACCAAAAAAAAAAAAAAAAAAAAACTCTTGCCTGAAGGGGATTTGAACTCACCGACATCGGATTGTTAGACAATCTCTCTTATTTTTGTTTTAAGAATTCCTTCTCAATTAACTTGAAAAAAACAACTTTGAAATCACTCAAAGAAAAACTAAAATAATATCAATTTACAATAAACTGATTTTAAACTAATTTAAAAGATATGCAGATTCATATCAGTCATGGGAAAAAGTCAGAGTTTAAATGAATTGTCACTTTAAATCAATCAGTTGTTCCATTAATTTAAACTTAGTTGAAATTCCTAAAGGGTAGTAATAATTACATTTTTTAGATATTGAAAAATATTTAAGTATTTAAGTTACGGTTTTGAATTGGGGCTTCTAAATGAATCAGTGCCTTACAGTAATAGCACTGACAGACATAGGTATTTTACACCATGATGGTGTGAAGTCTAGGTGACACACATAGGTATTTCTCAAAAGTCTACCTTAGCCAACATAGACTTTTTATAGACTTCACACTACATTGAAAGGGAGGATTTATTGTGGACTTCTTAGATTGATACGGCAACGCCGCACCAAATTAAACGAAATATCGATTATTTTATCGGAAACCAGATGTTTAAATTTCTAGTTTCAAGTAATTTATGCGAAATGCATGAAATTAATTCCATCCTATGGATTTATAGAACAAACAAACGATATTTTCATGGATTCTTTTGAGATAAAATCGAGGCTAAATGCTACCAAAATGTGTTTATTGTTTTTGTTGTTGTTTTAATTTTCAATTATCAGCTGTTTTAAAGAAGTCCACAATAGAAATCCACAATCAATTGTAGTGTGTCACCCCAACATAGACTTCTTTCATTGTAGTGTGAAGTCTATAGACTTTACACCATATGTCTGTCAATGCTATAAGAATGCTAAACTGGCACGCGGTAGGACTAGGACCCGGGTTTGATTCCCGGAAGATATGGGATTTTTTTATTTTGTGTTTTTAAACAATTTTATTTTTTTTATTTTTCAAATTCAGCACAGGTATTCATTCAGGGCCCAATTCATAGTAGGTAGCTAGGTAGGTAGGTTGAAGTGGCTGCCACTTAGGCCGTTAATCGGCCCATTGTGATACCAAGGAGGTTTTCTTGTGTTTGTGTGAGTGTATGTCTTTTTATGTAGTGTGCCCCTAACATGCGATTTTTGAAAAACCAGTGCTAGGCTTGGAACATTACACTCCGGTTCGCCTGTGCCGGGAATCGAACTTCGCATATTTTTGTTCAACTTGGAGTCCCCTCCATACGGATGGAGCTTATCTTTCCTTTTTAGCTTCAGCGGTGCCTCAATTATCAGTCGTAGGGTGACGGATCTTATGTTGCCCCATGGAGGTACTGACTAAATGTCATATTACAAGTAATTACAAGTAATTGTAATGAAAAAATCTTCAAGAAATTTTGTAATTGGACTGCCCAGGTCTGTTAAGAATACAGAAACTTAAGGGGGATGTGCTTAGAAATCAACCACAAAATCGTATAAAATTTTAATTTGGTCCAAAGATCATGGCGATTTAGTTTTGAACCCGTTTCCTCTTTTCCTTCATTCAATATTGGAACATATGTATGTATGTATTTATAATTTCATAATACATAATAATTGAGTAGAAATGCTGCGGAAACAATTTTTACGGTGGATACTCGTACATGAAATACTCGTTTTCAAAATCATCGATTTTTGACGATATCGGTTTCGGTCACATGCCGGTTAAACCTTTCTCGAACAATTTCGATTGGAATTTTTAAAAAACAATTGAATATTGAATAAGAAAAAAGTTCCGAAAAAGGTACCGCCTGATTTCCACCCGAGAAGCCCAGATTTTTCGGAATTTTTTCCGTTGCAAGATATTTCTTGTTCGCTTGGGTATTTCTTGTGGAAATTGACATGACATTTCCTATCGGTATTATGCGGAGAAAAAAAGTTTTTTACGGATCGACAACAACAACAAAAATTAATGCAATTAAAATATGAACTGAAAAAATAGATTAACGCTTTTAAAGACTTGCACCATCGATCCCTTGCAGACACACAAGCATGAGGCCTAACAATTTCCTCTAGGGCTTTCCATTCCACCCCCAATCAAACCATCACATATTTCATCACTGGGACTAAACAATATTTTATATAGATATTTTCGAATTTGTAAACAATTCGCACACACTTATCGTACATACCAACATGCTGATGTACCTATGTATATGCCTACATACATGTGTACGAGTATGGACATATGTTTATGGAATATGGAACTTACGTTGCTCGAATCGAGTTCTCTCTTCTCCTCCGTTGTTTCGAAGTAAATTAAAAGGAATCCTCCGGCTTTGATAATGACAATGAAATATTCGATCAGTCAATCGATTACTCGAAAGCAGCAGCCGCAACAGCAACAACAACAACAACAACCACAACAACTGCGTTTACGAAAATGCTTGGAAAATACATCAACATCAAGCTCACTGTCAAAAGCCAACTGAACGTAAAACGGAATGAAAATAAAAAACAGAAAAAAATACGTGAGGCCGGTGTTGATTAGAGAGCGTCACTTCAAATGCCTCTGCATGAAAGAATATTTCAAATGAACGACACACTCATACCAGAAATGATCGACATATCCCTTCAGTACGAACATTCACAATTAGTCTTTTTTCATGAATGAATTCATGGGTTGAAGATAACTAGTGAATTCATATAGCAGATGTAATGGAGCAGGTAGTGAAAATTCAATTCATTCGCCTTATTTTTTAGTGAATAATAGCTAGTCAGATAGCTAGTGAGTTGTAGCCACTACATGGATATGAGCAGTAACCCATGAATTAACTTATGAAAGGTAATCTATAGAGCAAGCAAATCATTACCGCCAATGACATCCCCGTGTTAAATTCATGAGTGTAATGAGTTGCCAGTAATGTGGTCGGTAACCAGTGGTGGTTACTGGTAACCAGTGAACTCAATAGTCTATCATGGGTGAGCCAAACTGAAGGGAGGATGCTCTAAGTAGGCGACACACACAGACACAGAGACGTTAGTGTACACATTCCGACACCCTTGTGAAATTCAAACACGCAGAGTATCACTTCCAATTGATCGATGCAAAATGACAGATTTATATCTAAGAGTCTACGGGGGGTGAGTTTCAGGATTTCCTTTCGCTTTGTGCTTGATTCGAGTAAAAAGAAATTGTTATTGTCTGCTTTAAGTTCGATTCTGGTTGCCCCAAGAAAGTAGTTAGCTGGACGTTAGACTTTCGCTCGGAAACGTGTGGGTCAACTCGGTGAGTAAATAATTTTTTTTTTAAATCAAGTTTTTTTAGTTTAATTTAATTTATTTTATTTAATGTTAATTTTGAAATAAAATTTTAAATTTTTCGCTAAATTTTTAAGTAATTTTTCTAATTTTACTGTTTTTTTTAATATGATTTATTTTTCAATTATTAAATTTTTCTAGTAAAAATTCTATTGGGTTCACAAAAATTCAGCAACCAAAAATCAAATTGCGTTTTGATAAAAACATTAAATTGCTTTTGTAGGTAAACTATTCCAATCAGAGATCCGGTTCGAAGCAAGCATCGTTAAGATAAACACAACTCGAGATATCGAGTTTAATTAGGGTATAGCAGAACATTAAAAACACTCAACCCGAACAGCAGTGGGATATATGTAAAAGCAAACTCGAGTTTAGCGCAACAACATGCTCAACGTGTTGAACTCATGCGACACACAGACATTACGAATTGTAATGTACTAAAGGGTTGATTCAAACCAAATCTGATCCACACTCAGAGTGTACACAAATCACTATGTACCGTTGCAGCTCTCTGATACACATAGATCGTACAAAATAGATACCCTGCAGTCAATCGAATGAGGTCAATTTGCAAACAGAGTACTCTGCGAGTTACTCGAAATATGACATAGTCAAAATGTACAGTATTTTATGTATCGTAAGGAGATCTACGGGGGGTGAGTTTCAGGATTTCCTTTCAGCTTTGTGCTTTGATTGCGAAGTAGAAAAGAAATTTTTATTGTCTGCTCTTAAGTTCGCATTCTGATCGTTGCCCCACAGAAAGGTAGTTAGCTGGACGGTTAAGACATTTCGCAATCAGCGACCTCGTGCGGTTAGGGGTTCGATCCCTGGCTCGGGTGAGAATTAAATATTTTTTTTTATAGAATACCAAGTTTTTTTATGTTTATATTTTAATTTATCTTTATTTCAATAGTTAATTTTGAAATAAAAATTTTTAAATTTTTCGCTAAATTTTTAAGTATTTTTTTCTTCATATTTTATCTGTTTTTTTTAATATGTATTTATTTTTCAATTATTAAATTTTTGTAGTAAAAATTCTATTCGTGCGTTCCACAAAAACTTCAGCAACCAAAAACTCAAATTAGCGTTTTGATAAAAACATTAAATTTGCTTGTTTAGCGTAATGGTTAAGACGCTGACTTACCAACCCAGAGATCAGCGGTTCGAGGCTCGGCCGAGGCGAGAAAATTAAAAAAAAAGTGAAAAAGAAAAGATTTAAAAAACAAAAAAGAAAAAAAGTACAAAACAAAGAGGAAAAAATCATTTTTTTTTTTCATTAAATTTACAAAAATAAAAATTTACCAAAAATCGGCCCAACTGTATATACTCCAGGTCTAGTTCATATGAGTCAAAAACTGTGACTAGTTATTTTCCAATGACAGCTCAACGTTAAAAAAGACAGTTCAAAGCATTGGTTGGCAAATTAAGAGGGAGTAGTCCTGGTATTTTTGTGACTAGTCGGGGAGTAGTTCGAGAGTAGTTGGAATTACTGCAGGGTAGCAACGGAAATATCATCACAGTATTTGGTTGGACTTAATTTCACTGTGCTAAGCACAATGCATAAAGCTTGAGACGCAGGAAAATGAATTTTCTGTAACTGTTCGCAGAGTGAAAGCATTAAACGAGGACGGGGGGTATACATACGAGTATATTGACTATAGTCAGTCTCTTAGTGGATTCGATAAACCTTCAACGAAAAAACTTCACTTCATATGCAAATTCCAGTTTCGAAAAATAGTTCGCTACAAATTTATTTTAAGGGGTTATATACAGTTAGAATTTTCAAAAAATCGATTTCTTTTTTCTTAATGTACATATATTTAAGAATACACACAGAAAATTTCATATTGTTCCGGTGAATATTTTCGAAGTTACACGCATATTTGAAAAGCCGTTTTAGAGAGTTAGTAAGTGAGTTTCTTTGCGTTTTCTTTGAATGCGTTTTTCTCAAAATGATGTTTACCAAGTCGGTGACCAACATTACTCAAAAACGGCTGAGCCGATTAGTCTCAATTTTAAACACGAGCTTCTTAAATATATTTTTTAGTAATTAATCGAAGATTTTTTTTCTCACCGATAAATATTTTTTTTTTTATAAACAATTTAATGCTGAAATTTTGATCAAAAACCGATTTTTATTTTTTGAGAGCCGCCATTTTGTCAAAAAAATTTATTTTGCTTATTCCTTCGATTAAGTACTAGATTTAACATTAATTTAACGAAAACTGTTTGGTTTTTTAGTTTCATAGGATCCAGTTCGGAGATATAGTGGTCACCGCAAAACGTGTTTTTTGAGAGGAGCTCCCGGAGATCAGCTGTAGCACCGTTCAAAATTAATATTTTTACCAATACCAAGTCTTCAAATACAGTTAAAATGTACCATAATATGTGTACAAATTATTAGATTAATATATTTAAAAGTATTCTCAGGAAAAATTCTTGAAAAATCGCTTTTTTTTTACCTTCTAACTGTATATAACCCCTTAAGAGAATTTGAGGAAGCGGGAGAAATCCTTAAAACGCCTTGAAGGCGACTTCGACCAGCAACAATTTTCCAATGTGTTAGCATGAAAGATTACACGATCGATTTGATATGATTGTAATTAGTTGAAGATAACATGATCGCGGAGTTCGATCGATTCTTTTTTATTCACACCCATCCGTACACTCTGCTGATGACGAGAAAATTCGATTAAGTCTTTTGTTAATTTGATTCTTAAGTTTTCACTCTAGTCCGTTGATTGTCAGTGCGCCTCGTACGCACCGCCTCTGAGCACTACTAAGATGTCTTGTCAACAGCAACATTTACGGTTCTAAGTTTAAGACGAGGCCATTGAACGAAACGCGAAACTGATAACATAAAATGGGAATGAAAAAGAAAACGAAAACAACGATTGAAAAAAAAAAATCCATACAACAAATAATGCAAGAAAACATAAAAGAGAGAAAAACAGCAGCTAATTAAAGGCTAAATAAGTAACGCTGTAACTTTCGAAAATAACTATTCGCAAAAACAAGAGGAAGAAAAAAAAATCGACACTACATCCTTTCAACAGAGCAAAAAAACAAAAACAATAGAATTGGAAATTAACAATCCAATGGCAGACACCTTATAAATGAAAAAAAAAAATTAAATTAAATTCAATCACGTCAAATCCCAACTGCTCGAGTCCATCAGTGAGCAGATTTATGTCGATATCTCTCATCGCTAGCAGTGGGGACTTACCTCTCTCCAAGCCACCACCATCCATATACTGACCTGACGATATTAATACGGTTATATCATTGGGTATGCATATGTATATCATTAGCATTTCCATTGAGCAGTACGATTTCGCATTGCCTAGTGCTGGCCCTTTCTGCAACGAAAAGAAGAGTGTCAATTCGTTTTTGTACATTATTAGATTTTGAAATTTGCCTGTAGCCAATTTGGTATCCGTTTTTGGCATTCATCTTTCATCCAATGGAAGGATTCACTTCACACCATCCGTTGAAAAAAATTAAAACGCAAAGTTATTCATTCGCCTTTTCTTGCAATCACAAGGCCATACTGTCGTATGCGCAACGAAAGTAAAATGAATCAATCATACAAGTTTTTTTTTTTTTTTTTTCTTTAAAACCAGAAGGGCGGAAAAAAGACTTACCTAGTAAGTCGGCGAGGGGTCATTCGACCCCTTGCTTTAAAAATACTTTTTATACTCATAATAAAATGCCCACAAACAGCATCTACTCCGATTTCTTCCCTAGACCAAACTCAAAATAATTTTGTCTATGTCGCGATTTAGACGTAATGAGATCTGCATGAGAACGAGTTTTTTGTGCTCCCTCGTTCGCCAATAAATTGTTTTCCATACAGATGTCTCTGTATCTAAATCGTGACTAATGGGGATAAAAAAATTTAAGTGATATGTAAATGTAAGTGGCCCTGGGATAGCGTAGGGGATGCGTGCTATGCTCTTGATCAGGGTCCGAGGTTCGATTCCCGGCACAGGCGAAACGGAGTAATGTTCCAATGCCTAGCAAACTGTTTTTCTAAAAATCGCATGTTAGGGCACACTACATAAAAAGACAAACACTACACAAACACAAGAAACCTCATTGGTATCACAATGGGCCGATTTAACGGCCTAATGTGGCAGCCATTTCAACCTACCTACCTACCATGTAAAGTAAGTTTTAATTTTTTTTTTTTTTGTGCGAAAATGAGAAATTCCAATTTACTACGCAAAATTTCATTTCTACTCCGATTTTTGCGGTCTTTTACTACGAAATGGGATTTCCGTAATCCGAACGCTGAGTGTTTTTGCATTGCCACTTTTATTTTTAATTTTGGGAGATTTTCGAGTACGCAAGCCGGATTTTATCGCATGCATGACAAAATCATCGATGCAGAAGTATTTAAGAATTCATTTGTAAAGAGACCAATTGCTGCTGTTTCGAATGATTTTCTAGTGAAAATTTCATGGAAGCAAGAGCTCGTTACAAGAGATCCTTCTTCAAACGAAATTTTCATTTGAAAAATGGTTGCTTACTTCTATTTTCAATGAAGATCTTATGCGATTTTCATGAAAACAGTGTTTCGCATATTTTCAAGATGTCTGCTATGATTTTCACATTTTTTGAGCAAGTTAAATTCACTTATGCTTTTCATTGAAGTGCATTTAAAACTAAACAATTGTGATAGAATCAGTAACGTTTTATGTTATGAGCTACCGTTAAATTATAACATATTCAATGAAGTGCTTTCAACCGAAATGGAAATACAAAATTTAAAAAATTTAAAAATAAAAATTATTTCTGTTTCTTTCCCTCCCAGATCCCAGTAGCGTTTACTTAATTTAAATGAAATTTTCATTCGTATTAGCATCATATACTCGATTTTCAAATGATATAATCACGCACGTCCATTTCAGCCAGCCAGCATGTACTTTTTGCCCAAATGAAGTTTTCATGCGATTTAGGGTCATACACTCCTTTACCTAATGAATAACACATGAATTTTGAAGTACTGAAAATAGCGGCCATCTCCTAACAAATTTCATTCGAATTAAAGGTTAGTAATGCGAGTAGTCGCAGTATGAATTGTCACCACTTCGGAAGTACTGCAGAAGTAGTGACCCAGCCGGACATTATCGCATGCATAAAAAAATCATTACTGCAGAAGAAGTAAAGCAATCATATTTAAAGAGGGCAATTGGTGCTTTTTTGAATGATCTTCTAGTGAAATTATCACAGAAGCAAGAGCGCGTTGCAACAGACTCTTCTTCAATTTTCATTTGAAATAGGGTTGCATATTTCTATTTTCAATGCAGATCCTATGAAATTGTCATGACAAGATGTTTTTCAATCTGTGTGCTACAATTCTCAAAAGTTTTATAATTTTTTTGTACTTATGATATTTTCAGAATTTAAACTCTTAAGTCTTTCCAAAGGCGATAATGTGTCACAATCACGAAGTGACAAAATATGGCAATATCCGCCAATTTTTTAAAATATTATTTTTCTTCTCCTCTCAGATCTCCGCAGCGTATACTATTTTTTCAAATGTAATTCTCATTCCCGTTGGCACCATAATATTTGTTCAGAATGATATTTTCATTCATGTTAGCAGCATATGCTCTATTTTCAAATGTAATAATCATGCACGTTTGATCCATTTCAGCCAGCCAGCATGTACTTTTTGCCCAAATGAAGTTCTCATGCGGACCAGGGTCATACACTCCTCCACCTAATGAATAACACATGAATTTTGAAGTACTGAAAATAGCGGCCATCTCCTAACAAATTTCATTCGAATTAAAGGTTAGTAATGCGAGTAGTCGCAGTATGAATTTTCACCACTTCGGAAGTACTGCAGAAGTAGTGAAAATTCCGGCTGAGGCATAACATATAAAATATCTACCAAACTTATAAAATGCCATGAAAAGCTTGAAAAAAATTAAAATAATCAAGGAATAGCAATAGAAGTTGTTTTCTTATTCCTACACTGTCCATTAGACCGTACCTCAAAAAAAAGTGCGCCGTATACCAGCGATTATGACGCATTTTTGCAAGACAATTACGAAAAGAAAAAAAAGTTTTTTTTCTATCGAACGTAGAGGTCGCGCATTTGTATATTTATTCATAGCTCTGGTGTTTACTGTCGGATTTTAAAAGTTTGGTACATCAATGTTTTTGTCGCAAGGATACCAATATGGCCTCTATAGAAGTCATTGACCTCAGGCGTACCGTTCTAGTACTTACCCTCAAGATCTCAGTGCCTACCATCCTAATGTACCACCCTTATATCAAAAAAATAAAACCCTTAAAATATAATCAAACTTCTCCTCAGGAAGTATATCGATATTTCCAACATAACTATTTTTAACTAAAATTTGAAAATTTTTTAAGTTCTTTTGTCCACTCTTCGGTCCCTATCTACGTATGAGTTGAAGTTTAATGTTCCAAATTAACATCAAAATTTACTTTAAGATATGTCAAGTAATTTTCCCGAAAACACTAGTGGTATTCAAGCAGGTACGCAAAAATTGCGGAAATTTCGCGAGCTCGGAAATTATTTTGTATGAAAAATAGTTTCCGCAGCCTCGGAAATTTTGCACGCCTACTGTGATGCGCAAAATATGCGCGATATTCGCTTCTCCTTCTTTCACCAAAGAAAACATTGAAACCAGCTGTTTTCGCAAAATTTTTACACACGCTTTGCATTAGGGTCGTTCAAGCAATAGTACAAAGTTTGCGCGCGCAAAATTTGCACCTAGCTATTTCCGAGCCTGCTTGAATACCACTACTGTTGTGCTAAAATGACGCATTAGGGAACTATAACCGTTTAATATTCCAAAAATAGCAATTCTTCCTGAAAGTATGCTATTAAATAATTTATTTAAATGCATAAATATATCGCTCATTTACTTCAATAACGTCATATTTCAAAAAAAATTTGATTTTTCAGAACACGCGTTCAAAATTTTCAATTGACTCACACTTTTACGGAAAAAAAAGAATTCTTTTCTCGAGTGTGATAGTGCAAACAAGTATCGTGCTTTACAGGGATATATTCCTCCCGCTTATATGCACTATTTTTCGGCCATTTTGCTCAGTGTTTGTATCCGGGGAACGCTGTACAGTTTACACATATACAGTAGAATCTGGATATAACGAATCCCTGAAATAATGGACAGCTGGAAATAGTGAACGCTTTTTTGTTACAGGGCCTTTTCTAAAATTCCCGAAGTTTCTCTATACGGATTTGTATATAATATATATATATATATATAATACGAACAATCTGGACACAATGAACAGGACGTGCAAAATTTAATTCACTACATCCAGATTCGACTGTATAGTTATATACTCGTATATATATATATATGATTAGCAAGGTGCCAAAAAACCTGTTTTTGAACAAATTTTTTTTTTTATGATTCCATTAGATCACATATTTAGTACATATATACTTTTGTTTTGCAACTTTTTTTTTTAAGGGTACTGTTTACCTTCGAAAGCCGAAAAGCAAGTGTTTACGAAAAAATTTATTACTCAAAAAGTTTAAAACATATCGACAAGCGGTTTTTTTTATTCGATAGATAATGGATCAAAGTAAATTGAAGATTTTTTTGTTGTTGTTGTTGTTGTTGCAGCGGTTGTTGTTGTAGCCTGCTTCAAAGTTGACCAAAAAATCGGGTAGAGACAAACGGGTGCACATTTTTCTCAGGACTGGATCATCTGAAAGTAAAAATAAATATGGGGTTATGTTAAGTATACGGTCTAGTTTGGTGGGAACTAGGATTTCCTGGATCGGTCAATAAATGACCGAGATATGGGACTTTTAAAAAAAATTTGAAAATCGACACTTTTTTGGCTGTAGCTCCGTTATTTATAAACCGATCCAAAATATCCTAGTTCCCACCAAAACTGTGGGCATTACGAGCATTTAAAAAAAAAATCATGAAAATCGGTCCACGGGTGCCGGAGAAAAGTTGGCACCCGTTTTTGAAAAAGTGGTTTCGAGATAATCGCGTCTAAAGTTTCAACTTTTGTTTTAAAAAAAAAAAACTTTATTTTAGATAGATTTCTAAATTGAATTAAGTGCTTTGGGTGTTAGCTTTTAAACAAAAAAATTTTTATCAAAATCGGTTCAGTATTTCTCGAGAAATTTGGGTCAAAGTACGCCAAGGTAGGGCAGAAAACGAAAAACCATACAAAAATGGAACAAAATTAAAAAATCGAATTCTAAAAAATGATTATTTTTTTAGGTTTTTTGAATGTTTTTTAGTAATAAAGAACCGTTTGTTTAAAGAAAATAAAATTTTAATTTTTTTTAATACGAGGGTCGTTCAAAAAATATAAATATATTTTTTTTTTTTTGGGGTTTGGGTAAAAGAACTTACACGGTGTCTTCCACGCCAGCACCATAGAGCTCGCCTTCATTTCGGACATCGTGCTCCCACTGCAAGGATCTCTCTCGTCTGCGGGCCCAGGCAGCCTCAGCGCTACCGCTTTCAATGAGGGCTTCAGCATCGTCCAAACGCCAAACGCGCGCAAATGGTGTGATTTTATTATTGACTTACCTACACAAAAACTCGTTTTTCTCAAAAACCATATTTTTTTTTTTTGCTTAAAAATTTCAGGGGACGTTTTTAACATTATAACGCATAATGTAAGCCAAAAAAAAAATTATCGAAAAAAAAAATTTTCAAAGGTAAACAGTACCCTTAAAGCGATGAAACTCGGGAAATGGGCGTTTCCAATTTCCTCCCATGACACAGTGGAATCGCATAATAAATTTAAGAAAAATATGAAGTTTCTTCAAAATCGGTCAAGCCCACCACCCACCCCCATACAACTCGAGATAAATTTTTAATGTAAAATTTTTTCCATTGGTCAGAATGTCCTTAAATTTTGCGCAAAGCTTACAATTATCTGAAGTTTTCATAAAAATTTGATTTCGTTAGAGCACACATTTTGTATAAACTTTTGTTTTGAAATTAATGCAAAATTTTTACCCTAAGAGTATACTAGAAATTTCTTTCTTATTACGTTGCAAGATTGCACTATGGGCGGAAACCCCCAAAACAGCGGCAAAAATATGAAGGACTCTTCCAATAAGAACGATTTTTTCGGTAAGGGGGTTTTTGGGGTCGCTGATTTCAAATCTGGTGTCAGATTTTCAAAAAACAAAATGGCTGATCCAATATGGCGGCCAAATTTTTTAAAAATATATCTTTTTCCAAAAAACTTTATTACAAGGGGGTTTTTGGGGTCGCTGATTTCAAATCTGGTGTCAGATTTTCAAAAAACAAAATGGCTGATCCAATATGGCGGCCAAATTTTTTAAAAATAGATCTTTTTCCAAAAAACTTTATTACAAGGGGGTTTTTGGGGTCGCTGATTTCAAATCTGGTGTCAGATTTTCAAAAAACAAAATGGCTGATCCAATATGGCGGCCAAATTTTTTAAAAATAGACCCATTTTTGCCTAGCAGAACTACAAAAATTTTTAACTTTTTGTTTTGTTGATGCCATTCCTTCATCACCAATACGTCCTTTCAATTTTGAAGCGACCCAATTCAAAACAGCATCATTTTCTTTGTTGTTGTCGACCCAAAATTGAAAAATTTCTGAGTTCTTAATCGTAATTGATTCTGAAAAATTATAATTTTACAGATGATCGGCACTTATCTGCAGATAATTTTATAATCATAAGAAAGAAGATACTACAGCCTTTCCAAAAATATAAAACTTTTCGACAATCCGTGACAATCCCGTTACTTCTACTCCACGAAACACAAAATTAATAAAAATAAAAAGTCGAAAAAGATGATACACTTCAAAAGACTGCAGCACAAAAACGAAGGCAACTTTAATAAAGAGGAATTAATACTTTGTTCAACATACCTTTAGCAACACTTTCCATTATTAAAATAAATCAATCTCACAATACTTTTCAAGCAATGCGCTTTCGAATCAGAACATAATTTCATGCGTACGAAATGTCAAAACGAAGAAAACACAAAACAACAGTTTTGACGTCCCGTAGAGCAAAAGGGCTGCCAGCTATCATATTTTTCTAATAATTTTTTTCTTATTTGAAGTATCTCAAACCTATAGGAATAAAAATTTTTAAAAAAACAACAAAAATAAAAATGACTTTTTGCCGCAAAAACTGGTCTTTTGAACCATATTGGATTGTATGAATTTCATTGAAAAATGTTGAGACATATTTTACTTCAGTACAGCCTTTGCTAAGCAATTTTCGTGGGCCAAGTGGTTTTTGAAAGTTAATATTAAATATTATGACAACATTAACACTGTTAATTTAACAGTATCAACGATTTCCAAAACAACGTGTTTTTAAGGGGTGGCATCGTGCTCTGAAAACGCCAAAAAACAAGATTTTTTTGTATAGGGAATTTCGTGTTTCCTTGATAGTTTCTATGATATTGGTCCTTTTTGCTTGGGCCAAGTGGATTTTGAAGTGTAATTTGAAGGTCTTTCCGAAATGGGTACTAACTATAAAATCGGGTTTGTTTTAGGGTGTGGCAAACAATTTCCGAAATGAGCATTTCCGAATTTCTACGGTTTTTAAGCTATACAGACCAGAAACCTTATTGATATATTTAATATTTATATATAAATTTTTAAAGACTTATCAATCACATGAAAAAACATCAACATAATCCCCGTTAATTAATTACTTTGTATGAAAATGAAAGATAAATAAAATCAATTTTTCTGAAAAAGCTACATATAGATATATAGCTGCATATTTTCTTATACATATGGAAAAACAATTTTTTTTTATTCAACTTGAAGACTGAAGATTTTTCTTTTAAAAAAATGTGATTTTAGATTTGTCGGACGATTTTGAAAAAATTACACCTTGCTATATATGATTCATACAATTCACCAAACAAATGAAACTTGGGCCAACCAGCTTTAATCCATCACCGGTAAAATGGGTTTTACCGGCTTTGACTATCTTGGGTAGCGTTAACGGTAACGGTAGCAAGCCGGTTTGCTCTGTGGATAGCGGTAGTGTTAAGGGAAGGGAAGCAGCAAATTAAAAGGCAAACCCCGGGCAAAGAGTAACGATAGCGGTAACGGATTCATTCCCTGCTTTTAATTTAGGGGAGATTCCCCTAAACTGGTAACAGTGAGGTTAAGTGAAACGCCCGATTGCTAAGTCTTTACTAAGTCAGTTCGTTTTTGTCCCAATTGACGCCTTATGTTTTCTCCATACATGTAGAATTCCCTACAATAATATAAACCGTTTACATCAAGTGCGAGATCGGGTAATTTATTAAGATAATATTCAATAAGTTACAAACGATATTTCTTTCGATCCAATTGCATTTTCGTATTTATCCGCTACATTTTTTCTCTTGGCAACTGCTTCGGCGACGTACACTTTTGGAAAGCAACTCTCAAATTCCTTCATATAAATTTAATGAATATTGAAAACAAATTCCCGCATGAAGCATATCACATCTCATGAATACAATAAATTTGTTTCTTAATCTAATGGGAAGCACATTATAGTTTATTAAATTATTTTATCTTTCAAATTTGGAGAAATTTTCATCGTAAGTAAAGATTCCCCTTAGCATCATTTACTTAGACTGAACTTAAGCACTAGTAAAGCTTAAATGATCACATTTTAATTGGGTATGATTTCAATATGCATATTTTTGGAACTAACTAGCATAACTGTACATGACTAGTCTATAGCTCTAACTCAAAGCCACTTTAAACCGATTTTGAGCAAAATTTGGATTCGTTTTTGCAGGCGTGTGATGGCAGTGTACTGATTAAAAGCTTCTAGTTTAGCCGTTATTTTAGATTCTACTCTAGCAGGAAATCTGCTAATCTGGCATCCCTGGTTTTTGCCCATGATTTCTGAACATATTTTCTGCCACTCCGTTTTATTTTTAGATAAAAAAAAAAAATTCTAGACATGCTGATAACGATACCCAGAACGAGGAGTACTACTTTCGACTAAGTGCACATATTGACTGATCCATTGTTGAACCATGGAAATTCGGCATAGAATATGCAAATATCCCAAGATATACGGAGTGAGTATCGTCAGAGCTATGTAGCCTAATTGAGAGATCCGAGGCGTATGTCCGAATGGATATACCCAGTAGCCACGTCGCACAGCGTCACGTGTATGATGAGTCATAAAGGCACACAAAACGATGCCAAGTGTGAGACTTGTTCTAAAATAATTAAGGCACGCAGTGCTCATATAGAAAATGCATAAGACACCAATTATGCTTGAACAGTGCAGAAATGGTCGATGTGACAAATTTGTGGCATCCTATATATTTAAAAAAAAAAATTTATCACTATGAACAAAATCAGTTTATGGTTCTCCTTACCTCTAAATATAACGAACGGGCCATAATGAAGTGATCCACATCGATAAGCGAAGATAATAAAAAGCTCAACAATATCAATATCCATCCGAATGCATTACCAATTTTCTCTTGGAACTGCATGATGTATGCAACACCAGCCAATGCACCGACAACCGCATGCGTAGCATTGTCAGCTAAAGCTCTTAATAGTGGATGTTGCGTTACCTCAACGAAGCCATCCCCTAACAAGCAAGTATAAAAAGTAATCAAAGTGGTCAGCGCGATTCTAACGTATGCCATCGAACATTACAGAGCACCAACTAACGAAAGTCCAAGTTGTCGCGGCGCTTCATTAAAATTCCATTGTGAATTTAGAAAATTCGATTTATAATCAAAGTAAAATTCATCAACGTCCGCTGTCTCACGCAAATTTTGTAAATCGAATGCATACAGTAAAATATTGTATGATCGAATGTAACAAACAAGCAAATATTACAGTATGTCCAGCCTTGTTTAATTTTCTTAAATTTCTTAGTAGTCGTTCATATTATGCGACAAGCAAGCGAGCGACACGGTGGTTGTCTTGTCGCATAATAGGAACGACCACTTATTATGCAGCAAAGTGCAGGGTCACACGTATGAAGCATGTGTAGAAAACATCCCATATGAATGCAAGGTAAGGAAAGAGATGCACATATTGTTACCGAAACAAACAGAAAATAGTCAACGTCTCCCTTAAGAGCCTATACTGAGATATGCAGTAAATACTTGCACATTAGGGGCCTATTGACTACAACGTCGTAAAGTGTGAGAGAGACAACTATATTCACGCTCCTTTAATTCTTTAAAGTATGCCAACAATTTAACACCTTCGAAGTCGGTGTCAGTATTTACTTTAAAAAATGTGCCGCAATCAGCTGTCCTGGCATTTACTTCGCATAAAAAATGGACATGTTCATTTCAATGGCGAAGTAAAGCAGGAAAATTGCATGCAGCTCTGCGCACTTCATTACTTGACATCTCAGTATAAGCGAAAGTAAAGTATTTACTTCGAAGTAGTTTTCAATTTTTTTTTGCACATATTTCTTATGGGCACTTACTTACTACATATCTCAGTATAGGCTCTTAAGGGCTTTACGCTCTAAAGCAGCAAGTAAATTTACTATACCAAACACATGTAGAAAAAACAAAGAAGTACTTTGGCTTACTTTCGCTGCTTGAACGCATACGCTAATTACAAGTAATCGGACTCACAGGGTTGCATTTTAATCATACATTTTGTATATTTCTGTCGACCTGTCATCAAACTTTCAACTCTGATTTCCTTTCTTCAAAAGAATGAGCTCGTTACTTCCTTTCAGTGCTGTCGAAAGACTACAATAGTAGTTTTTTTGCTCCTTTTTGTCTCGCCGTACTACTTTACTACTCCTTTCATTAACGTACTACTATTTGGTTGTAAATAAATTTTGTTATATGTCTTTTCTTTGTGCGGTGAAAATTAACTATATGGCAAGCCTAGGAAAACTTTTTTATTCACAAATGTTATTCTGTTTTTTAATTCATTAAAAACAACTAGGACATTCCATTAAAAGCGAAAAGATTGAAAAAGCGAGAGTGTAAATTTTTTCATACAAAATTGCATTCATTGATGGGTAAGAATTCGTGAAACGGGCCACCCATTTCAAAAATTTTTTTTAAATTGGATATACATATGGTTAAATTTTTATCTCGCAAAGACTTTTATTTTTGACAAAAAAAAATATTTGTCTCAGTTTAAAAGTTATCGTTTGACTAGAAATATAGAAGTCAATATATAACAATAAAAATTTTTCAAGTAAAATAAAATTCGAAAATTGTCTGTTTTTGTTAAACTTTTATTATAAAAGTTATAACAGTTACGGTCGCTGGATTTTTTCGCTTTCTTCGTTTACGAGTTTTCAAGGTTTTGAAAGCAAAACCCCTAACTAAGAAGTTTTTTCTTTCTATTGCTTAAACACTACTTATATTTTAATATACTCCGTTTATATTATAAAAACTACCATTTCAAAAACATTTTGCTACTCTCTAATATACGAAAACGACAGCACTGCTTCCTTTCAATTTAGTCGTCGTTCATACTATGAGACAAGACAAGCGAGAGACACGGTGGTTGTAGGCAAGGGACGTTCGGGGTAGAGAGAGGGGTACGTGTCTTACGTACTCGGCGACACGCTTTGTGCTTGTCCTTCTCATCATAAAAATAGTACTGCCATATTTGGGTAAATATTCTCTTCTTATGAAGAAGCATATCTACAGATTTCGGAAATAATTTAAAAAGCTAGCTTTGAAGTATTAAATACGAAAAATTGTGGAGAATAGCTTACACTTTTTCTAAAAAAAGATCTTTGGACCAACTTATTTTGTCGAAAACCGTGATAATAATTTATTTATCTTATTTCAAGAGCGTAGGGGATTTTTAATTCAGATTGTAGGTATTTCAAAATATTTTTTCTGGCAGCACTGTATAAAACCAGTTTCTTCTTCTATTGCAAATGTCGCAGAGACAATTTTTACTAGTATGAACACGAATAAGACACCAAAAGAGAATTCACCGTGTCTCTCGCTTGTCTTGTCTCATAGTATGAACGACGACTTACTTTAACAGCGTACAGACATACTGTAATACTTCATAAAAACAAATTGTAGTGCTGCCAGCTTGCTGGCTTTCCCCCTAGATTTAGAGAAAAAAATTTGGATAAGAGAAATTTCAGACGTATGAAATATTTTTCGAAAACATCCCATTTGAATACATGAGGAAGAAAGAGAAGCACAGATTGTTCCCGAACATATAACAAGCAGCCGTCTTTTTTCTTCGCACTTCTTTCTCTACTTACTTAATTGGTACAAAACATATGTTCGTGTGTCTGACTCTGTAGTTACTTAAGCATATATTTATATTCATTTTTATTTTAACTATCTTTCTCCCTTAACACTTGTACAAAGTTTTTCGAATATTTCTCGTCCTTACAATATTCTCCACAGGTCTGGGGAAATATCTGTTCTTATCAAAATTCACTTTTTTAGCCCATCAGTATTAATTTTCTAGTTTAACAGGAAACTCGATTTTGGGGGATTCCAGTTTCAATTTAGGAGGAATTCACTTCCACGACGTGGCAACATTGACAAAATGCAAGATGCGGATAGATGATGTGTTCCTTGTCGGTGTTTTTGTTATTATCTCATCATCGGTCCATTATTTAACCAATGCTGCATTGTCGAGCGAATGTCCTGGAAATGACGTCGAGGCTATTCGGCAGCAGGCCCTGCAATTCGAACTATCATTAGTTTTATATTACGTGTCATGGTGCCGCGAGAGTACAAGAGCCAAAGATATCTACAAAGAGGTAAGAAGTTTTCAATTTTTCAACTATTCTGTGTAGGTCCGCGACGAACTATTTTGTATAGGTGATACATATATACAGATATGATCACTTTCGATTTTTTTAATAATTATTTTTTTGTTGAACATTTTAATAAACCCAATGACGAAATGGGAATTTTTAATCAAAGAAAAAAATTTGCTTTAAGATCGCACGAAACTATAAAGATGAAGCGAATTTTGCGGCTGTTGATTGTTGGCATCTAGAGTGCAACTGCAGTCGCACAATGACATCAACTTTGGGCAGCAAAAAAGGCTATCCACAGAAATGGCCAACACTGATCGTTCACTATAACCGCCATTTGGCGTTACAGTATCGGGACGAGTGGAGTGTCGTTGCGTTAACTCGATTTATAAGCAACATTTTGGAACCGGTTGTCCGTTTGAATTCAAGAGATGAATTGAAATTGCTGAATATGCAGAGCAATGCCGTACTTTTGGGACTCTTCCAAAACGCCTCGGCTATTGGTTATCATCGCTTTGTAAACACAGCCATAAAATGGCTCGACAGAGACCCGGATCGATTGGTACGATTCGGTGTTTGTTTCGGTGCAGCAGCAAACGATACTGCAAGAGGACTGGGCACTTCAACGCCCTTGATAGTTCTAATAAGAGAGAAGGACATAGAAGTCTTTCATTTCAGTGAAAATTGGACGTCGAATCATTTGATCGCATGGCTATTAGGCGAGTTCAAACGTATCAGTAGACATCTAACGGGCTTTAGTACACCATTACTCTTAATGGATCATGTTCGGAAGGGTGCTGTATTAGCAATATTTGCAAACGATTGTGAGCATCCACAAATGAACTTCTATATGCAAATGTCTTCGGTGATGGATCATCATCAATTATTTGGATTTACATATTCCTTCGCCATTAATTCCAATTTAAAGAAATGTGAGAAATTCTCTGAACCTGATGATCATGAGAAGATCTTCAATAGACAAGACAAACTTTTCTATGAACTTCAGTTGAAAGACGAATTGAATGGAATTCTTGTTGAACATGATAGAGGCTTTTGTAAAGCTAGACTAAAAATCAACAACGGTTATGGGCCATTAACAATGCTTAAGATGAACCAAGACTATTCCAAAATGTACATAACGAAATTCCAACCAACTGTTCAATTCCAATCACAGGACCATCGGTCAGCAATGAATTTAATAAAATTTTATCGGTATAATGAATGCCTCAAATTGCATCAGAGGCAAAACACGCCGCAAATGCAAATCATTTTCGCTAAGTTTATTACAAAATTTATTGAACGATTTTCGCTGGAATCGATCACTCGTCAAAACCGTACATTATCAGTGCAAATCATGGATGCTAGCAAATACCAAGATATCTTACATAACTTGGGCTTAGTTGATTTGGAAAAGATTGAACCGGAATCAAAGAAAACGACCGTTTTGATCATTGAGCCAAATCAAGAAGGAGTCTATAAAATGGAAAAGTCTTTTAGCTATGAAGCCCTGCTGCAGTTCATAAAGGACTATTATAACGAAAATCTATATATATTACGAAGAACGAAAGTCAATCGTATCAGCTCAACGTCGATTAACTCGTCTTGCCCTGATAAGCATAAAGATTCAGAAATGACATTTTGCTTAAATGAGCTTAGCCGGCAGGCTTTCCTACACAAAATTCAGCATTTTTGGCAAAACACCACAACTGTCCTTTTACTATACACCCCAAGGTGCGCGTTCTCCTCGATGATGTCCCACTCACTTGTGCAAGTTTCCGCAATGCTGCATAGTAGTCCACAAGCAATTAATATAAATATCGTCCGTCTGAGTACTCAGACTAATGACCTGCCTTGGGAATTTATTACGCACGTAACGCCTGCCCTTATTGTATTCCCGCGGGGGCATCCATCCGAGTCTCGAATCTTCCCGGCGAATTTAAGAATTGATGTTCGTAACGTTTTTGCCTTCATACTTGCGCAACTTGAACCCATCGAACAAGTTCGCGTGGCTTTAGGTACCTGTTCATCGACGCCTTTGCCTCAGCAGCTCATCAAATGTCTGCATTTCGTCAAAACACTTGCCATGCAACACATTAGCGATCATCTGAAACTCTGGCAGGTATTCGAAAATCAGCGAAAATCTATACTGACGCGGTTAAAACAATTCAAAGATATAACTCTAGATATTCAAAAAAAGTTTCTGTTATAAATAAATTCGTAAGATATGACAATTTAGTCATAAAAGGCTCAGTTGCTATAAACGTAACTTAACTTTACTTATTGGTATGTATGTATGTATGTATTAGAGCCCTGCATAAGTACGAATGTTCACGTATTCAAGTGCACCCAGTTGCCTTTGAATACCTACGACTATGTACTTATTCTAAACGATAAGAATAAAAGAAATATAATATTCATCTGGATTTGAGTAATGAGTACTTTTGTTAAATTTAGAAGAAGAAGAAAATAGAATAGACTGTCCGTCTTAGCCAATAGAAAAGCGAGCAGTTCTTTTCGAGTTATTGAAAGACGAAAACGTACCAAAATTATCATGATTAAAAAAAAAGAGCTTAAAAGAGCAAGTCATCAGTCTCGGTTTGGATCCTCGAATTCGAAAACTTTGCAAACACTCGAATATCGAAGAACAAAAATGCAGCAGTAACCTCTCGTCAAATTGATACTATGTCGTTAGGAGCTTAGCAAAAATTACAGCGCCCAAATTCTTACCATTTTTCACTTATTCTATATATGCATAAACTTTCACCGAAATCGGACGGCATGAATTTTTCGGATTTTTGGCCCAAATCTCTCTAAACTTCCTCTTCCTCCGAATTCCGGCGTTTTTGTTTCGAAACATATGTAAATATAAACATCCCCCTCTTATAATATTATATATTATACGAATAAATACATATATATATATATTTTTTTTTTTTTGTTTAGTTTTTTATTTTTTTTTTCGATTTCGCGTAGTGAATTTACTACTTATTTAAATTTTACACAGGATTTGTGTAAAAATTTTAATGAAATTGGTGAAAGCAAAGCACATGAATTGTGCAGCAGCGTATGCATACTTTTTTTTTTTTTTATCAATGCTCGTGTGTATTTTATCATGCAAAGAAATGGAAATTAAGAAAGGAATAAACATTAAATTCAAAAAGAATTAAAATTTCTATTTCGATTTTGATTCCAATCAGTTAATTCATATAAGAGTTCAGCACTTCTTCCTTTGCCTTCTTTCAATTAAATTATAAAATTATATGGTTCACTTTGTGAATATATCTACGTTATATTCTCAAAAAAAATTAGATAAATTTACTGAAGGAACAGCCACAAAATTCCAACGTAAATGAATACTCCCAACATATGCATGCATATACAGTCTAATGCAAAACTTTAGTTCAATAATCTCTGAGCTCAAGTGTTGGATGAGAAAAAAGGGTCTTAAAACTTCTTTAAGATCAATTCTAAATGTTCAGAAAGCCAATACGAGAAAGAAAAAAAAATTGATGATTTTTTTTTTTTTTTTTTGTATTGCAGACGAGGTTAGAGGGGTGGAGGAGAGGACGAGAGTGACGTTAGATTAACTTTTGATTATTGTTTTGCATTTAATTGCATACAAATGGAAGTATGATAGTATGACAGCATGATGGTGATCCTCAATGTTGTGTGCACAGCGACAGTTGACAAGCAACTGAGTTATAAGATGAATATCTATATCTTCGTACATCAACAACAATATCATGGATGGCCGAAACATAAAATGTGGAAATTAGTAGCAATTTTTCATGATCACTGCTCCCGCAATATAGTCCTAGTGCACTGCCTGCTGTGGGAGCGAATGGTTGTGAAGCTACATTAGAACTAAAGCAACATCTTCTGGCTTCATAGCGGGACACCTCCAATTATACAGATAGTATTGTAGATTGCCATCGCCAGTGGCGAATTTCAGTGGCGCCAAAAATTTCTTATTCTCCATGAGGTCAAGTGCATTGAACACATCCATTTGTATATTCTTAGCCGAGATGAGAGCGTCATTCATAAGCTCCAGCCATGGGGTTTTCGTTGAGACATTATAGAATGAGTAAGCACCACGTACTGCTTTATGGACCGGATGATGCATAACCGACGATGGCAGACAATAGTAGCTAGCCATATCGGTGATATTACCCTGCTCATCGGCAACAATAAAGCAATCAACGATGCCATCTTTGGGTGTAAACCAGTGTCGGAATTCTTCCTTCGAGAAAACCGGACACAATGAGAACTTCTTTAGATACTCGTCCAGTAGTTTATGAGCCTTATCCATATCCTTTGGCTCTATGCGTCGAAATCCTTTGGTCTTTGGCTGATCTGGTAGCTTATAGAGTTTTATCGTTCGTTGCATTGTCATGTTCCGTGCCAGATATGAAAATTTTACCTAAAAAGAAAAATAGGGCGCGAAAATAATCAAAAGGAAAATTGAAAAAGAATAAAATCTTCGTGAGTCGATACTCACAGCGACTAGTTTCTTTGGATTTAAGGAACGATGCCAGTAGCGACCCGTCGACACTGGCTTTGGCAGTACTACACCGGCCGTGTAGGCCGCTTGAAAAATTCCCGTCAAATTGACGCGACGAGTTATTTCACGTATGAGTACCGGTGCCACACGTTTACTTCGTAGTTTCTTATGCACGCACAAGAAATTTATCTCGACGACTTTGATAACTTTGTCATATGAGCGTAGTTTACTAGGTATGGCTGAAATGAAACCGACCAAACGGCCCGATTTCGAGATACGCACACCCACGTGCCAGTCCCGTTTCCATCCTGGCGGCTGCAATGCCCACTTTAGAAATTGCGGCTGATAGTCGAATCGGAACATTGCGTCGTCGTCTTCAACATAATTCTCATTTAGCAGCGTATAGAGCTCGGTGAGATCGTTGGCGTCGTTCAAATCGAGCGTGTCCCATTTGAAGCCGTCAGGCAGGGTGTAGGGTTCTGGCCTGATTTCTGATATATCTTTATCCGGCTCGATGCATTCGTTGGTCGTTATGTCCTCATTTAACTTCGGCACTGGCTGTGTGGACCAGAAAGCAAACTGTTTGGATTGTCGTACACTGCTAACAGCCTCGGAAACTGCTTGCAATAAAACTTGCCTATTCAGCAGATCTAAACGGAGGGAAAATATTAGGGAAAGAAAAAGAGTGAAACTGTTTATTCATAAATAAAATTCATTGAAAGATTGAACAACATCGCCCAAATAATTGCAATTCTTTCTGTGGCCACCACCCTTTGCTGAAAGTCATGAATAATTTCCAATAATGTCTATGATTCTCGTGTTGAGAGCCCTGTGTGAATTAAAGCGATTTATCTAAACAGTCCATCGATGGAACGATGTGATTTCATAATTTTCCATCTTTTAGAATTGAGACGATGCCGCCGGCAAGACCCGTTTTTGTACTCCGATTCACCTTTGACCACTTACCCAATTTGTTCAAAGATAAATTCACGACAGGTGAAGAAGCACTTTTTGCCTCCTCTCCTTCAGTTTTCGAATCATTTTCCTCAACGATGGAATCGGAAACTTTTTCGGACTCAATTTCTTCAGTTTCCTTTGCGTTCGTTTTCGTTGTGGTAGTTGTTGTTACGCCCTCCTTGTTTTCTGTCTGTACATCGACATCATTGGCTTTGAATTGTATCGAGTCGCGTTTTTCGTTTGGCATTTTATAGATAAAAAAATTCCACAATAATTGTTTTTTGTGCGAAACCGAATTTCTCTCACGAAACTTGTAAAATTATTTACGATAGCCACGCCGGTTACCGGTTACTGAAGGGCTGTGGACTGACAAAGCTTTTTCTTAAAGAAAAGTATATCTAGTGAAAGTTATTTTTTTTTTTTTTAGTTTTTTTTTTTTCTTGGGCGGTTAAAGTATTTTTCGATAAAACTAATCCTTCAAAATTAAAGCAGTAATATGTGTCATAAATTATAATATTAATCATTTCTTGACTTCAAATTTAAAATACTTGGTACGTATAATTTGTAGGTACTCGGTACAAGTCGTTTAAGAACAACCCGCTAAACATTTTTTTGAGTCTAGAAAATTGTAGAGTCTAAAAAGAGTATTAATTTATACTGATATTTAAGAGCCAATTTCACAAAGGCATTATAAGTATAGTACCGATGCACTTAAGTACGCATTAGTTTCTAGCCCGTGTCATCAAATAAAATTTAGCTATCCGGAATACGGCACTTTTATTCAGTGCAACACCTCGTAACAGCTGATGTAAAACATAGGTAATAGCATGATAAGTCCGCACTAAAAAATTTCAGTAAGAACACATAGATTGGCGTCTTGCTAGTGTTCAAATGCAAAAGTTATAATTAGTGCAACAACTGATAAGTTAACGCAAGAGCAAGGACATGTCAAATAAACAAGATTTCCATATACATAAAAGTTTTTTTAATCAGTCTGTTTCCATTACGACAACACAGAGTTGCATAACTCTACTTAAGTGCCCGATAGATCACTAAGTTCGACTTGCCATTTAGGTTGATGAAAATGAAAATCGTACTTAACGACGATTTACTTAGTTATCTTGGTGAAATTGGAAGTCCTCATAAATAAGAGTCTAAAAAGAAAAGATTATAGATTTGACCGTTGTTTTGATAATATACTGTTTTCTGAAGGGAAAAAACACTCTAACAGCTTTAATCGGAAGCTCAAAATACTGGAGTTTAAAGAATCTAATTGAGTATTCGGTTCTCTAAAGCCCTCATAAATAAGATTGAAAAATCAACTATCATAAATTGAGTGTTTTTTGATGTTATATTACTTAGTCTAAACAGTCTTAATGGACTTCAAATCAAAGTGTGTAATATTATGCATTAATACGGAGGACGGTGAACGCAGTTGATGCAACGCTACATATAGAGGTGAGTTACGACGAAAACATGCACAGAAAAATTCAAACATAAATGAGTTTTGATTTATGATCCGTAAAAAATGCAAGTATGATCAAAGATAGCATGAGTGCCTTACAAGATATCGACAAGGAACGTGTCGGTCATATCAGTCATCTATATATATATGGATATGATATATAGGCTCTGTGACAAACACTGGTAGTTTGCCAGCGACGAGACTGCACATATAATGTACCAGAAGAAAACAACAACGATGTTGACATGAATTCATGAAGCGGTGTTCATGCAGCTGTTAACTCTGCATATACACTCGAGTTATATATTGCGTCGATACTGTGACAATTGAATGCAAACATGAGCTCTATCACCTGACAGCTCCTTGAGTAACCAATCGACAGTCGGCTGAGTGGACAGCGATCGGTGAACCGTCTCCGAAGCGTGGAAAGACTCAAAAGTCCGCTGGCAAAGTAATGGCCTCTGTTTTTTGGGATGGGCATGGAATAATTTTTATCGATTATCTTGAGAAGGGAAAAACCATCAACAGTGACTATTATATGTCGTTATTGGAGCGTTTGAAGGTCGAAATCGCGGCAAAACGGCCCCATATGAAGAAGAAAAAAGTGTTGTTCCACCAAGACAACGCACCGTGCCACAAGTCATTGAGAACGATGGCAAAAATTCATGAATTAGGCTTCGAATTGCTTCCCCACCCACCGTATTCTCCAGATCTGGCCCCCAGCGACTTTTTCTTGTTCTCAGACCTCAAAAGGATGCTCGCAGGGCAAAAATTTGGCTGCAATGAAGAGGTGATCGCCGAAACTGAGGCCTATTTGGAGGCAAAACCGAAGGAGTACTACCAAAATGGTATCAAAAAATTGGAAGGTCGTTATAATCGTTGTATCGCTCTTAAAGGGAACTATGTTGAATAATAAAAACGAATTTTGACAAAAAAATGTGTTTTTCTTTGTTAGACCGGGGACTTATCAGCCAACCTGTTATATATATATATATATATATATTATATATCGAAGAAAACAGCTGCGTCAGTTTTTCGCCAGTGAACGAGGATTACTGCGACAATATATAAATACCGAAAACATACCACCAGAAGAAAACAAAGTCAGCGATGTTGACCATGAATCAAATGACAATGGGAAGAATTCATAACACTCCTTAACTCTTTTATATATATATTTATATATATGTGTTACTACATACTGGTACTGGTACTGGGAAATTAGAAACAATAGCAAAAAATGTAAGAGAAAATCGTACGACGCTGAATGGGCTCACTGTGGAGATGAAATCAATAGAGAAGGTGCAGCAGCGGATTCTGCAGGAATTGATAGCCATTAGAAAACAAGTTGCGGACTCGAAGCAAGAAAATTATATGCCGATGAAGCCATTCAAAACCGAGCGTGCCTTTGAGGATTTCGAAACGAGACGAGATATTAGGTCTGTTCGTGTACTGCACGAAACTGCCCAAAACAGCCCAATTTTGTCCAAATTTCATACAGTTCTCAAAAAAGTGGACAGTTTTGGGCAGTTTCGTGCAGTATGCGAACAGACCTATTCGAAGAAAAAAAAAATTGCGTGAAAATAATTATGATTTTAATTTCAATGAAAGGAAGAAAAAGGGGTAAAAATAGTGTTAAAAAGGCGAGTTGATTTTCGTCTCATTTAGACTGCAAAAACACTATTTTCATACTTCAAAAAAGAGCATAAAAAAAACTTTAAAAAGAGTGCAATAACACTTTAAAAACGTGGTTTTAAAAGTCTAAAAAGTGTCTAAATGTATCCTGGCAAGAGTATAAAAAAAGTCTTAAAAGAGTTAATAAAACTCTAAAAACACAGTTCGATTAAACTTTTTTTTACACTCTTATTTTAAGCGAACCCGACACGGTACTGAATAGCCTACTGAATTCATACGTACGTGTTCAGTATGTTTGCGTCGACACGTTACTGAATTTAGTATACTTCATTATTTGTCGCTTGTTTTCAACGAGTGCAGACGACGATGTCAAACGCGGAAAAAATAATCTTGGCGGCTGTTGTAGTGGCATTAAAAAAAAAAAAGGAAAACGAAAAACATTTTTTTAAATTTTTTTTAGACTCAGTCTTTATTTCTTTTTAAAAAAATAAAAAAAATAAAACAGTCTTCATAGGTTTTTAAGAAAAAAAAAAAAATTATTCAGTAGTTTTTGTTTTTAAGAAAATAAAAAAATTAATTTAAGTTTTCAATAAACTAAAAAAATAATTTAAAAACTATATACATAATAGATATTTTCGATACAAGTGTCGAAATGAAGCTTTTTTTTTGCACGAGTGGTAAATGTTGTAAAACGAGGCGCAGCCGAGTTTTACAATACCACGAGTGCGAAAAAAGCTGAGTTTCGACACGAGTGCCGAACAATATTTTATGCAATAAGATTTCAAATTGGATTTTAACCTAAATTTAAGAAAGCGTGTTTTTTGTTTGTTTGTTATTGTGAAGAAATTTTTTATTTTGATTTGACAGATTCATAATTTGAAATTCTTTATTATACAACTTTTCCGTTAGTTTATGTCTGCTTATTTTTTTGCCTTGTATTTTTGAAATGCGTGCGTTTTGAAATTTATTATTGCACGCCTTGAAATTCATTCTTAAAAAACCATGTAGTATGCCATGCTTTTTGTTTGTATAAACAATTTTTTATACTTTCTCAAAACTAGTGTCATAATATGCTTCATTATGATTTTAAAATCGACATCATAATAGGCCTATTATGATGTCGAATTGCATAAAATAAGTTTTTATATCCCACAGCGCAGGTAAACCACGGTAAAATTCAATGAATTCCAAAATAAATGATTTATCATCGTTGTCCGCCATCACGTCGTCTCGCCGTAAATTTTCTATCAAATGAATTCAGTTACTGAATTCAGTATGTCGCGCATACGCGTTACTGAATTCAGCCATTCAGTACGCAAAATCAAAACGATTTGGATTTTGCCTACTGAATCGCTTCCCTCGTTGTAAGTGAGACGCATACACATCTATTTCACTAATACACATATAGCGTTCAGTACTGAATTCAGTACCGTGTCGGGTTCGCTTTAGACTCTAAACGTGTGTCCCTTTTCAAACAAAAACACACTCTTTTAAGAGTCTTTTTGAAGCTCAATTTAGACTGTTTTGCTCAAAATTTAGAGTCTAAAAGTAGTCTAAAAAGAGTGTAAATGTTTGCTGGGAAGCTTTTAGTTAGCCTTAATTAAGAGGGCAAAAGTTCTTTAAAATTCTATGCACATAGGATTTTTGTTACTCCAAACACGAGAACAATTCCGTATAATTGTGGATCTTAATTTTTATTTTTCTAGCTTTGTAGCTAATTAAATTAATAAGATAGCCAAGTATATTTGTTAAGAATTAAAGAAGACAGGTATTACATATTTTCTTACGACCGTGCTTGGAGGAACTGCCCTTATTTTACTACTTCCCTTGTGAGCTAATTTCATTTGCTAATAATATAATGTTCATTCGAAAATCGAAACAAGACATTTTTTTTAGTTAAAAAATTTTTTGAGGAGTAATGCATGACCAAAAACCAAAATCTAGCAAATTCAAATTAATGCTACCAAATAATTAAAAGTAACTATTGGCTAATCACTAAGAAGTGGCAGCATTCCTTTCGACGCTACATAAGCAATTATTACAATATGGGTTCTCATGCAACACATTTACACCGTGTAAGCTGAGTGAAGTAAGTAAAACTGTCACAATTGCATACAAAATTTGACATTTTTACGAACTTCACTCAGCTTACACGGTGTAAATGTGTTGCATGAGGACCCTTAATGTGTTCCGCTCTGTTAAAATATTATTGGCGGAATGTCAAATTTAAAAGCTAGTACACAAAGGCAAAGGAATTTGACATTCCATACATATATGTATGGGACAATTCCTTCGCGGAATGCAAAGAAATTATAACTGAAATTAATTCCTTCGGCTAGTGCACAAGAGTGAAAAAAAGAGCGGAGGAATTTGACGTTGAGTTTACTTTAAAAATTGTCAACAGATGGCGCTGAAGAGAATTCCTTTGCCATTTATTGGCCGAGTTGAATAAATTGCGAAGGAATTTTGACATACGCATCACATTCCATCGGAAAAATATGGAGAATGGTAATACTGAGTTCGAATATTAATATTATTGAGCTTCAAACAGCTAATGTATTTGTATTCAAATTTACCGCCTTGTGGTATCTGTAAATCTGACATTCCTTCGCGGAAATAAAATTTATTCAGCCTCTATTCCGCCAATGAAATCCTTGGTGGATGGAATTTTGTCCGCGTGAATTAAGACCGCGATCAATTTTTTGATCGCGGGCGTAATTCATCCACAAAATGAATTGTGTCCGCGCGGTCTAAAATCATTTCTTAATCGCGGTCTTAATTCATTCGCAAAATGAATTATTCCGCGCGGTCTAAATTCATTTTTTGATCGCGGTCTCAATTCATTCGCAAAATGAATTATGTCCGCGCGGTCTAAATTCATTTTTTGATCGCGGGCGCAATTCATTCGCAAAATGATATTAGTGGTATTCAAGCAGGCTCGGAAATAGCTAGGTGCAAATTTTGCGCGCGGAAATTTTGAACTATTGCTTGAACGACCCTTATGCAAAGCGTGTGTAAAAATTTTGCGAAAACAGCTGGTTTCAATGTTTTCTTTGGTGAAAGAAGGAGAAGCGAATATCGCGCATATTTTGCGCATCACAGTAGGCGTGCAAAATTTCCGAGGCTGCGGAAACTATTTTTCATACAAAATAGTGGTATTCAAGCAACAGTGCAAATCGCAGTGTGCAATATTTGCACTGCTTTTTTTGTACGCAATTTGACAAGTGCAAATATTGCACACTGCGTTTGCACTGTTGCTTGAATACCACTAATAATTTCCGAGCTCGCGAAATTTCCGAGGGCGCAAATTTTGCGTAACTGCTTGAATACCACTATTTTAATCTTGTGAGCTATTAGTTTAAGATATATCTCGCACGTCTTTTTTGAACCCAGATTCATTGTCGTTTCGGATTGGTTTTTTAATAAGACTATTCATGCAACACCAAACAAATTGTCTATCTGAGCATTTATAAATTTTATTCATGAAAAACGGGACCAATGATTTTGTCCAGCAAGGCAAAATATCCGCTGACGGGAATGTATTTTGTTCTAAAAAGGCAACTTGGTAGCTTGGAATTTTTGCGGCCAGGTGAGATGTCCGCTTGAGGGATCTGTCCGCCAGTAGAGCTTTCGCTGTATAGGAATGCATTTTCGAGACTATCTCATTTGCGATGGAAAACGCTTTACACGTATGCTTTTTCGGTTCCAGTATATTCTGCTTGGCTGACTTCGCACTTTAAGGGCTGAACGCTGTTAGAGTAAATTGAAAGGAAGTAACGAGCTCATTCTTTTGAAGAAAGGAAATCAGAGTTGAAATTTCGATGACAGGTCGACAGATATATAGAAATTATATGATTTAAATGCAACCCCGTGAGTCCGATTACTTGTAATTAGCGTATGCGTTCAAGTAGCGAAAGTAAGCCTAAGTACTTCTATGTTTTTTCTACATGTGTTTGGTATAGGAAATTTACTTGCTGCTTTAGAGCGTAGAGCCCTTTAATAAAGAAATACAGTTTATGTAAGTAATTATTTTTAGTATTTTTCTTCTTTTACATTTATCACTACGCTTGAATTGCCTGTTTAAATGTCAACATTCGACTACGTGTGACGTCCCGATAAGAGAAAATGACGGCACTACTCTTTCGATTGAGCACACCTTATATATTCCTTTCACCATAGTTTGGTTGTAAAAAAAAAAGGATTTAAGAAATAATGCCTTTCGAAAAATGACTAGACAAATTAATGATGGCATAATTTCAAGGCATATTTAACAAGGTGGTGGCAGTAGTACAACAAAAATATAAAAAGCCAGAAAATCTCAAAACTAGCCAACGTTTGCTTACATTTTGTATGAATATAAAAATGTAAAATTTCGTTCACAAATGCAAGTAAATTAATTTCGTATTTCAGCTGTAATCTGTTAAGGGTATAATGCATACCAATATATATTCAAAGCTACCACCTATTTAAAATTAAAGTTATAATGTTTTCAAATCAGCTGCTAGCATTCCTACCTTACACACCTTGCTCACAGCGTCCTTTATGCAAAAGTGAAAACTTTTCTAGTGGAAAAATTGCACACTCGAATTTCCACTGCTGCTTGAATACCGCTGATATTAGAATAACTACTCTTTAAAGGCAAAATGTTTTATATACAGTCCGAATAAAAAATTCGAAATCAATGTGATTTCAATAGAAGTTTTATCCATTTCGAATTTTTTTTTTTATGGGGATTCGATTTCTAGAGCATGCCTGATAAAGAAGTATTAAGGTGAGATGACACTACGTGTGCAATTGCACACATAATTGCTCAAAAAATGAATGTGACACATCTGAAAAACAATTGCACACATAACATTTTCTCGCAAAAAAAAAGGACAAATCACACATGTTGATTGCGCAATGTTACTAGGTTTCGTTTTTAAAAGATTGCAATGAAAATAATGTCAAACTTTAGAGATTTCAGAGACAGTTAAGATAATTAGTAATTGGTAATAAATGAAAATGGATTCAACTAACTTCAGAGATGACGATGATGAAACAACAGCTGCTGTATTTGTTTTATTTGCATCACATATTTTTACGAAATGTTTGTGCAGTTGAAATTTGGGTTGATTATATTACGCGTGCAACGCACACATTTTATTTGTAAAATATTGTAAGAATTATTTTGAGCAAACAAATTATTCGTCGATTTCATTACGTGTGCAATTTTTATGACGTCAGTGAGCAAATATTCGTGCATTGCACACGTAGTGTCATCTCACCTTTATTCTTTATATTAAGTATAACAAAATCAAATGCCATGCAAATTTCACGCTGCATCTGCACACTAGTGCTGAATATATAACCCTTATCGACTATGAATATAAATTAAAATCAACATATAGAAAACCATTTATCGGATCCGCATCTATCCTATCTTTAAATCTGAAACCAACAAATATTCCTATAATTTCACTAAAATCGATTGTGTGGGTTTGGAGATTAGCGTGTACAGAATTTGTGACACGTGAATTTTGCCTGTGGTAGGTTGTATAAAACGAAACTTAACAGAGCTGGACATACTGTAACATTCGGTAAACAAGCTGATTTTATATCAGTTTGAATTTCACACGTAAAATTCTAAGTTTGATAATGACCAAGAAGACGTAAAGTTCTGCCTTATATTTAACCCGGAAAAACGTAACCTGCCATCATGACAATCTGGTTGACGAAGAAGAGAATGAAGCTAATAGCAGCGGCGTTGATTACGTTATTTTTGATTATTTGCCTATATAGAAAATTGACTGAAGAGTTTGATAAGCCGCAAATGACTGTCCAAAAAGGTGTCAACATATTACCAGCTTTGGGTGAATCTCAACAAGGACAAGCGCCGCCTACGGATCCTGCAAACAAGTTTCAAATTCTCTTTGATTCACAGCAGCAATTGCTCGAACAACAGCGACACGAATTGGAACGCACAAGAGCAGAACTCTTACGTTTAGAAGAGAAACTACGGGATCTGGCTTCCAATACGCCGCGTAGATTCCCAAATGTAAAATATCTTAATTACAAGAATCGCAAACGTATACTGATTACTGGCGGCGCCGGTTTTGTGGGGTCACATTTAGTTGATAATCTAATGATACAAGGCCATGAGGTTATCGTTGCCGATAATTTTTTTACCGGTCGGAAACGAAATGTTGAGCATTGGCTCGGACACGAGAATTTCGAACTCATACATCATGATATCGTTAATCCACTTTTTATTGAAGTCGATGAGATTTATCACCTAGCTTCGCCGGCTTCTCCGCCACATTACATGTATAATCCGGTGAAGACAATCAAGACCAATACAATGGGGACCATCAACGTTTTGGGTCTTGCCAAGCGTGTTATGGCGAAGGTTCTTATAGCTAGTACCTCGGAAGTGTACGGTGATCCTACTGTGCATCCTCAGCCTGAAACCTATTGGGGTCACGTCAATCCGATCGGACCACGTGCTTGTTACGATGAAGGTAAACGGGTCTCGGAAACTTTGAGCTACGCTTACGCGAAGCAGGTGAGACCATTAACAAACCTGATGTCATAGTGTGTGTGTGTATATCTGTTGGCATTTGCCGTCATGTCGAATGGATGATTGAGATTTTCATGAATGAGAACACATATGTATCTCTCATTTAGAAATAATATGTGATCGCATGTTAAATACGAATTGAAATTGTTTTTGGATTTTCAGGAAAAAGTGCAAGTACGAGTCGCGCGAATCTTTAATACCTATGGGCCACGTATGCACATGAACGATGGACGAGTGGTGTCTAATTTCATTTTACAGGCACTCAAAAACGAAACCATTACGGTGTATGGTAATGGTAAGCAAACGCGATCGTTTCAGTACGTCTCCGATTTGGTTGACGGACTGATTTCGCTCATGGCATCCAATTACACACAGCCCGTCAATTTGGGAAATCCCGTCGAGCATACAATACAAGAGTTTGCCGTCATTATAAAAGATTTGGTCGGCGGTCGCAGTGAGGTGAAGAAAACATCAGCAGTTGAGGACGATCCACAGCGACGCAAACCGGACATTACTCGCGCTAAGCAGTTTCTTAATTGGGAGCCAAAGGTATCATTGCAAACTGGCTTGCGCAAGACTGTTGATTATTTTCGAAAAGAACTCGAGCGTTCCGATCGATTTCAAGAGAAGTCAAACAAATTCTTCGATGGTCCGAATCTACATTTGCAGCAATGGCAGAAAATTTGATCGACCGATTTTCCGGTATGTTTCGATATTGAAATCCAAACTCATAGTGTGAAAGATATGGGCTTTAATTTCTTAAGCATAGATAATGGCTAGGCAATTGGAACTTTTATAACATCATTACGGTTTGGGAAAATATTCGAAAATTAATCAGTGTCCAGTCAATAATAAATTGTTGATATCACCGCTGCCTGCGGTTGCGGTCGTAAAGTGGAAAAAAAAGCACTTAATTTTTGGTTTTTTTATGAAATTCAACAAGTGACCTCAAATTCACGCCCAGTAAGCCAAACGCATACGCTATGCGTGTGCCAATGCCTACATATTCAAAGAGATCGGTATGTTTTTGTAATCAGATCTAGTCTGTAGCCTGTACTGTACTGTTAATGTTAATGTTAATACTATTGACTGGTTACATAATTTTTTATTTTTGAAATATTTATTTTTATAACACGTATTTTATAAAACTTTTGAGAACAATAACGTGTTTATAGAATCATAGATTGATGCACATTAGGGAAATATTTTAGTTTCTTGGCTTTCCATTCATTTAAATTATTCAGTTATACGACTCCGAAGAAATATGAAAATAAAGACGATATGAGGAGCAGCTGGGTATATAAAATAAACTAACTCTGAAATCTTCAATGAAATCATAAGCGTGATTGACCTTACCCCCTAAAACATTTCCCGTTTAATAAATTATATTCTTTTTTGTTGCTTCTTGTTGCATTGCTTACGTCTAGAAGTTCTGAACGCACTCATATGAACAAGCACTTTTGATCTCCGCTCCCAACGTGTCGCATATTTGGAATTGTACTCATTTAAAATATAGAAAATAAGCCGCATTACTAAATTAATTGAATTTCATATAAAAAAGTTGTTTAAATCAATCGGTATATTTATAGACATTTCAAAGTAATCTCAACTTTAAACTCTGTTTGAACGGAATTTTTCGCGAAATGATTTTATATATTATTTTATCGTCCGATTGTTCGATTTTGTTTTTATTTTCTTAATACACAAAAAAAAAAAAACAATTTTTTTCTTTATTCATAATTTTAAGAACTTCCATCGAACTACTTTAAAAATTAGCTCCTACTCTCAAGGGCGGATTTCTGTACCCCGAATTCCTAAAATGATTTTGCTCTATACTTTCAAAATTTTTCTTTGTTCTCTTTTTAAAGCCAACCCAGCGGCCAAAATGCTGCCTACAGAAGCAACGAACCGTGACCGTACCATCCTAGTATACTTTTTTTCGTGGCCGTGCCCGTTTTGTAGAGTGAACGCCTACTACCACCACTTAAAGTGAGCTATTGGTGGGAGTTCGCCTACAATCTCGTATACTTTGTAAGCTATTAATATTCAGATCGCTTACAATCTCGTATACTTTGTAGGCGATTGGCACTGTTGGCCATTGGGAATATTCTTTTTATTTTCGAGACCTTTTTAAGATTCTTTAAAGAGAGTATTGACTGTATTAATAAAAATTATATTCAATACAAATAAAAATACGAGATGGCCGCCGGTGTCACATTTATTTTCTTCATTCATTTCATTTCCCATTTTTCGTTGAATTTTCGACTTTTGGAATTTTCTTTCACATTTTCAAATATTTTATTCTCCAAGAACATATTTTTTGGGATTTTTATGATCTGGAATGTGTACGGCACTTTTCAGTGAACACATATATATATACATACTTATAATTTTGTAAATACATCGTCTAAAGCAGCTTTAAATAATTTTGGTGAAATAGGCGCCAACACCTCCCACCGTTTATATTCATGACGGGCTGATGTTGCATATATATATATATATATTATATATATATATAATATATATATACAGTAAATCTCCGTTTAATTGAACCAGATGGATATAATTTTCTTTTCCTCTTTGAATGTAAATTTTTTTTGTGATTTGAAAACCTCGATTTAATTAATTCAATTTTTGGCCTTTATTAATTTGTTTGGACATTTAATATTTGTCGGTTATCAATTAGGCGGTGCTACTGTATATAATTTATTAATCAACTTTTTTTGAGTACCCATTGTGGGTATTTCATAAGTGAATTTATCTCGTCTTTGAAAAAATAAGATTAAAAATTTGTTTTTTCCGGGGACATTATGTGATACAATTTATTCTAAATACTTTAACTGTCCCTGTTAAAAAATAATGGTAGAACAATGTAAAGCTAAATTATAATTTAGTTAAAACAACAACATGTACCTAAGAATTGTAAGTTTATCGCTTAGTAAAACAATAAAAATGAGAGATCTAAAAATACGAAAATTACAAATACAATAGCGGTTTTAATTCTAATCCTCTATTGCATACGAACCCATAAATGTTTTCGGAAAAAAAGCGGAAACATAAATTATTTGTTGTTGAAAAACGATATTTATTTATTTTTTAAGCCTAAATAAAACAATTTAATGCGAAAAAAAAATGTACCCGCTTTTTTGATGTACAAAGCAAAGGATTAATAAAACCATTTATAGCGAAAAAATATCATTTTTCCAATTAAAATGGTTCGGCCAAATAAGGCCAACGCCTTTATAAGGCCCGATTTTCAGAAAACATATCTCTAGCACTCCCAGCATTATGATTTTTGGCATGTTCTAAAGCGTTTATATTTACTTCACAAAGCAAAAAAAAAATTGCATCGATTGCGTAGCTGAGTGAGTAGTAATCGTCCAACGAAGTCGACAGAAGTGAAAACAACGTTCTTGATCTAATTTTGCGTGAGAAGAACAAAGTTTTTCTAAAAGTTGTTGGTAATTTTTTAAAGTATTGATGCCAATAAAAAAAGTCGGACTTTATTCAAAATAAAATTCAAATTCAAAACATTCTGAAAAAAAACGTGGTCGAAAAAATTATATTGAGAGGGCTTAATAAGGCCAACAATATTCACCTTGGAACTGTTTCTTTAAAAAAAATGTTTTCCCGGGGCCCTAAAGGGACCTTAATATACCAAGCAGTTAAAAACAATGAGAAAGAAGGTCTTTTACTGCAATGGGCAGGAAGTTAACAAAGATATTATCGATAATGCCTTGTACCTCCACTAAAATATACAACGTTGACTTTTTAAAATATTATTTTATATGAGAAGATCTGGAAAGAGTATTTATGTTAATTTTTGATCTCAAACTCATTATTCCATTCAAAGAACAACAAGAAAATTAAAGCAATATTAAAAAACAATGACTTTCCCGACGCAATAATCAAGAACCTATTAGAATCACCGAGAACTCAAAATAGCAATAACAATGATGATCAGAGTGAGTAAAAAAAAGCCCGAAAAACCCCAAAAATAAGCGCTATAAAAAGCTCGAAAAAGCAAGGAAAATAGTCCAAAAAATATGCAGTTAAAATTTTTTTTTTTTATTCAGTGGACTTATTAATATATATGACTAGATGTTGTTTTACATTTTCAAACAAAAAATATTGGCGCTTCTGGCTTGAAAGGTTTTTACACAGTAAAAACTAAAATTAAAACCAATCGGTATAAAATTAAATCTTTTTAGTATTAAATTTGAATTTCAATACCAAAAAGTTTTATTTTAATACCTTTTGGTTTTAAATGATTTCAAAAACGAACAAAATTCTTAAATTGTTCTCGCGATTATATTGCTATCATACATACATACGAGGCGTCTATACCCAAGTAGCAAAATAGGTCGAAAATTGGTAAATTCTTACCTATATTAGGTCAGAATATTTACTTGACCTAACCTAAATAGGTCGAAATTACGTCGATTCGACGTCGAGTTGACGTAAGTGGGGAATAGATTGGAAGTCGATTGGCGGTAATAATAGGTCATAATAGGGCATTTCGACTTCAAAGTCAGGGCGAAAAGAAGTCCGTTTACCTAATATTAGTCGAAAAGAAGTCGCAATGACCAATTTTCGACCTAATTGGACTTATGAGTAAAACGAAAGAGAACGTAAAAGGAAACGAAAAAAGTGAGAGAGAGAGTAACAGAGAAAGATATAAATACATAATTCTTACTAAGTAAAATTTCCGGTTTGACTCGAAAGCAGAAATGAACGAGAGAAATTTTCTTCATTCGTAGTGAAATCTTAAGAACTAATAATAATAAATAAAATATGGACTTCATTAAAAAATATTATTGCGCTTAATAAGTCCCAAAAACATATGCCCGCTGAGATTTTATCGTGTAAAGTGTTTCCTTCTACTTCTTCATTTAAGGGGCTTTCTCATTGATGGAAATTAAAAAATATTAAGCATTGTAAAAAAATTGTTTTTCTTAAAGAAAAAATATGCAGAAGAACTAATTCATCAATTACCGATTCGAATCAAACATAGCAATAACAATTTGACCTGATTCGATAGTAAATAAAAGCCCGACTATGAAAGTCCCAAAAATAAGTCCGCTATTTAAAGTCGAAAAAGCAAGAAATAGTCCAAAAAATATGCAGTAAAATTTTGTACCCTTTTATATTCGTGACTTATTAAGTCATAATGACTTTAATGTTGTTTAATTTTCAAGCAAAAAATATTGGTCGCTTCTGGCTTGAAAGTTTTACCTATTTGGAATTAAAACTAATTAATTTAAATCACTCAATGGATTTTTTTACTATTTTGACAATAAATCACTTTGAGAATTGAACGACTTTGAAGTATAAATAGGTAGAATAGAGGTAATTTGGATCCTTTCGAATACGGACTTTTAAGTTAGGTCAATATTTAAGGCCGAAAAATGTCTAAATTGGGTTTTCAACCAAAATAGGTCGATTGATATGCTGCTGGTCGATATCGCTCTATTTTCTGTGGCGTATAGTTCTCCTATGAAAGTTCTGCTGTGGGGAATATTTATTTTTTTTTTTTTTCCATAAAAAGATTGGTTGCAAGCTTTTTATTCCTCTAAAAACTTTTTTTATAATTTATTATTATTACCTACTTGTTCCTCAAAAAAAAAATTTAAAAAATTACGCTCGCATGACCGGGGATTGAACTCGCCGACATCAGATTGTGCGGCAATATCTCTCATTTTTTTCGCTCTATGCATAAATTTGTTTTATAATTTATACGAATAATTCTCAATTTTTTCTCTCTCTTTATTTAAACCAAAAAGGTTTTAATTTTACTCCTTTTTGGCATTGTTATATACAAAAACCAAAATTGGTATTAAATTTAAACTTTAGTTTTTACTGTGTATACAATGAAAAAGATCGTTCAACGTCTGAAGAGGTAAGGGGGCAAAAATTTGAAAACACTCAAACGTAAATACGCGATCAAACGTATACGCAAGCATTGGACACAGCCCTTAAAAGAGTCATTGACAAAGGAAAGCAATAAAGCAGAAATGAAAACAGCTCAACATTGTTGATTTTTTTTCGGAAATTAGGTAGGAAAAGGCATTTAAAATTGTACAATTAACAAAAAATATGGGAAATATGCACAAAAAATAGTTTTTGGCAAGAAAATAGCTCGCACTACTAAAATATGCAAAAATTGTATGACGTATGCAAAAACAAGCATTTATTCACTCTGATGATGATACACAACCAAAGATATATAAAAGCGTGACATATATAGATGGGTTTACCCAGAGCCTTGAAAAAAAAACGGATATTTATAACAAAAAAAAATGTTCTACTCGCACCAAATTCATACAACACGTTAAGAAACCTCTTCACCAACACAAAATCAAAAATTGACAAAATGGAAAAATCAAACTTGATCTATAAAATAACATGTAAGGGCAACGAAAACGACGCTTGCGGACAAGAATACGTCGGAACCACAAAATCAAAACTCAAGACAAGATTAGCTGGACACAAATCAGACCTTAAAAGTAAAAGTGACTACAAAACTGGACTCGCGGCCGACTGTATCCATAAAAACCACTCACCTGACTTCGACGAGATACGCATATTGCAACAGGAGACCAACCACCAACGAAGATTCACAATAGTGATGCTACACATACCCAGTAGCAAATGGTAATAGCTAGGAAGGCAGTTGGTAATAGCCCAAGTGGGGGCGCTACCGCTGAACGCATCGCTGAATTTTAACACAGCGATGTCATTGGAAATTCAGAACTGAACGACTCGCTGAAGCAGTGGCATGAGTTGTTCAGCTCTTACCGATTCATATGCATTGAAGAATCGGTTTAAGATATTAATGAGATTTTTTTTATTATAATAAAACAAAAGCTTCAAAATTCAACGAAATAGTTATATAAAATAAAATAAAGAAAAATTAAATAAGAAACAAAAAGAAGACTTCACAACATTTTAAAATAAAATCAACAATGAAAAATTGATAATATTGATACGATATAGTGAGAACATAGCATTACCTTTCTACTTCAAAGATCACTTCAATACTGAAATTCCACTGCACGGTGCTCAACGATTCGCGGCGACAAATTTCCTGTTAATTTGACAAAAGTCCAAAATTCAAAAAAATGTATGCGCACCGATGCTTCGTATTTGTGTTTTAGGTATTCGGTTGTCGTTAGTCCAATAGCCCTGAATAGCCCCGCAAGGCATTACTAACTCGCTTACCAATTTCAGGACTGAAACCATTTGCTACTGGGTAACTTAATACACCCGCGCAGAAGAGACTCAATTACAAAACGGACGTAGACAATTGCTCAAATATATACAAATATTTTTTTAAAGCGAAAATTAGTTGACTTAAAATAAACAGACAACTCACAGTGGTGGAGTACGCATTCAATGTAATTTTTTGTGACTATTTTCTATTTCATGTTAATAATTGTTATGTGTAAATATTTTTTCTCAAGACATATAGTGATATGGTTTTTTATGTATTTTTCAACCAAATTTTTTTGTTTTTTTTAAAACGGTACGATCCCTGATGATGGCTCATAAAATTAGCCGAAATATTGGAGAAGGAAAATAAATAATACAAAAAGATAGCAAAACGCCTTTTTAATAAAAACTTTTTGCCTCGTACGGCTAAAGCCTAAACAATCATTAAAACATAATAAAAGCCCGAAAAACAAAATCTACAATGAAATCAGATAAAAGTTTTAACTTTTTCTTTATTTTTTCGCACGTTTTTGAGAGCAATCAGCATTGGGCCTTATTAATACATGGGGTTCCTAATATGGAAAAAAAAGATCAATTTATAAAATGTCTCAAATGATTACTTTTGAACACTTTTTTTTTTTTTTACATTTTCGGATAAAGAAAAGGTTAAATAAAAGTGATTAAGATCCAAACTCCATCTAAGTTTAACCAATTTTCGCCCTCTGTGGCAAAACCCGTTAGCATGGCCTTATTTGGGTCAGTTACTTATTTAATATCATTTAGTTGAGGTGATAACTGGACACTGCCTGCTAGGCGCTCACCTGTTTATTATGAACCTAGTGTCAACGGACATCTGTCGAAAGTGCTTTGAACCAGAAGCAAGGCAAGGGAAACTGTAAAACATTTACTATGTCACTGCCCGGCTTTTTCACGATCACGACTTAGCTTCTTTGGGGGAGCCATGGCTGTTTGACTTACAATGTATGGCTGAACAAAATCGACCAATGATTTTAAACTACGCGAAGAAATCTAAAGCCTTTGGAAACTACACGTTCCAAGGTTAAACAGAAACTCTCTCCAATAACACGTTAAAATGCATTCGCAAATCTAGGTATGCTCGGTCTTAAGGACGAACGAGTTTAACCTAAACTAACCTAACCTAGAATGTATCATGTACTAGTGGAATAATGTATGATATTTATACTGATATATTCAAACAAATACCATCAGCGATAATTCAAGAGATTCTTCAATTTATTGACACTTATAGAACACTTCTTTTTTCTGCGTAGAAAAATGTCTAGGAAAAAAATCCCATTGAATATTCATTTAGAATCGGGCTATATTGAAGAAAAAAAAATAATAATTCCAATAAATTTCGGTCTTCCAGAGTTTTTGCTTTAGCCGACCCGCCGCACAGTGTTGCCGCTTATGAATAAATTATTTGAAAATAGTCCAATGATAATAAAAATTGGTATACTCGCTTTCAATGAAGAAATAAACAAAAAAAAATGGTCCGAATTGGTCGGACCCTAGGGTTACCTCCCATAGACCCATAGTTATAGCTTTGTATGGGAGCTTCCACTAAAAGTCAACCGATTTAATCCAAACTCAGTCAAAATGTTGGTCATGACAAAATATGGAGGGGTGCCAAAAATTTTTGAAATCGGTCAAACCCTAGGGGTAATTCGCTTAGACCGATGTACAGTACGCAACAAATTTTTTTGTCTATAGATAAAGCATTGCATTTATCATGGAGTCTCATCATTAACATAAAAATAAAACTTTTGCTCGACGGCCGCAAAAAGGCGCAGAATTTTATTAATGAAATTTAAAGAACAGATCGTAACCTTAAATTTTTTAGCAGTTAGACCATGTAGATCTACTTTTTTCCCCTAACGAAAGTTGCAATACCTTCATTTTTTGAAGCTTTTTTGTTTCGCTCATATCTATTTAGCCGTTTACGTAAGCCAGCCTTGTTAAGCCTTTTTATTAAAAATAAAATGCTATGTTTAAATAATAATAGTATTCAAAATTCACCAACAAACATTATATTCATATCCACGCTGCTAAATTACATGCCTTTCTACCGTATAATTTAAAACTGACTTCACAAAACTGTTTCTATGGCGAAATATAACGTCTTAGCAAAATCAATTTCAGATTTTAATTAGTCAAACTATTCGCTTTATCAAACTATGTACATACATACATCACTAGATTTTTGAAAAGCAATAGTCGAAAAATTGACTTTTTTTCCACTGCGGCACCACTGTGCGTCGTCAGTGTAGTGAGCGTTAGTAATAAAAATATGGAGATGAGAGAAACGAATCGCATTTTTTTCACATTTGATTTTTATTATTACTATTGTTGTAATTGTTATTATAACATCATTTTATTGAGGTTCATTTCTTTGAACTAATAATGCAATCTATTACACTAACCGTTTTGATTTTTTTTTTTTTTTATTTGATTTTTTTCTAAATTTGTCCCTATCAATATTGCACAATCGAGCTATTTGTACATATTTAAGGATTATGTAACAATGTCTACGTGTAAATATTACTTAAGTTTTCGCATTGATACCGCAATAATCCATTACCTTAATGTAAAATCGATTTCAAAAGAAATTTTCCCAAATTAAACTGTTATTGAAAATCCAGAGGAAAATTGAAAATTTCGAAGCGCCACGGAGCAGAGCTGTAAAAAATTTTAATCATTTCGGATTTCAATCATTTTGATTTATTTATCTTGCAATTCAATGCATCCCATTAACAAGGACACGTAGTTAAGATTCTTATGTAAATGATAATGATATATTAATACAATCCCTTCAGTACGCGTAGCTATCCCGGGCCTAATGAAATCGCTAGCTCCCCTTATATAGGGGTAGCTCCACTTCAATCTACTTTGAATGCTTTTGAGCGGAGAAGTTAACACGGCAATGTCGTAGGCGGTAGTCAATTGCCCGTTTCGATTACCTTTAGCATCATAAATAGCTAACCCCAAGTAGGGTTTCATGTAGGTTGCTATTTCAGTGGAACTTCCATTATAATTACGTGGGTGGTTAGCAATATGCAACTACATTCTACTACATGCAGCTACAACATTCGCAACCTTCGCTAGCGAAAAGGGGCAGGAAAATGGCCTGTCACCAGCGGCTTAGAAAAAAGAAAAATTTTATTTTGTGGTTTTTGGACTTTTTATTTTTTTATTTTTTTATTAATATTATATTTTTTGTTTATTTATTGATTTTATTTTAAATCATTATTTTCTGACTTCTCTTTAAATTTGCTCGCCTCGGCCGAGTCTTGAACCGCTGACCTCCTGTTCGCTGGGCGAACGTCTTAGCCATTACGCTAAACAAACAAATTCACTTTGTTGATCAAAATGCTCGTTTGAGTTTATGGTTGCTCAAGTTTTGGGTAACGTGCTTAACGAATTTTTTTTACTTGAAAATGAACCATAAAAAAATATATATTATATATAAAAATAAGTCCTTAAAATTTTAGAGGAAAATTTTTTTCTTCAAAAACACCTAAACTATTAACAAAAAAAAAAAAAAAACTGTAATTTAAAAACAAGTAAAAAATTTTGGAAAAATTCTTGCCGCCAGCAGGGACAGAACCCCGAACCTCACGACTGTCATGTCACAGTGGAATATTTTATGATGCCGCTTTCACCATTAGCTCCATTAATATTGTTTTGTTCCTGCGGGTATTGCAATCGTCTTCTGATATTATTGCTTCCAATATTCCTTTGGCTTTTTCAGCTTCTTTAAACATTTATAATAAAGCAAATTCAATTTTTATTTACAACTTCTCGGTGATATAACTTGCACGTTTTTTTTTATTGTCAAACTCCCTAGCCGGACATTATCCCATGCATGTAATGAAAACAGCGGCCATCTCCTAACAAACTTCATTAGAAGTTAGGGTTAGTAATGCGAGAAGTCGCAGTATGAATTTTCACCACTTCGGAAGTAGTGCAGAAGTAGTCAACTTTCCGGCTGGGTCATATGACGTTAGTTAACCTTAACTCGCTCGAAGCTCATATGAACGCTTTGAGTTAAAGTATCGGGTTAAGAACTTAACCCCTATAGTAACAACATAGCATATACATATATAAGTTATCAGATTTCGTACACGCTATAGATTACATGCAACCCTACCTTGGGGTAGTGATATAGCTACCAACGAGTAGGTACCGAAATAGTTAGCCCAAATACGGCAATCGCCACTTTCCGTACTGAAGGGATATTTCTATTACCGAACTTTCCTACATTAAAACACTAGAGTATGCATTTTAAAACAAATGTTTCTATTTAATTCTAACCAGGGTTTTTATTTGAACATACATGTGCTGCTCATGTTCGATCATTTCACTATTTGCTCATGAGCAAAGTATTCCGATAAAACACATGACACATAATGCGCATGATTATATTATGTTTCGAAAATAATATACATTGAACATGTTCGATCGAGAAGTGTTCAGTTCACACAGTAAATGTTCATGTTCATACAAGATTCTATTTTGAACACAGTGTGCTTTACATGTTCAATGTTCAGACGGGCAACCAGAAATATGACAAAAAAAAAAAAATAAGAAAATATGACGAGAAAATAAATCTTTGAATTCAAAAACAAATTTTCTTTTCGTTTATTTTAAAAATACTACATAATTCAAAATTCAAGTTCTAATTTAGTTTTAAGTTTAAATGAGGTGCCTGTGGCGTAGTGCAAGGAGTTTGGAATTATTAAGCATTGTTAAGCAAATACTATTTTTATACCCGACACACTCTGTGTCGAGGGTATATTGCGTTTGTTGGGTTGTGTATAACACCCAGAACCAGTCGAGATAGACTATACAAAATGTATATAGAAATGATCAGCGTCACCAGAAGATTCGATTTAGACATGTCTGTCTGTCTGTCCGTCTGTCTGTCAGTTTGTATACAGTTATCTAATCGAAGGAGTTGAGCTATCTTGAAGAAATTTGGTTTGCGTGCTAACGGGGACATGAGTAAGAACAAGTTCGAGAATGGAGCCGATCGGACCATTTTTAGGGGTACCTCCAGTACTAGGGTCTGTTACGAAAATCACAAAAACTGCTCTAAAATCGAAGTCCTTCAAGATATTTTGATGAAATTTGATATTTGAACATGTTTAAAGGCAAGTAATACGATTTCAAAAAATTGGAAAAGTGGGCGTGTCGGAAGGGCGTTTTTTGAAAATTCTCTCCTACACCCGAAATTCAAATGGGACTTGAACGAAATTTGGCACTTATGCCTCGTATGTAGCCACAAACATCCTCCCCAAAATTTTTTTCGATCGGACCATTATTAAGGGTACCTCTAGTACTAGGCCCAAGTAGCAAAATAGGTCGAAAATTGGTAAATTCTTACCTATATTAGGTCAGAATATTTACTTGACCTAACCTAAATAGGTCGAAATTACGTCGATTCGACGTCGAGTCGACGTAAGTGGGGAATAGATTGGAAGTCGATTGGCGGTAATAATAGGTCATAATAGGGCATTTCGACTTCAAAGTCAGGGCGAAAAGAAGTCCGTTTACCTAATATTAGTCGAAAAGAAGTCGCAATGACCAATTTTCGACCTAATTGGACTTATGAGTAAAACGAAAGAGAACGTAAAATGAAACGAAAAAAGTGAGAGAGAGAGAGTAACAGAGAAAGATATAAATACATAATATCTTACTCAGTCATTCGTATTACTCGAAAGCAGAAATGAACGAGAGATTTTCTTCTTCGTGTGTCTTAAGAAATAAATAATAAATAAAATATGGACTTCATTAAAAATTATTTTGCGCTTAATAAGTCCCAAAAACATATGCCCGCTGAGATTTTTCGTGAAAGTGTTCCTTCTACTTCTTCATTTTTAAGGGGCTTTCTCATTGATGGAAATTAAATAAATATTGCTTGAAAAAAATTGTTTTTCTTAAAGAAAAAACATATGCAGAAGAATAATTCTCAATTTGCCATTCGAAAAACATGGCGGAGCTCGACCTATTTTGACCTATTTCGACTTTAAAGTCAAACCGACTATAAAGTCCAAAAATCAAGTCCGCTCGACTTTGAAGTCGAAGCATGCAACAAAATAAGTCAACTTTTGACCCTATTTCGCCCTATAAGTCACACGGACTTTAAAGTCGAATTTTAGTCAAAAAATTGGTCTGTTTGCCTTGAAAAATTACCTAATTTGGAATTCAAAGCTAAGTCAATTTTAAGTCACTCAATAGGGAATTTTTTACCTATTTTCGACCAAAAATCGACTTAGAAGTCGAAGTGACTTTGAAGTCATGAAATAGGTAGAATAGAGGTAATTTGGACCTTCGAAACGGACTTTTAAGTTAGGTCATATTTAAGGCCGGAAAATAGGTCAGAAATAGGGTATTTTCAACCAAAATAGGTCGATTCGACTTGCTGCTGGTCGAATCGCTCTATTTTGCTGCTTGGGAGGGTCTGTCACAAAAATCCCAAAAATGCCTCAAAAGCGGACTTTATTGAAATATTTCAATGAAACTTAGAATTTGAGCGTATATATAAGGGTCCGATTAGAATTCCAAAAAAATTTGAAAATTGGGCGTGGCAAAAGGGCGGTTTTCATTTATAAATTTAACAAAAGTCGGTATATGGGGCTCCTTATGCCCTTAACACCTGTTGATATTAAAAATTATGTGTCTGTGTCGAGTATTCTATTGTCAGGCTCGCCTGACTATACACCCTTACTTGTTTTATTTTTTATTGTGGAGTAACGAAACAAAAATGTGGCTGCACAACATCTACTTTCGATTGTCATATTTAAACTCTGGATATTTTTTCACAAGTTTTCGTAGCTTCGACGCAATCGCAGTTTCTTCCTTTGGCATTTTGTTTTATTTTAATGGAATGAAAATAAAAACGCACCTTGGAAGCGAGAAAACATATTTTTCGTGTTTTCAAACTTCTAAAGGGAAAAAACAAACGGACTTGCAAAAGCTTGCTTAAAGAAAATTTCTGGCATGTTGCACAAAACAACAAAAAAAAAAAAAAAAATTAATAAAGAGACATTGAGGATCGAACCCACACCCTAATTCTTATTTATGTAAATATATCGAAGACTTTTACCCCCTCCGGCTATCTAAGATTTTATTAAACAGATATTAATTTATATTTTTCATAAGCTACGAAAGTTTTGTTTGACTTTGCAATAAAATCAAAGAAAAACAAATACAAATTTTTTGTCATAAAATATGACTTTTTTGGAAAATAAGAAAAATATGATATTTGGTTGCCCTACTCATGAGCATAGAGCATTTTACTGTTAACACGTACATTTTGATTTTGAACATGATCTGAACATGAGTGTTCAAATACGAACCCTGATTCTAACCCATTATGCTGACCTTTTCATCCAGATTTCCAGATTTTTTCGTACTTTGACTAAAGTATTTTTATTTCATCTAGGAACTGTTTCCAGCATTTCTACGAATAGTTTCTTCATAGTGATGCAGCCGTCGCGGCAAACATTTCGCCAAAATGAGCGTATAATTCCATCGGCTTGCCGCAGCGAAGGCAGCAGCAACAAAAGTTGCTGTTGATGCGAAACAGCTGCACTGTGACGCAAAAGGTAGACCACATCGTTGAACGCATTCAAAATAGTTTCGCGAAATGCGCGCAACGAGCTCTGATCGTCTAGCAGTATATCACAATTGGAGAGCAATAATGCCTTAAGCACATAGTATTCCTCACGACGCGGCGATAAGCGTTCAACGCGTTGTGAAATTTGGACACAGTGATAGTAGAATTCCGTGTAACCGCAATCTTTTGCTAATAACTCGTCTATCCAAAGATCCGTTGCGAAGCAAAGCCTTCCATTAAATGGCAATGACCGGAATATTAGCTGAAGCGTCAATATCTCTGCCCATGATACTTGCAATAATTTCATTTGATCATTTAGTGGCAAATCGATAAATCCAGGTATTTGTTTCGCCCACCCTATAATTCCGACAAGCTCCTTGTCATATAAATCGCTTAGAACAGTAAGCAGTTCCTGGGACTCGCTCCTGTTATTATTATTATTATTATTATTATTATTATTATTATTATTATTATTATTATTATTATTATTATTATATTATTACTATTATTATTATTATTATTATTATTATTATTATTATTATTATTATTATTATTATTATTATTATTATTATTATTATTATTATTATTATTATTATTATTAGTTATTATTATTATTATATTATTATTATTATTATTATTATTATTATTATTATTATTATTATTATTATTATTATTATTATTATTGTTATTATTATTGTTGTTGTTGCTGCTGTGTGAAATGCACGTTGTTGTCGATGACGGTGACGAAGCGGAGGAGTTCGCAGTCACTTTTCCGCCGATCTCAAGTTTAATGCGTGAAGAGAGTTCATTTTTATTGCTCGATATCTGCGAATCCGATGAATCCGAGGTAGTCGTATGGGGTAGTGGTTCAATCTGCACTTGTTGTACATTGACCGTGAGCACGTCTGGCTCATATGTGTTGAGCACTTCCAAGATTTTAACGTCTTCAAGCGAAACGGTGCTCGTTTGATAGAGTAGCTGCATTGTCTGATATGAGTTCGAAACTGGATTTCTGCGATACTTTTGCCTTCCACCACGAACACGATCTAAGCGCACACCTTCCTAAAAAAAAAAGAAATATATCGTTACCTTAATGTAGAAAGGCCCTAACTAACATATTTAGAAATTTTCAGGAGAGGGAAAAAACTTAATTAAAACCAAATAAAAAAACCAAAAAATATTCCAATTTTGAGGCACAGCAGTAAGCTCTATTCCAAAGTTCAACTCAGTGGGTCCAAAATTGTGAAATTTAGCTACGACAATAGAAGTCAATTAGGGCTTTTTGTTTAAAGAAGTGTTTTAAGTCCTTAATTTTTTTTATCATGGTGTATTTGGGGGCGGTATATCGAAATATGCAAAAAAGTGAATTTAGGAAAAAAATTTAGTTGGGGCCTTTCTACATTAAGGTAACAATATATATACAGTCGTGTTCGAAATAATAACAACAAAAATTATAAGATTGCAAACAGGCTCATAAGACTTTCCAAATGACTTTTAAAAATATTTCTTTATTTCTTATAAACAGTCTCAGATATTGGGCTCATAAAAATGAAGGTTACGACAGTCTGGAAGGTCTGAATTTTTTTTAGGAGCAACTTTGGCGCTTGAAGTCAAAAAATGCCTGTTCGAAAAAAAAAGAACAACTCCAAAATTGCAAAGATTTGGTTTTGAAAACAAGCAGTGAATATTGGCAATTCCTTAGAAGTGCAGTTGGCATAGTTTTCAGTTGCTATTGTTATAAAATATGTGTGATCTTAACTGAACAATGAGATGAAACAAAAATTGTAGACCTGAGCTTAGAAAATCCATCAAAAAACTGCTCGATAAACGGAAAACTTTTGATTTTATTAGGGAGACTCTCGTCATTTCTAATGGGGTGATAAACGACAACAAACTTTCACCACAGGTCGATTATTATGTTCAAAATGTCCTTGGACAATGACCCAAAACACACTTTAAAGAAAGCAAAAGGTTGCCTTCGATCAAACAATAAACGTTTTGAAATGGGCGGCGATATCACCGGTTTTTTTTTTTTTTTTTTTTTTACCGAAAATAACATATTTGGATGGATGTTAAAAAAGAGGTTAGGTATATTAGGCTCAAAACTCCGAAGAATTATGGCAAAACAGGGAAGAAAACTGCGAAAAATATCTCGTCCGCAAGATGTCGCAACCCTTAAAGGGTCAATGAGCTCCAGATGCGCCGAAGTAATTGGAAATGATGGGGGGACACTCCATATTAAAATGTGAGGTAACTTGTTACCATTTCTAAAACATACAAAAAAAAAAATTCAGACCTTCCAGACTGTCGTAACCATCATTTTTATGAGCCCAATATCTGAGGCTGTTTATAAGAAATAAAGAAATATTTTTAAAAGTCATTTGGAAAGTCTACTGAGCCTGTTTGCAATCTTATAATTTTTGTTCTTATTATTTCGAACACGACTGTATATAGAGAGAGGTTACTGGCGTTCTTCAATTGGTTGAAATTAAGAAGAGAAAACTGAAAACCCCATTAATTGTCATTTTTCTCAGATTTGAACGTTTGCAAAGTGAATTTTAAGATCCTTTATAGGGTTGATGTTATAAAATCAGAATAGAATCGTCTAGATGTGCGAAAATGTTGCAAAAACATGTATGTATGTCGCCATACAAATATAGTGTACTTCTAGATCATACGTACTTTTAACATTCCCATGAGTAGGCACTTCTGAAATCGACACGCCTGGCACGCTTTACGTCTACGCTTGTTTATCTCGCACTCATTGTTCGCCGGGCATGTGTACTCGATGTTGCCTTGAATTGTGCGTTTAAAGAATGCCTTGCATGCCTCGCAACTGGCTACGCCGTAATGGAACCCAGAGGCAATATCTCCGCAAACTAAGCACAATCGACGCAATTCATCTCGGATAGAGCCGCCATTACCATTGCCATTGCCGTTACCAGAGACAGACGTCCCAAGACCGCTTGACGCACAGTCATTTCCACTTAAACTCACACTGTGCAATTCATGTGAAAGTGTCGTCGTTGTTGAACTGCACAGCTGACGGTCTGGCGAAACGGATGGTGAGCATTTTTTTGTGATTGCAATCGATTTTGATAGCTGCACCGTATTGGTCTTGCTATGATTGCTGGGATTGCTGATACCGCTGTTGTTGCTGTTGCTATTGTTGCTATTGTTGCTGCTTTGATTTTGATTGTTAACACAAATATTTGAACTTATGGGCGCTGAATTGCTATTAGAATGGGATGAGCTAGAACGATTACTGAGACCGATCGGTGTTGATGTCGTAGAAGATGTGCTTGGGCTACAGCAAGAGGATGCCGTCGCACCGCCACTGGAAGATGTATCCAACTCCTGTTTAATATGCAGCACCCCAACACTATCCGCCATTGAGCCGTAAACAGTGACTTCGTTTTGTAGAAAGCTTTCGTCTGTGCGGGACAGGAAAAGTTCTAATCGCATGCGCCGCAACAGTGATATGAATTGCAAAACTGCAATAAAAATAAATTAAATAAAAAAAGTTATTCTCTGTCTCTATGGGTTGCACAATGATAAAGCCTGCAATTTAATTTTTAATTTAAGCAATGGAAAAAGGCTCTATCGTGTGTTGTGACAGTCTGGGTTGGAACGTTTACGAAAGAAAAAAACAAAAAACAAAAAACAGAAATTGAAATTGAAATTGAAAACGGATTGTGGCAAGAGAAGAGAGCAATGTGGAAAGGAAAAGCTGTCTGTCTGTCTATCGTCGTCGTAATTGTTGTTGTTTTTTCGTCTTACGTCCGAATAGCAATAATGACAAATTATAAACAATGTGCGATTACAGCGGAATAGAAGACGACGAATGATGGGCCGAATGAAGAGAACGAAGAGTTTTGAGGTGGTTAAAGTAAAACTGCAATCAAATATTATTTTTTCGTTGTTCCGCTTCTTTTTTGTAACTCGTGTAATTTATGCCTTAATTAACCATACAAAAATTTATTGTTTTATTTCAATAGCATTTCACATACATACATATATGGACTATAATTTCCTTTGGTGTACCTACCTTGCAGAAAGTGGGACTAGTCCGGGGAGTAGTCCCCGGAGTAGACCAAAAGTCACTAGGACTCATCCCTCATAATTTGCATATGCATGGGCTCAATTGACGCATTTAACATTGCGTAACAACCGCCGCGTTGCTGAGCGAGAGTCTTAACCATTCAGGTAACTATCCTGATGATGGTTCAATGATCAAAATGCGAAGTTACATCAGAAAATGAAAATATTTTTTCTACTTCGCAATCAAAGCACAAATCGTAAAGAAATCGTCAAATTCACTTTCCGTAGATCTCCTTTCAACTAGACATTGTCTGGTTAAAAAGCATCTTGTCCCGCTGCAATCATATTACATACAAAAAACTGCCGTCATTTTAACTTGTGACATTAGGACCATACCGGGGTCTAGTGACTTTGTTGAAATTGACCCCCAAACTTTCTGCAGGGTACCTACACTCAAGTTGAATAGAATGTGTTTGCATGTGTTCTTGGTGCTTCTGCTTCAACAATAAGCGATTTTTGCGAATTATTTTATGGCGCTCTTCTTATATTTGAACTATAAAAACGTGAACGAAACGTGAAGCCATCCGAGAATGAACAGTGAAGATCGAAGATTTGAACTAAGATCTTTTATAAAATATACCAGGCGCTTGTATTGTTCGAAAATATGTACATATATACCCATTCATTATGAAGGAAAACTGATCTGTGCTTTAAAACAACGAGAAAAGCACAATAAGCTTATAGTTGTAAAGAGATATGTATACTTAGTAACGAGTTTATAAATTGGAATCGAATTATATCTTCGCTAAAATAATACCTATGCAAGCATTTAAAACAAGAAAGACCGACTTCGATATGCCCAGCGTCGGGAAAATATTGACGCACTACGTGTTGCCTTTCCGTACGCCGTTGCCCTTATCATCAACCGTAATCGTCCAGAACACCCGCCCCCCCCCCCCCTCGTTTAACGTCATCTTTGAGGTCTTTATTATTTCACAATTAAATAGAAATTAATTTCTTCAAAATATAGTTTTATAGTGTTTTCTCATGATACAACATGGTGTTTTCTTATAAAATAGAGATGATGACGTGATCATTGCGGATTGACCCCCCTCCCCCTCATCATCAAGCGTCATCATTCGCGAGACCCCCTCCTCCTCCTCCTGTATGATGACGTAATATATGGACGACCCCTTACTAAAAAGCTCAATTTGTGGGCGTGGCATTGGGCGGACCACATAAATGTTTCTCCTGCACCTTTAATTCGTGTTGGTCAACCAATGTTTCGAACTTGAAGCTTCTACGCCTTTTACAACGGAATTTTTGAAAAATGTCAATTTTTGGGCGTGACAATGGGCGGATATTGACCATTTTCAATGAGGATCATATATTAGGGACCCGGATTTTGAGGTGATTGGTCGAGGCGTTTGGAAGGAGATACGAACCACAGACGGACGGACATGTCTAAATCGATTCAGTTATCGATCCTGATCAAAAATATATGCATATACTTGTCTATATCCACGGAGCTTAGTTCTAGCTGTTACAAGATTCGCACATAACTAATATACCCTCTGCTTACTGCTTACGCTGGGTCAAAAAGATAACGAAAACAATTTCCATATGCTCCACAATTTTGGCTTCTATTGTTGAATTACGTGTTTTGATTCCAATTTCTAACTGTCGAACGACTTAATATAAAATTTTTAATTAAAAACACCGAATTTATGTAAATATTTACTTACTTATTGAGTAATATTTGAGTGATGGAAGCTGTATACTTGAGCTGAACTACTTTTGTTTTTCTTTCCCATTTAAATTTATAGAGATAAATGCAAATGCAAAGCTTCCGACCATCGCGTCGTCGTTTAAAACATTATTCGTGCGTCCATGAAGGTTTAAGGGCACTTTTTCAGAGCATGATACGTTGGAGTATATTTATTTGTCTATTATTTGTCTTATTAATATGCAGTGCTGCTTGGTTTCGTGAGAGGCTTCTTCCCTCTAAGTTTCAGTCAATTTCCCTCTAAAATATAATTTTTCCCTCTTAATGGTTTTTAAAAACCTCTAATCCCTCCAAATATTGTCTTTATCAATTTTTTGCTTTTGAAAGTGAAGCAATAAACAATATACACAAACATCCAAGAATTAAGAAAAAATATTATGTACATCACTCAATCATTAAGGTAGAAACACTTAAGGGTAGGCTAGACGATATGGTTAATAACCAAATTTTGGCTGTTTTTGAGTAATTTTTTGTCCCAATCCAGTTCAAACCGTGTAACCACCAACCATACGTATGGTCAAATGTCATTTGGTTACGTTTGTTCATGCTGCAGCCAAACGTTTGGATGCCAAACTAGCCATATCGTGTAACACCCCTTTTACGCACAGCGGCGCACTGCGTGGCATGGCATGGCATAGCATAGAGAAAATTTGTAGTAAACAGTGAAGCACAGCAATCAGCTGGTTTGTTTCATATTATAATTTGCTCTATTTTATTTATGCTTTTGCAAAACTGATGGTTTCCTTATGAGAAACAAATAATAATTGAAATGAACTTGAACTGGCCGCTTTGTGAGTAATTAAAGCAATTTTCCAAACAATAGCAATACTACAGCTGTCAAATTAGCACAGAAATCTAAATTCTATAGAACGCTATGCCATGCTATGCTATGCTAATTCTTGACTGTTCGCTTTCATGTATTTTGATTTCTATGTAACAGATGGCACTGCGGCGCAGTGTATGAGTGTTTCTAGCTTTAGTCTTAAGCGCATCGGCATTTGAAACTAATTGTTCTAAAAAACATATATAAAAACCAGTTTTTTTTTTTTTTTTAAATATTACATTACTAGCGGACCCCTTGCACACTTCGTAGTGCATCTACTAAAATATGAAATAAACATTCAGAAATTAGATCATACTTTTTGGGACATGTAATAATAATAGAATGTTATTTGCTTAATTCAGCTTGGAAATGTGAACAAAATGTTTTTGAGGCATTACCAAATAATGAATTCAATAATTAAAATTAAATTTCTTTTACTACCTCCCTCCCTCTCCCTCTCCTTCTCTCCCTCTTTCTCTCTCTCCCTTTCTCACTCTCCCTCTCTCTCTCCCTCACTCTCTCCCTCTTTCTCTCTCCCCCTCTCTCTCTCTCTCCCCCTCACTCCCTCTCTATATCACTCCCTCTCTCCGATGACGGCGCCCCAATGCAGTACGACGACGGCCGCGAGCCATAAAGAATGTTCAAATTAAAAAAAATTTCAATTTATCTTTTTGTGTCGAAAATTTCATTCTTTGTTTAAAAAAAAAAAAAACAAAGCTTACTTTGATTATTTTCTTAAGTGTTCAATTCCGACACACATACAAACGCCGCATATAGCTTAAAACATTCAGGCAGATTTCCCTTTCAAACAAAAAAAAACCTGCATGCAAATCGGTGCAGCCAATACCGAGAAAGTTCAACACAAACACATTTTTTTATATATATAGATTTCCTAATTTTTGTCCAAAAATGCAATAAAATAAGTAACACGTTTTGACAGACTCCCACTAACCATATCTTACCTTTATAAAAGCGACTTCTCACTTCTAAGAATTTCGAATGAATGAAGAAACGCGCGTTAAAAAACGCTCGTGTATAACAGCACCAATGAACCTATAAATTTAGAGGGAAAACCTCTAAATTGGGAGCACTGGTAAAGAGGATGCGCAAAAATATCGATATATCAAAAAATCGATATTTTCAAAACGCTTATATCGAACATTTCATAAAGGCCTTTTACATTAGTCAAAGTTGACACCAATCTACTTTAGTACAAAACGCATAAACATTGTTAAATTAAGAAAATTTAATGGTTCCGTCTTGCAAAATCGTCTTTGTTCTTTACTAATAAAAATAAATTAGGGAAACTTTTATTTTTTATGTTTATGATGTTGTGGAAAAGAAAATTCATTATCCGTATTCCAAATTTTACAAGCATATCTTAATTTACATTCAGGCAGTTCCTTTCAAAACAAAAAACCTGATGAAACGGTGAGCAATCGAGAAATTATTAAGCAAAATTTTTATAAATGACGATTTGCTAATTTTTTCGAAAAATGCAAAGTAAAATTTGGTTTTCATCTCCATAACATATCTATTTAAAGAAGACTCTCTCTTTAAATGAGTTCGAATTTGCTTTTATTACACTTAACTATAGATTTGACCTACAAATTATATGAAATAGTTTAAAAAAATTACTCAAAAATGTCTTTTTAACATTTATATCATAATATCTTGCACATATTAAACTTCTTATAACAAATATGTGAGGCATAACCTCTAAGAATATAATTAGCTGTATTTTCCGTGTAGAAGCATAATGCACAACAAATACAATTTTCAAAGTAAAATTGCAATTGAAATAGCGTATAGTCAACTATTACTATAAAGGCATTGAGGGTTGGAACTTTACTGCAGTTGCAGTGGATCTACTGCGTTTTTTTTTTGTTGACATTTTTTACATCTACTGCGAAAAGCTTAAAATCTACTGCGATTTTCCCTGGTTCACTCGATTTTTTTTTTGTCAAACAAAACTCCTAATACGCTATTTACACGTTAAGACATTTCGATAATGAAACAAATTTTCGTTGGCAAGGGAGGCAGGGGAAAGAGAGAAAAACGCTACCATACCACATATCCCGTGCGTCCCTAGCCCACAAAAATTGTGTTTCATTATCGAAATGTCTTAACGTGTAAATGGCCTCTAACGATAACTATCAAAAAAGTACCAATTTTGGTTATACATTATCAACACCGCAATTCTATTTGTAACAAAGATACTATTGTTGTCCTTGTTTAACATCTTGGATTTTCCGTTTAAGCTTATATGTCGCGATCCTAACAGTTTGAATGCTGATATAACAGAAAAAATTCTTCTCAAAAATCTTCGCTGAACATTGGAAGACGCGCAATATGGAGAATTATTTACATGAAATGTACTTTTTGTTTATTTTTTCTTTTTATTTGAAAATAATAAAATATATTTTTGTTATAAAAAACAAATTTGTAATGATTTTTTTTTTATGCGCAAAATTCAAATCTACTGCTCTTTTTTGTTAAAACTGCTGCACTTTCTTCTTCGCCAAGTTCCAACCCTGATTGAGGCCTTTTATACTACAGTGAACTACGGATAAATGCAACACGAATAAATACAAAAACCCATAAGTGCAAGGTGCTTTGAGGCCTTTTTTATACGGTCTCATAAAAATATGCACGGATTAATGCAAAGAACGCAAAAGTGCACAAGAATTTGAGCAAAAAACGTGTTGCATTTATCCGTACTCTACTGTGGTCAATTATTGACCGTCATTTCTGATTTTTATTCACTTTTAGAGTTACATCCAAGTTTCCACGTACGAAAGAGGGCATAAAACGATCTATCGAGTACGTGCAGTCAAAAACCGCACAATTTTTCTCTAAATTCTCGCACTTTGCTCGCCCAAAATGTGAGAATTGACGTCAATAATTGACTATGTATTGAAAAAGGCCTCATTCGCGTTTACACTTACTGGAAAGAATTGATCGTCAATTCTTGTTCTGTATGCTTTTTATGACAATGCGATTTTGGAGTCAACTGATATTCCCTAGCGTGCATTGGCCAAAGGGATTAGCAGACGACTATCCGAAAGAGTTTTCCTTCTCCTCGCCCGACTATCAGCAGCGGATCATCCAGAACAGACACATGACCGTACTAAGGGTTATCCATCAGTCTGAGAGATAGCCGCACTTCCAACGAGTTGGACTGACCGATTAGCTAATGTCTAAGCAGATGCATGCATTCAAGGTATCTGCCTGACTGACTTATGTTGTTGTTGAAATGAACGTCTATCACGTAGCATTATATGCAGAAGAAGCAATGTATCGGCTTACGTGATTTTTACTCAGAGTACACTTCCTTTAAGGAATCATTTTCAGCAAAAATATGTTGAAAAAAAAAAGGTGACTTGAGGTTTTTGAAATGACAGATTCAAATGTTATAAATATAGAATAATCTTTAATAATAATCTAAAATAAAAGAAATGAAAGAACATTTTTTTTTTACTATGTACATGCGTACATATAGAAATCGGTTTATGTATTATTAAAATATTTTTCTGGAAAAATATACAATCCCATTAATCTTTTTTTAACTACAAAATTTTCGCTTCTTAAATTATCTTCTAATAACAATATTCCGAATCGTGATCGACAGCTCACCACGTAAATTTATGGAATATTGTTTATGAAAAATTCTAGACTTAACACTATTGGACTTACTCAGATTTGTTTTTCTAAAAGACTTTAATTTGAGCATAACATATACATACATTGTGTAAAATATACGTTAACTTCGATCCAGCTGAAAGTATTTTCATAAAGGACGTAAAATGGATATATTGTTCTTTCGCCTGTTGGCTGTGTCTCTTCAACAGTAGATTGATGCCTTTAATTGGAAGTCTTATAATTGAAGCTGCTGGTTATCGTTATATTATAATAAAATAATCTCTATTTAGAAAATTAACATTAACTGCTTAAACAAGTTGAATCGGTGTACAAAAATTCTTCAGATATTTCAACAATTTATTCATTTTTTTTTTTTTTTGACATATTTTAATATAATAATGCAGTATAAAAATTATTTTTGGGTACAATCGGTTGTACTCAATTCTTAAAGGTATCGCGATTCTTAAAGATTTCTTTAAAAAAAATTTCAAACTTTTTGATTCTTTCTGATTAAATTATTATTATTATTATTATTTTTTTTTACTAATACGAGGAATAAAACCCTAGCTTATGGGTCCACAGGACGCCTTACTAAGCGCCTAAAACTTCAAGCCTATCAAAAAAGTTTTTAGGTTTTTTATATCTGCTTAAGACAGATCACTTGCTCCCAAAATTTAAAATTATTTAATCCAAGAACAATTTTTTCCAATTGAAAACAAGACCTCACATAAGTTTTAATCACTTTATCTACTTTTATAAGTTTAAGGCCCATTTGCTACTGTTCCGGTTAAAGTTTATCGCCACGATATCCTCTCAAAATGTCAAAATTTTCATAAAAATTTTTTGGTTTTTCGGAACGAAAACTTTAATGAGAATAGTAGCAAACGCGGGCCAAGATTTAAATAAGAGAAAACTAGAATTCTTAATATTAAAAAAAAAAAAAGAAGCGATCAATTGTAGAAGACGATTTTTACAAAATGAATTAAAGAGCATTGCCTCAAGACTTTGGCTTAGGCCTAATAAAATTCTCACAAATCATGGTAAAGTAGAACCTCAGATATTAGAACCACTTTGTTTTCAGTCAGTTCTAACCTCTGACATGTTCTAATTTCTGTAAATTTTCTGTTTTCGTAATAAAACTGTATTTTTTTCATGCAAAAAAGGTTACACTTTTTTTTCCAATATTGCGATTTAATTCGTTAGAAAAATGTTTCTCAAACTCAGAGCAGTGCATTAAAAACTTTTAAAAAAATCCAGAAATTAGAACTGCAGGTTCGTTCTAATTTCAGAGATGGCAATACATGATGGAATGACGGGTTCGAATTGGTAAGGGTTCTAATTTCTGAGGCTTTAATTTCTGAGGTTCTACTGTAAGCGGATAATAAATTATTCAATTTTACACAACAATGGAACTCACTCACTAGCTTATTTTCTCTTATAGAACTAGCTTAAGCTTACATTTCTGATGCTTTCGAATGGCAGGAAACTCAACCGGCTTCCAATGGGGGCCGATTATTTAATTATAACTTAACTCTCCCAAGCTTCATCACGTTGTTTCGCTGCTAGCAGTTTACGTTCTGAAAATTTATTAAATTTAATCATAATCAATAAAATCGATCGAGAAAAAAAATATAAAAAGAAAATAAAGCAGCAAATTGAAAACATTGCATATAATTTACCGAGGCTTTGTTGTCTTCAGAGTAATAATAAAACGGTAATCCTTACCTTTGGCTTGACGTAAAACGCGCTTTTCATTTTCTCTTTCAGCCGCTGCCGTTTCAAGGCGTACGCCGAGTGCTCCTGTAACCAATCGCCGTGCCAATGCGGCACAGGTCTCGGGACGTTGTCGATAAGGCTGTAGTGAGCCGGCGCATTTCTTTGCTTTTAAACGAGATTCTAATGTTGCTTCGGCAAGAGGTTTCAGCACAACAAATGGATGACCCATTGTAAGAACTTCAGCAGCTTTAAAATTTCATAAAAAAAAAAAAAAAAACGAATAGATTTATGGAAATTATACTGAAACAAAAATGAGGGAGTGGCGAGTTACCAACGCGTGAGCTGCTAAAAACAGCTAAGGCATGTGTATCATCAACCCATTTGATATCGTAACCGGATTCCTTATATTGCGAGAAAACCATTAAGAGATCTTGATTTTTGAATTCCACTGGAAAATTGGACACTTCCAGAACATGTGGAAATTCCTCATCATTCAGTATTTCCTGATTGGTTAAGAAGGCCTGCGCAATAACATGAATAATTTCGGAAATCAAGTAGGTAATTTGAAATGACATGAATCATTGAGTTAGCGCAAATTCGGATTGTATAAAATTAAGTAGTAAAAAAACACTTACACTGTAGTCTGTTTTTGGGGTCGTTATTTTCACTTTGCCCACTGCAGACTCTAGTTCTTCGAGTATTTTCGGATCCAGACAATCTCCGCTTTCATCGTACTTTATTTCCCAATCATCTTCCTCATCTTCGGTGGTACTATCAAAAGTTGTTGACTTTGGAGACAAGACCTTTGCATTCGAATTAAATCTATGAACATCTGATGCTGGTTCTATTTTATCTGGAATCTCAAGTACATCCGATACGAATGTTTGCTTTATAATGCGACGATTGCTTCGATTGATTTCCTAAGCAAAATACCAGAAAAAAAAAAAGAATATTAATCAAAAGGTTACGAGTAGGTAATTTGCAATGATTTGTTTGATCAAACCTTTGAAGCTCGTTGAAATTCCTGTTGATCAATGTCGCATTTCGTTTGGCTGTTCCCATGGCGACCACCTTTGTGTCCACTTGGGGCAACGTCTTCGATTAACATTTGCGTTACTTTAGGTACGGGAAGTGTTGATTTTGTTTCGATTTTCGATTTATCTTCGATGCCGTTTGGCGTGATCGCTAATATTGGAGGTATTTCTTTAAGGCTTCTCCTTTTTTTCGATGCATTCATTTCGTTTGCCGCTACGATCGTTTCTGAGGCTTTCGAATCGAAATGCTCGGATTGTTGTTGAAGATGTGGTTGTTCACTTATATAGTTTCTTTGCGGTCTATCACAGACTTGGTGCTTGGTACTTATCCCAAAGTTTGAATCCTTTGTGTGACCGGGATTGGATTTCGATTTATCGAGCGACTTTCGATGACGCTCTTTGACTTTTCCACCGCCACCGTTATTGCTTGTCGATGGACCGGACGCTATTGTTGCAATATTATTGCTTATGGTGGTTTTTGATTTTCTCCTAATTGTATCTTCCATCTTGCTTATTGACGACGTTGTGCCGCTAACAGCTCCAGTCACATTACTAGCTGCGACAGATAGAGAATTCGATTTTTGATGGCTAGAGCTGCTGGAACCGCTTGACGCAATATCCACTGCGTTCGCTGCTGTTACTGGTGTCGTTGCCGTTGCCGTTGCCGTTGCTATTGCGGTTGTTGCACTATTAGTGGTAATAGTTGTTGTTGTAGTCGGTGGAGTTGTTTGACTGCGACGTGCCCTTGGAACATAAACCGCTCTATCGGGTCGCCTTTCACGTCGCGCTGTTTGAACTCTGCTATACATTTTATTAGCGCGATGCGAACGAACGAACGAACGAACGAACGATCGAGGCAGCACACGATTACGAAAAGCCACACAAATGAGGTGAGCAAAACAAAATTTGGAAAAACCATGCAAAACATAATAAATTTTTGATGTGAAAAAGGGGAGAAAAAGATAAACGCAAGAATTTCGTAAAAAAAATAAAAATTATTTTTTTTTTAAATTTCGTATACTCAATAACGACATAAACACAAAAGCTTCAACGTCATTCGCAATAGACTGGTTTGTTTAGATACCTGTTCACAAATTGATAAATAAAAGCAAGGCATTATGTTACCATCTTATTTGTTTCTTAAACGCATTCAGAAGTACATATTTCAATGGCTTCCTGCAAAGCAACTATAGCTCAAAGACTTTGTGAGTTTTTCATTTCCAAATGAGGATCGTTCGATTGTTCGTATTCAAGGAATTTAAAAGAATTTTTGGTCTAGCGGCTAGACTCTGGCCACAAACAGTGATCAGCTTCTGTGTTTTTCAATATATATTATTTGTATATTTTTTGTGCAAGTTTACGTATGAGTGTGTGCAAGTGGTTGTGCATAAAATAAACTCCAAAACAAATATCAAACGTAAATCAAGAGTGTCACAACTCAAAATTTGTCAAATTTCGGTTAATGCAAGAAATATGTTCACAGGGCATCTGTCTACCTAATCGTACACTCATAGTTGCGTTTTTATACCCGACACACTCTGTGTCGAGGGTATATTGCGTTTGTGTGGTTGTGTGTAACACCCAGAACCAGTCGCGATAGACCATACAAAATATATATAGAAATGATCAGCGTCACGAGGAGATTCGATTTAGACCGTCCGTCTGTCTGTCCGTCTGTCTGTATACAGTTATCTTATCGAAGAAGTTGAGCTATCTTGAAAAATTTGGTATGCGTGCTCACGGGACATGAGTAAGAACAAGTTCGAGAATGGACCCGATCGGACCATTTTTAGGGGTACCTCCAGTACTAGGGTCTGTTGCGAAAATCACAAAAACTGCTCTAAAATCGAAGTTTTTCAAGATATTTTGATGAAAATTGATATTTGAACATGTTTCAAGGCAAGTAATACGATTTCCAAAAATTTTAAAAGTGGGCGTGGCAGAAGGGCGTTTTTCGAAAATTGTCCCCTACACCCGAAATTCAAATGGGACTTGAACGAAATTTTGCACTTATGCTTCCTTTGTAGCCATAAACATCCTCCCAAAAAATTTGTCGGTCCATTATTAAGGGTACCTCCATTACTAGGGTCTGTCACAAAAATCCCAAAACTGCCTCAAAATCGGACTTTTTCGAAATATTTCAATGAAACATAGAATTTGACCGTATATTTAAGCCTCGGATTAGAGTTGCAAAAAAAAAAAATGGAAAAGTGGGCGTGGAAAAGGGGCGGTTTTCATAAAGAAATTTAAAAAAAAGTCTATATATGGGGCCCCTAATGGCCTTAAAAACCTCTTGAATATTCTTACTTAGTGGTCCTGTTTTTTGGGCGTGGTTCAAAAATTATTTAAACATGTGTGTATGTCGGGTATTTTATTGTTAGGCTCGCCTGACTATAACACCCTTACTTGTTCTTATTGCAAATCAGCGCAAAAAACAGATATGTAAGTGTCTTCGTCATACAAATGCACCTAGAAGGCATCGGTTAAACTGGGTTTTTTTGAAAAATTGCAAATTTTTATTTGTGACACTCTTGTTGTACATGTGCAAAATATTCTTTTATTATCTTGTTTGACATATTATTCGAATGTTACTCACGTATTCCGATTTCTTTAACTTATATATCAATTTAATTGTAAAAAATAAAAAATAGCTGATTTCCGCTTGTTTGACGTCAAGAACCTTTTTGGTCTTTGATTACGTTGGTGAATGTACCTACTTTAAAACAACAAACAGTTTATAGAAACCTTTGAGAAAAAATTGTTTCCCAACCGATTAATTTCTACGAAATCATATTTTTGAAGCCTTCGTTTTACTTGAATTATTTATTTATTGTTATTATTTTTTTTTAAATTGTTTACTTGTCTACTTACCTTGGTTGATCACAGCCGAAAACTGCTGTGTCAGATCCAATAGCAGGATCATTTTTTACTGTCGCTATGCTTTGGGCATTTTCGTTTTCGTTGACGCGAAAAGATGAATCATTTTTAGACGTCGCATATATTGTTGTATGACAGGACGACTGGCATGAATTCACTTGTTGTGATGTCGATGGAGCTTCATTGCGATTCGTCAAACCAAGTGGTTGGTCTGAATCCAAAGAATTCAGTTTATGACCTAAAAATAAAAATATAGGTATATTGATCAGAAAAAGTTGAATTTTAAACACACATCAAGTAATTCCAAATTTAAATTGTATAAGGAAAATGGAATTTTATAGTTTTCACATTCTGTTTTTCTCTTTAATTTTTATTGCGCTCAAGGTTAATCGTTAATCGCATAGCAGATTGGTTAAAAAACATTTTTTTGAACAAAGTTTTAACCGATCTCTCGCTCTCCCGCTCACGCTCAATGAAGAGTCTTATTGCCTCCTGAGCATTTTAATTGTATGCTTCGAATACAAAGCGGCTTCACAATGAACGGATTGTTTGACCTCAATTTAAAATGTTTTGGATTTAATAGTCGCTAAAATGCGAACACAAGGTAAGCGCATTAGCTTCTTTCAAATGCAGTACGGTACCTATCAAAATTATTCTCACTATAAAAATACATATATTAACGATTCTGATCCCCATGTAATTGTATATAGTGTACAGAAATTTTCGGGTTTTGATCAGTTTCTATTAATTAATTGTACCATTTTTTTTTTCCAATACGGCTCGTTCGATAGTTTTTCTTTAGGTTTGATTAGGTTAGCTTACTGTGACTGCCACTATGAATGGTGGTGACACACTTAGACCACACATCGGCCCGTTGTAATATCACGAGAGAAGTTGGACGACACAAAAGTCCACGACCGAACTGGGGGAGTTAAACCCAGAGTCTATCGCACCGTAAGTTGGCACCTCAGTTAACTATGACACGGAGGCTGTCTAGTTTTTCTTTGCGAAATATACAGGGTGTTTCCCATAACGGTGTACATCCAAAGGGTGGTGATAGAGGGGGTCAAGACGAACCAAAAATCGTATGGGAGGGGGGGTCGCAAATGCACCCCTGAGGAGTTATAGGGCCTTAAAGTTTTTTGGCACTAAGTCCAGAAAAACAATTCTCCCACGCTAGTGGCTTACTGTAGAAAAAAAAATGTTATGCGGTTTGAAAGCCAATTGTACAGGCTTTTGGGCAGAATTGAATTGATGGTCAAAACTGCAGTTATTGTGTGAAAAATAAACGCTCAAAGTCAAAAATTCTGAACAAATTTTCAATTATTTTACTTTGGGAGCCATTTTGGTATGGAAAAGGTCCAATTAACACATGCTTTTTTAATTTTTTTTTAAATCTTCGATCAATTTACTTCAAATCTGTGGTACATTTGTTATACCTTATTAGCGGTTTAACCTCAGGAAAAATAGGATTTAAAAACGAATTGAACTTAACCGTAAAATTTATATGAAAGTTTTTACATTGGAGAAGATATTGAGGCGAAAAACTTTAACGGGCACGGAATATTTGAATATTTGTCGAGATTAGGCGGTTTTGATATTCACGGCTGGTGGATATGGTATTATATTTCGTCGGGTCGGGAATCATGACTCATTAGCATGTGAGGATTTGGAAAATTCAAAACACTTTGACTACTCTGTATCACATTTCTAATGGCTAAAATTGGGTTTTTATTGACACGCATGAATATATATATATATCAGCGTCACCAGGAGATTCGATTAAGACATGTCCGAGCGTCTGTCCGTCGTTTCTGTCTGAAATCTGTCTCCGCATCTTATTCAAGTTATCTTATCGAAGGAGTTGAGCTATCTTGACAAAATTTGGTATGCGTGCTCACGGGGACATGAGTAAGAACAAGTTCGTGAATGGACCCGATCGGACCATTTCTGGGGGTACCTCCAGTACTAGGGTCTGTTACGAAAATCACAAAAACTGCTCTAAAACCGGAGTTTTTCAAGATAACGTAATTGAATTTGACATTTCAACATATCTTAGGGCAATTAATATGATTTCCAAAAATTGGAAAATTAGGCGTGGCAGAAGGGCGTTTTATGAAAATTGTCTCCGACACACGAAATTCAAATGGGACTTGAACGAAAGTTGGCACTTATGCTTCCTTTGTAGCCATAAACATCCTTTCCAAAAATTTCTTTGATAGGTCCATTATTAAGGGTACCTCCAGTACTAGGGTCTGTCACAAAAATCCCAAAACTGCCTCAAAATCGAACTTTTTCGAAATATTTCCATGAAACATCGAATTTGAGCGTATATTTAAGCCTCTGATTATAATTCCAAAAAATGGAAAAGTGGGCGTGGCAACGGGGCGGTTTTCATAAAGAAATTTAACAAAAGTCGGCATACGGGGCCCCTTATGGCAATAAACACCTCTTGATATTAAAAATTATTTGAACATGTGAGTCTGTGTCGGGTATTTTATTGTCAGGCTCGCCTGACTACAACACCCTTACTTGATTTTTTTTTTTTTTTTTTGATTTTTCGATAACTTGTCATATTGACTCACGTACGAAAGAACAATCACAGATAACATCTTACTTTCCCAATTCCTGTCATGACTCACGAGTCTCGATAAGCAATTTATATTTCATTTTTATTAGTTTTGTAAGAAATATTTGTAAAAAAAATATGTGCATAATGTACTTTAAATAAAATAATATTTCATTGTTATTGGGCAAGCTAATACTTTACACCCACAACTGTGCATAATTTGAATAAATTAATGAACGAATCAAGCCGAACATCGTGTCTTAAAACACCAAAACTATACTGGTATATATATGAATAAGTCGAATAAATTTCGTATCGCAAACAAGGCCGGGTTGAATAAGTTCGAGTTATCGCGAGTCCACAGTGTTAATATCAATATAAATACCTATATATTTTCATACAATCCATTTCGAAAAAATAAAGAAAAAAAAAACTTAACAATTAGAACAATTATGCACCATGCTATATAAACCGGCATTCGCAGTAGTGAGCGTTTATGTTAACGAATTCAAGTTAGCGGGTTTGTTACAATAATTTTTTCTTTCGCCATGAATTTCAAGATATCAGTGCTGCGAACGCACACACACACACACACACACACACGCTCCACCTGAAAGGTGAGAAAAAAGACACAGCACAAATTTGTTATGGCGACTTTGAATTGAATGAAAGAGAAAGCAACACCATGCGAAGAAGAAGGGTATTTATTTATGACCGGTTGGTGTTAACGATCATCATTGCTCAATATAAAATCGACCTTGAATTTTTAACGATTTCGGCTTTGGCTTCAACGTGGTTCAACGTGTATTACATTATTTTTGAAAGGCATTGTAACCATTTTTTTTATTTTTTTTTTTTTAAGAAAAATCTATTTTTGTGCGCTACACAATCTGCGAAACGCATAATATGCGATTGATTACCCACGGGAAGCGTTCGTAATAGCTTTTGTTTTATTTTCTTTGTCCCTTCGTACAATTCTTGTACGATTCGCACATTTCTCCATCATTGAGAATTTTCTGAAGCAGAACTAATTGGATCTTATGCGCTTTATATTAAGTTTTTTCGTTACGATATTTTGGTTACTACGCTACTATAAGATCTCTTTCTTTTTTGCGATTGAAATAAACTAAACTAAACTAATTCTTCCTTCTATTATTATATTCGAAGGTATATTCACTTCCATAAAAATTTTTAAGGAATATGTAAAATCGATAGTTGAATGAATTCTAAATGATTAGCTGCTCTTCAACCGCCGCGACTTGATTTGTCAGACACCATCCTGCAATGAGGAAGGGTTCGGGTTGGTCTCTTAGCGAGATCAGTGGTGGACATGGTCATATCCAATAATTTCCTCTATCCTGTTTCAATTTCAGAACGACGCCGACGCCGAGTGATGACTTATAGAGCTGGAACTCTTTGATTCATTGTCTTAAAACAGCATTACTCATAATAATATTGTTTTAGATTATTAATTGATATGCATATGCATTGCTACTAAATGCAATTCAAAATTCGCATTTCTGAAATCATTCAATCTCTCTAAACTGAGAGAAATAATATTTTTTCTAAACTTATATTACTCTAATCGATGCTGATCTGTCAATAAGTCAATTCTTATGTGTGGGTTTTACAGAAAAATGCATCGAATCAAAAATTTATTAAAAATTTGATTGCCGATTTATTAGCAAGGTGCGATATATGCAAATTGATGTGCGTTTTAATAGTCTAGTTTAAAAATTAAACACAACGTGGTCAGTGACACTAACCATCAATACCGAAGAGATAAAGGAGAACAATTATGAGAATCGTTGAAATAATCATAATTGAAGGGTTTCGGAGAGCACGATAATAGAATATATATTCCTATGGAAATTAAAGTGCAATGAATAGCATTTGTACATACTCGAATTCTCAATGGCGTTGTTTCCGATAACCATCCTTGAATCTGTGCTGTGGTCGCTTGATGATTTCAAACGCGTTAGTACGCTAGTGTTCGTAGAACGCCAATTTTCGATAGGTTTATGATATCGTCTGGAACAGAAGTAAAGATATAATGAAAGACTGTTCGGAAAAATATGTAGGTTATAACGGCAGGTATCTTACGTTTCGTGGCTTGTCGAAGCTGCTTGATTGTTTGTGAGTTTACTTGGGTCCAAGACTTGACTGCGAAAGCAAACAACTGTACGACGATAAGATCCTTGACCAATTGAGAAGGTACACAAATCGTATTCCTGGCAAACGCTCTCACATGTTTGGTGTATAAGAAAGCGATGGAAGCTACTCACAGGTGGAAAAATTAAAACGCTGAAACAATACAAGAAAACGTTTTTTAATATTGCATATGAAAACTGGAGATCAATTAATAATTTTTCTTCTTATAATGTCGTTCTAATATAACGAAGTATGTGTGTAAAATTATTTATTTTATTTATTATTAAAATTATGCAGTATTTAAAATACTGAAATATTTTGCTTTGGAGCGCTAGCGGTGGGCCATCGGCTAAATATGTAAAATTAATTAACAACATTAGGCATAAATAATGTAATTGAATGAAATATGCTAAAACAAAAGACTTTAGAAACAGGGTTTTCGAAGTACGAGTCTGCAAATTTCGGCAATTTTGACGTGAACGACCTCTTCGAACATTTCTTCAAGCCGATGAAGAATCCACATAAAATACTGTAATGTTTTGAGCGACAGTGGAAATTCAAGATAGATACATGCAAAGCACGAGTTTTATTTGTTGTTGTTACGCAACTATGAAAGAATACGTCAAATGGTATGGCTATGCTATTAATCCTCTGCGGCTTAACGGATTTGTAATCTGCAGTTGCATCGAAAAACCAACTCCGCCCGCCACACTCTCTGGATTGCATGAACGCGTCTGCACATTACTGCATTTGATTTTAAATGCGGAAAAACTCGCTTATGCACAATAAATATTTCGTAATATGTGTAATATGAAGTTACTTCGCTCTTCAAATAGGCCAGGAAGCACAAAGAAAACCGGTAATCATACGAAATTTAAAACTTATCCACTTTCTTGTTATATGCACATTTGTAATAATAATGCTTTAGCTATGTATGATTCAATCTCTCTTATCGCAGAATTTGAAGGCGCTAAAATCTTGCATTCGCATGGATCAAAGGTGAAAATAAAACATACTTAGCATAATGGCATATACTCTACGTACTGACTTTTATGATATGTGATTATTTTTTCGCTAGGCACTATAGTGCCTATACCAGCTACTATGTGTATATGTGAATAAAATGTGCACTCAAAGAAGTGCTCACTCACCAATTCTCAGTGTATTTCCTTAAAAAACGCCTTATATCTTTACTGACATTCTCCACAAAATATTCGTCAGCACTGCCTAAATTTCGAACATTCGGCAAATTTCGTGCACGTTGTTGCGATTTCAGCATTATTTTCAAAACAGAGCATTTCTAATTAATTCAATTTCAATTAGATCAATTGCCAGAATTTTGTTTCTAAACGCGGACATATACAAAGAAAGGGTGGCAGATTATCGATGGCGAAAAATCGATAGTATCAATATTCAAAAAAATTGTTTATGAATGAGTCGTTTTACACTAGTCAATTATTGACCATCAGTTATTATTTTTATTCCCCTTTGGTGTCGCATTGTGCCCGTTTACATTGAGGCCTTTTACACTAGGCAATTATCGCTGGCAATTTTTTTCGTTTGTAGGCGAGACGCAAAGCGGGGGGTAGATAAAAATTGCTCGTTTCAGAATTGCCCGTACTCGGCAATTCCGTTTTGCTCTCTTTCGTTTTTTCAAACGTGAAGTTGGCTGCGAGCTGGATTTTGACGTTTGCTTCATTCGCTTTCTACTTTCGAGGTGTTAACAACTGAGATTTTTCGGGAAATATAAAATTTAAAATTTCAAATGTCGGGGAAGTGGCCGCGCGAATGCATAGAAAAGCTAATTGTGCTAATGCAACAAAATCCTTGCATTTATTATATTAAATCGCTGGAATATGCCAGGACGCGTCTTTTTAGTCTTAAAATCAACCCTAAATCAGGGATACATAATTGTATTATTCTAATTTATTTTAAAAATCAACCCTGCATGAACGGGGCAAACGTCAAAAACAGGCAAGAAAATAAAAATTGCTCGGCAATCTTTTTATTTTGACGTGTAAAAGCGAATCTGGAACTCTAAAAGCAAATTTGAAAATAAATTGCCGGCGATAATTGCCCTAGTCTAAAAGGCCTCATTGAGGATATAAAAAATGTTCTTAATAATCAAACATAGATCCAGGATTTGCATAAATTAAAAATTATAATATAATTGTTAATAAATTCAACCCTGCACGAACGGGAAAACGTCAAAAACAGGAATGAGAAAATAAAAATTGCCAGGCAATTTTTTCATACGTGTAAAAGGTAGGGCAACTTAAAACGAAAATTTTATAAAAATTGCCGGCAATAATTGCCCTAATGTAAAAGGGCACATTCGAGTTTATTCGTGCGGAAGAGAGCACAAAATGATTGAACGAGTACGTGCAACCAATATACGTTAAATTTTTCTCTAAATTTCCGTACTTTGCTCGCACAAAAAGTGAGAAGACATCAATAATTGACTAGTGTAAAAGGCCTCAATGAGGGCGAAAAATCTTCAATATAATGCTTTCGATAACAGTTGGCTCCTGATGGCGACACAGATTCCAAGTCATGATACAAAGAGAGCAAGATAGCGCCACTTCGGGTACCGCTATTTAAAGCATTCGCATTGTTGTTGTTTCCAATGCTAAAGTATAGTTGTGACGTTGGGCTTAACATGCAAAACAACAACAACGAAGCTCTCATTTTGTATTTGTGACATCATCGGGCTAAAGTGGCGCTATCTTGTTTTCTTGTATCATGATTCCAAGTGTCAGTGTCAGTGCTGCCACCAAATCTTACATAAATTATACATATCGCACCCTTTCTACTAAATCGGCACAATTCTAAATTTCGCATTTCTCAAAAATCATTCAATCCCTCTGACTCTAAGGAGAGATAAAATTTTTTCAAAGCTAATATTACTCTTAATCGACTGCTGCAACAGTCAATATGAGCTTTAATTCTCTATGTGTTGAGTTTCTTACAGAAAAATTGAATCGTACATAAAAAAAAATTGAATTTTGCCGATTTATTAGCAAGGGTGCGATATAATTTTTTGAATTATACATAAAAGTTACACAATGGAAAATAAAATATTTTACAAATGGCTCAGCCAGACACATTTATTACTCTATCTCCCAAACTACTTTTGTGTTCATTTTCAAACTTGCACAGTACATTTCTAACATTTGAAGTTGAAGACATCCCTTACAAATAAACCGATAATTTTTCGTTAAAAATTTTGCCTCATATATTGTAAATAGTCGGTCTATAAAAATAGGGCCGATAAACTACACCAGCATACTGGCTCACGTAAAACGTAACAATATATTAGTGGTATTCAAGCAGGTGGGCATCTTGGGCATTTGGGCAAATTGGTTTGCATGGAAAATCGTTTCCGCAGCTGGGCAACTATTGCACATCGATTTTGATGTGCAACATTTGCCCGATTTTGTGTGCAAATGAGTGCTATGGCGACCCTACAGTGTCAAATGAGTATGAATGTATGAAGAAATACAAAAACCATGATTTATAAAGTTCAATAAGTGAAAAACAATTGAAATTGAATGAATGCCATGTATCTATTTAATAATACGACTATCGTTTTTACAAATAAATATTTTTTTTCCAAAAAATTTTTGCATCTTAATTTTTTGATATCAATTATATCTGCGTAATATAAATGTGAAAGACCAAACATGTTTGACTGTCCGTATGGATCTTAAAATCAAACAGCTGTTATCGTTGAATTTTTGCACTCGTTCTTCTGAGGGTTGTTCATGCAAAAGTGCAAAATTTGCTAGTGCAAAATTTGCCCACTCCAATTGCCCCATCTGCTTGAATACCACTATTGTTAGAATGTCGATGGGTTTTTTGTGCAGCTTTTTTTTAATAAAAAAGAAAATTTTTGAAAAATAGCAATTCGCCTTAATTATACATAAATTTTTCGAAAAACAAATTATACATTGAAGATATTACGATACTACGTTTATACGTTAAACCTTATTCACGAATAAGAATATCGCGAACAGTGAAGTCACCGTTTATACGGCAACCGACATTAGTTGGTCTTAGCGCTACCTGACTGCCGAAACGAAATGAAATGGTAGCACACATGAAAAACATATGATTTCATAGCATCAAGAATGCTTTTACCAATTAATTTTTCAAAAGTGAAAAAGTGTCAGTCTCTGATTTAAGTATTATCCATACACAGCGGTTGGTTTCCTTTCCGTTCTCCATCTTATTTGTTAGATTTTTGAACTCAAATTTTCAAAAAGCGCTGCCTGATCGTCAAATAGAGAGAAATCAGCGAAAAATGTGGCATCACCTCTCATGTTTATCGCGAATAGTCTCACTATTCACGAATAACTTTCGTGAATTGGCTATTCGTGAATAAGACCGTTTATACGGTAAAGTTCGCTATTCGCAATATTCTTATTCGCGAATAAGGCATACGTATAAACGTAGTAACAAGAAGCATGCGAAAAGATACAGATTTCGTACAATTATCCGCAAAGTGGCAACACTGGTCAAAGTATAAGAAATTTTACGACGCGTACTAAAGTGTGATATTCTCGTTTATTAAATGTTATAGTTGATTAAATAAATTAATAAGAAAAAATGGCCGATATGAGCCAGTGTAACATTCATTCCGTATGCCGAATATGTTTGGAATATTTGGATAGCGAGAATATATACGATCTCTTTGCAATACCAGGTTTGGCTAAGAAACTTCAATTGTGCACGTCGCTTTCTGTGGAGCCGCTGGATGGATTTCCCAGGAACCTTTGCGGCATTTGCTATACTCGCCTCACGGAGCTACATGACTTCCAAAAGCAATGCGTCGACTCGGTGCGAAAATTCCAAGATATGGTGTCAAGTAATGCGTTTTCTGGTAGCCGTGGACCAGCTTTTGACGTTATGTTGGAAACGGTACCGGAGGTTATCAACGAAACCGACACAGCGAATGTTAATCCTGACGACGATGATCGACTCAATTTCGATCCTTTGCTTAATCATAAGATGGAACTGATCGAAGAGGAGGATGTTTTCAAAATGCTGGAGCATGTTGAAAAGGATATGGCCGTTACGCCTTTATTGGAAGGCAGGAAAGAAGAGAAACTAGAAGACTTGGACTTTGGCATGGATGAGAAAGAGTTCGGTACTGAATCCTCCAGTGAATCTGATAATGATGACGATTTTGATTTTGATGCCGAGGCCAAGTCAGATAGCACTAATGAAAGCGATGATGATCTACCTTTGGTATTACGGCTGCGGAAGTCACGGGAAGGTGACTCTTTCAAGAACGTATTCGGACCAAAGATGAAACGTAAACGAATTCCCGCAAAAGAACGGCACTTACATACTTTGATCGACTGTCATATATGCCATAAGAAATTTAAGAAGGTCGTACGTTACCAGGAGCACATGAAATACCACAATGATAAATTACCGTACCAGTGTTCTGTTGAATCCTGCTTAAAAGGCTTTACAACTGCCAACGGTCTACGGTTACATGTCGAGCACTCCCATACGGAAACTGTCGCATGTATGCCTTGTCCCGAAGAGGGCTGTGGACGAACGTTCCCGCGAGCTCGATTGCTTAATTGGCATCTTAAGAAAGTTCATAATATTGTAAAGGAGCTAAATGAACGAAAATGCTATCCATGTAGCGAGTGCGAAAAGGTTTTTCGTTGTCAGATGGCTTTAAAGAAACATATGTATAAACACGATGGCAAGGAGCTACCATTTCCGTGCAATATTTGTGGCAAGCGTTTTGTTATAAACAGCGCTCTAAAGGATCATTTAATGCGTCATGCTGGAATCAAAAACTACGTTTGTCCATATTGTGGTGTGGGTAAAACGACACGCCAGGAATGGAACACACACATTAATACACATACCCAGGAGAAAAAATTCCAATGCCACTTATGTCCGCATTCTTCGCATAACAAGCAAAATCTTCGAATGCATGTAAAAATTGTGCACGAAAAGATTAAGGACTATGCTTGTCAGTATTGCGGTAAGACTTTCGGCAAGTCGAACGCGTGCAAAATGCACGAAATGACGCATACTGGCGAAAAGCGTTGTGAATGTAAGGTATGCGGCAAACGGTTTCTCTATCCGAAGGGCTTGACCAAACATCTGAAGACACACGAAAAGCGTGTCTTACGAGCAATAGAAGTCTATAGCAAGCGACAAGGTGAGAAATCTGAAAATGGACAAAGCCAAGAACCAATACAACTGCCTGAGCTGCCTGAGCCCGGGAATAACACTAAAGAGGAGCATGCCAAAGTTGCGGAGGAAATACTTAAAGTTTGTGCTGAATCCGTTGCGTCCGTACCGAAAGACCCTAGACGAGTGGAACGTGTCGATATTTCACAACTAGCAGGAACGGCTGTAAATCCAATACCTTCCGTGGCAGTGCCGTCGTGGTCACCACAAATCAATTTTATGATGAAAGAAGGTCCGTACATTTGTCCAGATTGTGGCCAAGGCTTCAATGCGCAAGGCAACTTGAAAAGGCATCATCGTATTGTTCATGAAGGCGTTAAAGATTTTGCTTGTCGTTTCTGTCACAGACGTTTTGCGAAAGCCCAAACGTTGAAGCACCACGAAATGACACACACCGGTAAGGTCGAGCGAACTTTTGAGTTCAAAACTTCTGTTCTGTTATAGATACATATATATGCTCATCTATTATTTCTTAAATAATCTTTTTGCAGGTGAAAAGCCATATGAATGCGATCAATGCGGAAAAAGATTCATACAGAATGTTGCGCTGAAACGGCATCTGAAGGTGCATGAGAAGAAACCACTACCGGCGATCCCTTCCAACGTGTTCGACGCATGTGAGGAACTGCAAATGCAAGAGATGAAAAAATTAGATCAAAAGCGAAAAGCTGAAGAACAACGAGCAGTAATCGCTGAGGCTGCAAAGGAGCAACTTCAGGAAATGAAACTTCAACAGGAAGAAATTTTTAAGATACAAAAAGGTCAAGGCGCATGTGATGAAAATGACACCAGCGTCAATTCGACCGAAGATCCCGGTGCAGAGGAATTCCTAGATAACCCAGATCTGGGTGATTTTCCGCACATAAATACAAGCACAATGGGAACCCGAACGGTCGGAGTTAACGATGCTTAAGTTTTTTTTTTGGACGAGTGCATTTTTATACAATGCATTCAGCTCTAAAATCAAAATATCTAGTTTAAGAGAGATTTATATTCTATAATCAGTACACGGTTTTTGGGCATAATGTCTTCAAACAAAAATCATGGAAATAATAGATGCAGATCCAATGTATGCATAATTACATACATACGAATGGTGGCGAAAATTGAGATGTCGGGAGTTCGCAATCATTTATTTCAAGCTCAAAAATTGGCTTACGTCAATCAAATCAAGATTTTAAATTTGAATGAATTTTTCAGCAGCCCCACTGAATACATTAATTACCTCTTAAGCAAATAAAGTAAAAATCATCTACAAATTCAAAATGAACTCTGATTGAATCTTTATTAGAGTAATTCGATATGCTTAACGAAAACAGACATTGCAGTTTGAGTCACAAGGAGTCACAATTACAATACAGTAATCCACGCCTTATCGAACAATACAAAATACTTGGAATTACAGTGTCGACCGAAATGTACAAACGATGAAAGCGAATTTTACTTTTTCTGAAAATTTCAAACGCAACAAAAAAAATTCAAAATTAATTGAACATAATCCAGTGGAATGGGTATTACTTTCTTTACCCTCTCTATTTTCTCACTACCCTCAAAAAAGAAAAAAAAACTTGCTTTTGCTCCGAATAAGCGAAGTCCTCAGGGCGTGTTCTTCACTAAAACATGAACTGTGTCCCTTATTCGAAGGTAGCTATGCCAGAGCTGTAAATGAATCAATCATTTCAAGATTGATTCAAGAATCAATCACAGCCTGATTAGAAAAAAAAGATTTAATTCAATTTACTTGAAAATCATGAAGATTTAAATCTGATTTAATTCTTTGATGATTGCCTCAAGATGATTTATAAATCACTTTGCTGCAATCAATTGATTTATATTTTTGATTGATTGCCTCAATCATTTGATTTAAATCCAAAAAAATTTAAATCAATTTTGAATGAAATCAGAAAGATTTCAATCATTTGATTTAAATACAAAAAAATTTAAATCAGTGTTGATTTAATTCAAAAATGATTTAAATCACTCTATGTAAATCAAACAAGTGAGACTGATGTGGTCAGGTAAGCCCGACACTACAAACCCGAATTAGTGCACTTCATATTTCACTAAAACTATCTGTTTTAAATGTATGTGGTTATGCATTTTTTATCTACTACCACATCAGTCTCACTTGTTTGATTTACATAGAGTGATTTAAATCATTTTTGAATTAAATCAACACTGATTTAAATTTTTTTGTATTTAAATCAAATGATTGAAATCTTTCTGATTTCATTCAAAATTGATTTAAATTTTTTTGGATTTAAATCAAATGATTGAACTTTCTGATTTAAATCAAATGATTTAAATCTTTTTGGATTTAAATCACATGATTGAAATCATTTTGAATTAAATCAAATGATTTAAATCCTTTTTGATTTAAATCAAATGATTGACAATTCAAAATATAAATCAATTGATTGCAGCAAAGTGATTTATAAATCATCTTAAGGCAATCATCAAAGAATTAAATCAGATTTAAATCTTCATGATTTTCGATTAAAATGATTGCAATCAAAAGATAAATAAATCAAAATGATTTAAATCCGAAATGATTTAAATTTTTTACAGCTCTGAGCTATGCAAAGGAATTTCTGCATTTTCTTTGTATTTTCATCCTATGGTATAAACTCCTTCGCGTATCTATCCTATGGCAGATTGTCGCAACTCGAGTTGTAGCCTGAAGCAGGAATGAAAAAGATACCGTCCCACACCTCGCTTATTTTTTAACTGATAGAAAAAAAGTTAGTGCAAATTGTACAAAAATTGTCTGCTTTCTCAAGTTCACTTTCATCCCTTTTAAAGTTCCGTGTCGAAAAAGACGAAAATATTAAATTTTACGTTTATTTGCTTGTTATTTTTATGATGATGATTTCATGATGATGATGAGCGTTTAATAAAAAAAAATTTTTTAAACCAAACAAAAAAGAGAAGAAATTTAAAGCTCAAAAAATACCAAATTTGTTAGAAGTTTGAAAATTTCGGTCATTAAATTAACCAAATGAAGCTGCATTGCGATGGTCTGCCTTTTCAATACCAAATCCAGAAAGAGTCTGCATAAAACTGCAACTTCCTTAGGGTACTTCTGGAGTTTTCAAATTATACTTGGATTTAATGTTGTTAAGCTCTTCCTGCTTTTTGTCCACATCAACTCGCTTGAAGGCCTTATTAGATTGATAATAGAGCACTACCAAATAACGATTGCAAACGTTAAAGCCAGACAAATGGTCACACGCATTCTTTGCGTCGAAAATATCTTCGTAGACAACAAAGGCGGTACCGCGAGTTTCGGGCGTGTTTCCACTGGTAGAGAAAAAATTTCAAATTCAAACAAAAAAAATTCACTAAATTCTTTAGTTCGTACTTACACTCGGATTTGACGAATAGCTCCGTATTTCCCAAAGATATCGTACATTTCCTCAGATGTTATTTTATAAGGCAAGTTGCGCACATATAAAAGGCGATTAACCTCGGGAGGCAGACGAATCTGTGTTGAAATAAAAAAGGGAATGAAAGCAATAAGGGTTGAACAAATACTTAAAAAAAAAAAAATCACTTTTAGTGTCTCTTCGCTCACTTACATTGTTGCGTTTGTTCATTTCGAACGTCTGCAAATCACCAACTTCTTCCCGAAAATGGCTGGCCTTTTAGTTCCAGACAGTTGAATGTCCTTTGTTCCTTTAAGAGAAATAGAAAAGAACTCAGCTTTGCAGTGATGCCAGTACGAAGAATGAATTTTCCCTACAATCTTCAGAAAAAAGGTGCAAAATTCCCTATAAATAAAATACCTAAATTTTTCCCTACACAAAAAATGAAGAGGCCTTATGGGCTCTACGCAGTTATGCAGGAAGTAAATTTCCTATACCAAACACATGCAAAAATAACGAAAAAGTACTTTGAGTTCACTTCGCATACTTCATATTTGCGTTTGTTCATTTCGAACGATCTCAAAACCAACTCTTCCCGAACATGCAGTGGCCTTTTAGTCATACATTGAATGTCCTATATGTTCCTTTCAGATGCATAGAAATATCAACTCTGCATTTCATGATGCCATGTACAAGAATGAGCTTCTATCTCCTACATATCTTGCATGAGCAATAGTGCAAACCCTATAAATAAAATACTAAATTTTTCACCTACACAAGAAATTTGAGGCTTATGGGCTTACGCAGTTATGCAGGAAGAAATGTTCCTTACCAAACGACATGCAAAAATAACGAAAGAAGTACTTTGGTTATTTGATACTTAAGCATACGCAATTAAAAGCAATACATCAGGTTGCTTTAAATCATACATTTTCATAATTTCTGTACGACCTGTTGAAATTAATCTGATTTCCTTTCTTCAAATAGAACGAGCTCTTATCTGCATATCTGCATAGATCCCATTAGTGCAAACTACGAATCTAGACTGCACGTAAACGGGACTATAATGCTACGCTTCCACATAGGGGATTAACTTAATTATCGAGGCTAACTCGTTAATCCCAGGATTAAGTAGAGCCCTAGGCTTCTTTTTATTCATTTTTGAAAAAGTTTTTCGAATTGTACGTATGTTGGCTTTGATTTTTTCATTGACGTTTGTTTGTTTATATGTGAAGAATACAAAAATAAAACCGAAAGGAAACATAAATTTACTATGCAAAGAAAAATTAATTTGTTCCTTTTTTGACTACTTAACTGTCTTAGAGATTAATTTCAAATATCAGGAGAAAGCGTATATATAAAAAATAAGTCTTAATAATTGAAGCGTCACCGTTTGTTTTATTAGCCAAATTATGTAAAAAAAAATATTATAGTCACTAGAAACATATTAAAATTCCGTACATATATTGAGTAAAATTTATTCTGTCCCTTTTTTCCCACATACGGTATTTCTCTCAATAAATCCCTAAAAAAAAGAAATTGCCCTACAATGGCAGCACTGAAACTTTGTGTATTCGTACAGCGCCACTTATACGGTCATATATGTTCACGAACTTAGCATGATGCACTGTGTCATAAAAAAACTGATTGAGGCCTTTTACACTAGGGCAATTATCGCCGGCGATTTTTTCGTTTGTAGGCGAGACGCAGAGCGGGGGGTAGAGAAAAATTGCTCGTTTCAGATTTGCCCGTACTCGGCAATTCCGTTTTGCTCTCTTTCGTTTTATCAAATGTGAAGTTGGCTGCGAGCTGGTTTTTGACGTTTGCTTCATTTCGCTTTCTACTTTCGAGGTGTTAACAACTGAGATTTTTCGGGAAATATAAAATTTAAAGTTTCAAATGTCGGGGAAGTGGCCGCGCGAATGCATAGAAAAGCTAATTGTGCTAATGCAACAAAATCCGTGCATATATTATATTAAATCGCTGGAATATGCCAGGACGCGTCATTTTAATCTTAAAATCAACCCTAAATCAGGGACACTTAATTATGTTATGTTAATTTATTCCAAAAATCAACCCTGCGCGAACGGGGCAAAAGTCAAAAGCCGACAAAAAAAAAAATGAAAATTGCTCGGAAATCTTTTTTATACGTGTAAAAGCGAAGGCAACTCCAAAAGAGAATTTGGAAAAAATTGTCGGCGATAATTGCCCTAGTGTAAAAGGCCTCATTGTGCTTTCACGGACGAAAATGTCGTAAAACTTCAATTTCGTTTGTCGTCGTTCATATTATGCGACAAGACAACCACCGTGTTTGCGCTCGGCTTCCCGAAATCTTTATCGATAAGGCCTATACGAACACTGACATTATGAAAGGCAAGAAATTAAAAAAAAAGTTCCCGTTTTCAAATCAGGGTTGACAATAGGAGACAGTTGTGAAAAGATAACACATGAGAGTGACGGCAGAGAATGTCGACACTTTATCAAAATATAAATGATTTAGGATTAAAATTCTCATATTTAAGTAACGAATTGATTTGAATAAACGACAGATAATATCAGCTCTGGAAGGCTATTGCTTTCCCAAATTGCTCAAACTCAATTTTCCTCGCTTTGTCGTCGTTTCCTATTATGCGACAAGACAACCACCGTGTCGCTCGCTTGTCTTGTCGCATAATATGAACGACGACTTTGCAAGGCAACGTTGTCCCCGTTTAAACAGGGTGACAAAACGCGAGACAGTGGAAGGAAACACATGAGAGTGACGGAGATGGAATGTCGACACTTGTATCGAAATATCTATTTAGTTAAAATCCATTTTAGGTTTTCTATGAATAAGACAGTTAGTTTATATCAGCTCTGGAATTTTTCTCCCAAATTGCCAAACTCCAATTTTCCTCCTCATTCATCTAATGAGTTCAGGGTGTCCCGAGAACCTAATGCAAAATTTTGAAGATGGCGTTATTTAAAATGAATGATTGTATTGAAATGCAAGGATCACACATTGGAGCAGTTGAAAAATGCATTTATTTTAACATGAAAAACAAGACAAAAAACTAATTTTTTATATATTTTTCAAGGGAAATTAGAAAATATATCTCAATCTTTCAGTGTTTTTGAAAATAAAACATACTAAAAATTTGCATGAAGGATTTGGGACACCCTGTATATAAAAAAAAAAATTATAATATATATAATTGAATAATATAGAGGCACTTCGTCGAATTATTGCAACAACTGTCCCGAAGAGGTGTAAATGCGTTAAAAAAAAACGATATTGGTGGGTACACCGGTCTATATGGCAGCCTGACTCATACATGGTACATAGGGCTGCCAACTTTCTAAGGGCAAAATAAAGTATAAGCTTATTTAGTAATTAAAAAATAAAGTATTTTACTAAAAAATAAAATATTTTTAAATTCTGTTATTAAAAAACAGAACATATAAAACATTTAAAAAATATAAAAATAAATAACATGCTTTCATACTCAATTTAAATTATCTCTCACACTGAAATACTTGTAACTTACTAGTAGTTAGTCCACTTTTGTTCTTTAATATACACATTTTATTGCTTGCAGAACATTGTAGTTGGTCTATGATTTTTTTCACCTACTTACAATTGCAATTAACGCTATATTTGAATAAATAAGTTGCCAAAATTGCGATTTTCGCGATTGAACATGTAGCCAATCTCAAAACCATCGAAACTCTCTATATGATTGCATGGACTTGAAAAATTAAAATTTCCCAGAGAATTTGTGTAGGAGAAAAAAGGCAATTATCGTACAAAAAATCCAATATTAAGAATGTATGGAATTTTGTAAAAAACTGACATGTCATATAAAAATAAAGGTATTTAGGATAATTATTGTTCTTCGAATATAAAGTATTATCGAAAAATTTAAATGGATACTAGTATTATAATTGGCTGGCAATTTCCCTAATGGGGAAATGACGCATTCCCGGGAATCGCAATCAGCAGCACTGTATAATGAATTTCAGTGACAATGAAAAATACAATTGTCGTATTTGAGATGAATGTTGTTGTTTAGTAAAAAAAGTGCAATATACTGGCTTATGCAAAAAACCAAAATATATTTGTAACTTCATGATGATGGTTTTGTAAAAAACTGCTAGTATTAAAACATTTATTTAAAACACGAAATAACAGATGATTTGTAGGGTACATTTAAAATTATTGTTTAACGAAAGTATAAAGTATATCGTATCAAGAAATAAAGTAGGATATATATTATAAATGTATGGCAATAGGCAACCCTAATGGTACATGACGCATTCCCTCAATCGCAAAGAGAAAGTCGTCGTTCATACTATGAGACAAGACAAGCGAGAGACACGGTGAATTCTCTTTTGGTGTCTTATTCGTGTTCATACTAGTAAAAATTGTCTCTGCGACATTTGAAGGAGAAGAAGAAACTGATTGAATACATTGCTGCCAGAAAAAATATTTTGAAATACCTACTATCAGAATTAAAAATCCCCTAAGCTCTTGAAATAAGATAAATAAATTTTTTATCGCGGTTTTTCGTCAACATATGTTGGTTCACAGGTAGTTTTTTTGAAAAAGTGCACCATTTTCTCTAAAATTTCTCATATTCAATACTTATAAGTTAGCTTTTTAAATTATTTCGGAATTCTTTAAATATGCTTCTTCATAAGAAGAGAATATTTACCCAAATATGGCAGCACTGTTTTTATGATGAGAAGGACAAGCACAAAGCGTGTCGCCGAGTACGTAAGACACGTACCCCTCTCTCTACCCCGAACGTCCCTTGCCAACAACCACCGTGTCTCTCGCTTGTCTTGTCTCATAGTATGAACGACGACAAATAGAGGCATTTGTTAAAATGATATGTGCGCCCATGATACAAAGAGAGGAAGATAGCGCCACTTCGGGTACCGCTATTTTGTAGCATTCGCATTGTTGTTGTTTCCCATGCTAAAGTATAGTTGTGACGTTGGGCTTAGCGTGCAAAACAACAACAAGGAAGCTCTCATTTTGTATTTGTGACATCATCGCAGTGATGCCAGATTTTATCGATAAAAAAAACCCTCATATATTGGAAAAAAACCCATTTTTCCCCATTTTCAAAAAATAAAAACCCACGAAAAAACCCAGAATGATTTTTTGAAAATATGGGCGTACCGATTTCAAAATTGAACATTGGATTTAAACGCAATATTTTGATATTTTAATATTTTAATAAAAGTATCAAGAAAATAACAAAAAAAATAAAAGTAACTTAAAATTGTAGTAGTAAATATACCTTAAATGTAGGGGGCTGTCCATTAATTACGTAAGGACGATTTTGACAATTTTTGACCCCCCTCCCCCCTCTTAAGCATACTTTAGTATAAATCAGACACCCTTTATAAGCAGGCGTAAGATTTTTCGAACCCCCGCCACCCCCTTTTATGCTTACGTAATTAATGGACAGCCCCTAGTGCATAAATTTCGATATGAAATTACCCATACTTTTCCCCATGTCACGTTTTTTTGAGTGAAAAAACCCACAATCTGGTATCACTGCATCATCGGGCTGAAGTGGCGCTATCTTGTTTTCTTGTGTCATGATGTGCGCCCTTATAAATCTTTGTAAAGAGGCTTATCTCTGTACCATATAGAACTATAGCTGCAACTTCGGCCAAAAGCTATTACGTGGTACACCTCACTTACTATTACGTGGTTCACCACAACACTCGGCTTATGGCGTGGTTCACCACAGTTGAACTTTTTCACCAAATCATGCCATAACGCGCCAAAATTTGGCCGAAGTTGCACTCCAGCGGACTTTATCGCATGCATGACAAAATATCGATGCAAAGTATGGAAGAATGCATTTGTAAAGAGACCCAATTGGTCTGTTAGTTGCATAAAATTCATGGACTAGAAGCTGGTACACAGATCCTTTTTACGAAATTATCATTTGAAAAGGTTGATTATCCTTTTTCCAATAAATATCTTATCAATTTTCAAAAAATGTTTTCAATTCAAATTTTTAATGAGTTAACTTTTTTCTTAAATTTCATATAGTCTACGAAATCGTTATTAGACTACAATATTATCGGAATGGTAGAGTTTTATTATTGTTTAAACCAAAGCAGTTGTTTACAGTCATGAGTACTTTTAAAGATAGTCCAAAATTAAAATGAACTATGTGCTTTATTGTTTACTCATTTCGATCAGGTCATTGCTTTTACAAGTTTGGGGAGTTTTCCCATTTTTTCTCCAATAAAACTCCAAAATTACTCCAGCTCAGTCCACCTTTGTAACTTTACTCTATTGAGTCTTATTTACATTTACATTTATAAAAAAACCTGAAGAGATTAATTAATTTCGAACTCAAATTTTTTTTTATCGTACGTATCGTATTTAAACACAAATTGGTAACCAAACCAGAAATTGACTCACTCGATGCACATTCGTAAAAATAAAGCCGCACATTACAAACTCAAACTAAAAGTCGAACACGCGCTCTTTTTTAAGGGCCATTGACTTTCAATTTCTGGCATGAAATTGATATTGAAAGCTTGTTCGAAACGAGCCCTTCAACTTGATAACAAAACACAACATTATTGTATCAGTTTCAGTCAAACAAATACAGTGAAACCTCTCATATGCGGACACGCACGGTGATGAATTTGTCCGCATTTGAGGGATATCCGTAGTTGAGCGGTTTCACTGTACACGATTTTTTAACCCTTGATATAGAGATAAAAAAAAACATGCGCCTTTCTATGCGTTTATTGTTTCGAATCCCCACCAGCAAAGTCTTAAGCATATAAAGAATACGTTCCCCGACGGCTCTGAAATATTTTTGGAAATAATAAGAGTTCATGCAATATCGCCGAAGGTTATCAATAAACGAAAGCAATTCATTGAAGCAATAACAAAAGAGGAATAGCCAGCTTTAACATCAAATTTATTACGAATAAGCCAAGCAATTGAAAAACGCTTAAGATAGTATTTCTATTAAGATACGATGACGCATTGCACAACAATACGAGATTAAGAATGAGAGAAAAAAACTGATTTCCCTAACGTTCATGAGCCATTTCAAAGAATAAAAACCTCAAATTAACACTCTCCATTTGTCTTATTCGGCAGGAATTAACTGGGTCGAGCTATCCTTAGTCACCAATTGTAGTAGAGAGCCGGATTTTGGACGTTCATCTCCCTTCGACCATTTGTGAAAGAGTCTAGTAATGGGGAGATGATTAATCGATTGAATTGATTTGTACAGTCTGATAGCAATCAACTTACTCTGCTACTTCGGTCAATGGTGTCCAAGTTGTAAAATCCGCTTTAGGCATCCACTTTCGATTCATTGGAGTATCCAATGTAACCGGTAAAATTGAAACAACTAAAGCGCCCGATGGCAGACCAGAATCAGTACCAGCCAGCGAGCGCGTCAGCTGATGTACAGCCGCTTTCGCCATACCGTAGCCAATCATACCGGGCGTTGCACCCAAAGCTGGCTTTGCTCCAGTCAATGCCAATAAGCCGTTTTCCTTCAGGTACTGTGCGGCCAAACTAGCAGATATTGTCGACGTCCAAACACTTTGACGCCACATAAGGTCGGCCGTTTTTGACAGATCCTTCTTAGCATTGCCACCAGCCCATCCACCAGCAACACAAATCACAGCATCAAGTTTCTCTCCTTTCAGCACGTCGCCAACTTTGCTAATAACATCACACTCCTGCTCGGCCCAGCCACCCTCGCGCGGCACAACAATTGAGGCATCAGCTTGCTCGTTTTCAGTTAAATCTATGCTTCCAACCCACTAACAAACGAAAGTGAAATTCAATTAGCCAATACGTCACCGAGTAAAACTCAAAATCTCTACTATATATCTTTCCTATATTACTCACAAAATTGTTAGCCTTAAAGTGAGAAACGCAGGCGGCACCAAGTGCTCCACGTCCCCCGTAAACAAGCACACGACCAGACATCATTCAACCAGAAACCCAAAAAAAACTCAAGGAATATAACCGTTCACTGACAAAACCAAAGCTCGACTAAAGCCGCGATCGTGCGCACTTGGGATTAAGTGCGCTCGAACGAGTTTTTCTTTCAAGCTGTGTGTACCTTGCAAAAAGTGAATGACTTTACAATCGAACAAGTTAATTACTCTTTAGCCGCTCACGTACAGGCGCCCTTGAAAATGCTGCTCTCAAACTGGGTTACTTACCCTGTGGGAGATTGGACTACTTCAGGTAATAGTCTAAGAGTACTATTAAATGTCCCAGTACTACCCCAACGGGAAAATACGTAATATGCACATGAACATTTTTAATTTAATGATTCATTTATAAATACAAAGAAGTGGAACTATGCATTACCAGGTTGGTTATCGCAATTTTAAGAAGTAGAAAATTTTTGTTATATTTTCTACCAACAACAACCAAATCGACACGTGCTTTCAGTTTCAATTACAATGGTAATGAACGTTTTCGACACCGCGGAAAATTCATTGCGAGCATATGAGTAGCTGAATGCTTGAATGTACTACACTAAAAGGCTTAACAATGCAAGCTGAGACAGTCGTGAAACCATTTTTGAATGTTAGCTAGGGATGGATCAATTTCAGTGGACATTATAATTCGGTTTGGCCATATCGACATATTGCAAGATGCAGCCGATACGATATATCCGAATTTTTGAGTGACCAATAAAAAATTATCGTTTTTCCACAATTAAATGTCCAAGTGATATGATGTTACATCACTTCTTACGGTTTGCCGAATACTTCAATTCTTTAGCATTGCGTTAGTAAGTTTATAACAAAACTGTTTGAGCAAAGTAATTAAGCCGCAATACAGTACAAAGTGAGACATAATTTATGGACGCTCCCCAAAAAAGGAATTACGATTTTCAAGAACTCAACAAAAACATTATTCATTCTAATAATAATACCAAAAGTCTTTTAAAAACAAAGTCAAAATAAGTGTTGAAATAAACAATATCATACATTAGACCGTGCATTATTTTGCCACATGGTATTTCCACACAGAAATTTTTATTTCGATAACGTTCCAAAAAGGAGGGAATTTGATTTATGCACTAATGCTGTAGACAAATTTATGTACTCGATAATATCGGAGAAAAATTACTGATATTGATTTAAATTACTCGGTCCGCATATACATATCGAATAAATAATATCGAAGTCTACACAAATAATATCGATATATCGATATATCGATACAATATCGAGCATCCCTACTGTTTAGTCTGACATCAGGCAGCGAACGAGCAAGACCTATGTCGGATGAAGCAAAAAGAGAGAACTGAAAAGGCGAAAAACGTTCTTCAGTGCAATGCGCACACACACTATCGCAAGCTTTCAATGTAGTGGTGGGCATCCCTGGTAATGAACGATTTTCCTCGGACACCGCTGGATAAAAATTCATTGCTAACATAATGAGTAGTTATGTTGAATGTTTAACTTACTTTGCTTACCTTTTTCCGCTGGGACTCGCGTGAACTCAATTTTTTTGGAATGCTTAAGGCTAGGCGCCGACTACTCAATTTTCAGTTGGCCAATTTTAAGTTGGATGTTTGTGGCACACAGAACTATATGAAAGCGCGTCGAAAATCCAATTTTTAGTTGACCCAATAAAAAATTTGTGTTTTTCCACAAATTTTAAATTGGCCAAGTGTGTTGTGTTACATACGTTCTTACGGGGGCGCCGCACACTACTCAATTTTTAGTTAGTAGTGTACTCTATAAGGTTCACATGTGCATGATATCATAATATATATGTCACTCAGGAGCCGTTTCTATTTCTAGGCTCTTTTCAACACGGTACTTGGGTACCCAACAAAATGAGCATTTTTCACTTAGGTACTCATCTCAAAAGTATTTCTCTCTCGCTCTTTTTTTGCCTGCCGAGTAACATCTCTTTCTAATCTGTTGCGCGATTACGTCCCGCCCAAAATTATGAGAGTGACATATATAGTAATATATGAAGCACATGGTACCGAGTAATTAACAAATTATTATTAGTAGACTAAGGCCGATCATGGCTTACGTAAAAAACTGGGGAAATTTGTTAGCCGAAGGTTAACGTTCCCTAAAATACCATTAGCTTCACATCTAATGCGTATAATTCTCAGAAACTTTGTAAAAAGTTTCACCTATAAGGTGTTTGAATTTTCAAACACTTATGCACTCCAAAGGCGCTGATGAGTCACGGGTGGCGTCGTGACGAAACATGGCCATGTCGGCCCTAGGCGGAGGTGCAAAGCGGTTAAGCTCGAATAATGTTTCAAAATAATCTGAAAATTTGTTTAGCACCGCAATCATTAATAGATCTTTTGATCTTTTTGTCGTAGTTAATTAATAATAAATTAACTGAATTGAAAGTACCCAATTTTAAATTGTACAGTCGGCGCGCAAGAGCACTTTTTTCAACTAAAATCTGGCCGACTAAAAATTGAGTAATCGGCGCCTAGCCTAAGTATTCCTGATTCTCAAATACAGCACACTCGGGATAACGTCAACTAATTAAAACCGCGAGTTTTGACGTTTACCAGATTGTTGACGTTTATGATTGTCCTCATTTTACATCAAAACATAGTCGGGACTATAGTTTTACACGATTTTTTAGTATAAACTAAAACAAACCAATAATCTGATTCAAACAAATGTTTATGTATTTGTAAAAATTGAAAAAATATTTTCCCGAAATTCTGAGAATTCGTATTCTATACGTAATTCCAGCTAAAAGTTTCTATTACGCAGAGTTTACCTTTTAGAGCTTTTAGGTTTTGTTGACGTTTTAGAATAGTCAATGTAAATAAAAAGGTGTTGACCATATATAACTTGTTGACGTTTTGGGGTGTTAACGGAATAGGGGGTTGACGTTATCCCTCCTTTACAGAGTACAATGTAAGTAGGGCTGCCAACTTTCTAAGGACAAAATAAAATATAGCCCAGCTGGAAATTTCAACTTCTGCAGTACTTCCGAAGTGGTGAAAATTCATACTGCGACTACTCGCATTACTAACCTTTAATTCGAATGAAATTTTTTAGGAGATGGCCGCTATTTTTAGTACTTCAAAATTCATGTGTTTTTCATTAGGTAAAGGAGTGTATGACCCTAGTCCGCATGAAAACTTCATTTGGGAAAAAAGCACGTGCTAGCTGGCTAAAATGGATTCAATGTGCATGATTATTTCATTTGAAAATAGATCATATGCTGCTAACATGAATGAAAATATAATTCTCAACAAATACTATGGTGCCAACGGGAATGAGAATTACATTTGAAAAAATAGTAACGCTGCGGAGATCTGAGATGAGAAGAAAAATAATATTTTTAAAAAATTGGCGGATATTGCCATATTTTGTCACTTCGTGATTGTGACACATTATCGCCTTTGGAAAGACTTAAGAGTTTAAATTCTCAAAATATCAAAAGTACAAAAAAATTATAAAACTTTTGAGAATTGTAGCACACAGATTGAAAAACATCTTGTCATGATAATTTCATAGGATCTGCATTGAAAATAGAAATATGCAACCCTATGTCAAATGAAAATTGAAGAAGAGTCTGTTGCAACGCGCTCTTGCTTCTGTGATAATTCCACTAGAAGATCATTCGAAAAAGCACCAATTGCCCTCTTTAAATATGAGTGCTTCACTTCTTCTGCAGTAATGATTTTTTCATGCATGTGATAATCTTTTACCAAATGAATAACACATGAATTTTGAAGTACTGAAAGCAGCGGCCATCTCCTAACAAAATTCATTAGAAGTAAGGGTTAGTAATGCGAGTAGTCGCAGTATGAATTTTCACCACTTCGGATGTACTGCAGAAGTAGTGAAATTTCCGGCTGGGTAATGTATTCAGCTGACGATTTTAACAATAGGGGTATTCACATTGGTTTTTGCTTCGCAAAACGTCGTTACCTAGTTCGCATAATAAGTTGGTGCGGGCATACATGGCCAATCGCTTTTAACAAGACTAGGACTTATGGTACAAATGGTTTGAAACCGTAATTGGAAAAAGAAAGAAACAGTTGAAAGATAGATAAACTTAAGTTTATTATATTCGAAGGATCGCTCATGCAGCGTCGGAAAATTTGCGATCACAAAATTTACGAATGCTATTGGCGAACCTGCATGAGGACCACTATTAAAGCAGAAAATTCGTACGTCTCCCTAAGTCGTCGTTCATACAGCTCTCATCTGAGTTGGTAAAAGCTCATTCGCATTGAATCGGGAAGCATAACGGAAAAATGATTTCACTGGACACCTCGCAGGAAAAGTTTAGTGTTCTAGGGCTTAAGTTCTGATTGATTTTTTTTTTCAGTTCTTATTCAAAATTGAGAATTTTCGAAACCACTGTAAAGCGCTTTATAGACACATCAAATGCTTGTCAAGCATTTGAGAGTGTGTAAGTGAAAGATGGAATAATTGTTTTTTATTTGCATCTAACTTTCTGACCAATAAGCTCACATAAAGTCGTACATCAACGAAAATGGCACACGTATGCGTTATGTGAACATAATTCACTAATACACTCTCACATGCTTGACAAGCATTTGATGTGTCTATAAAGCGCTTAAGAATCTTTGAAGAAAAACGCATACAGATTGTTTGTGCTGCGATGGCATCCCTATGAATGAGAAAAAAATTAAGACATGGCAGCTCTAGAATCTACCGTTAATTGTGAGCTCGAAAAAATGGCGCTTTCTGTGAAACTATATGACAAAAAGTCGTGATCTAGCCCAGATTATGGATTTTTGCCAACAAGCGATTCAACAGTCGAATTCGTTGGACGATCAGTTGCATGGCCATCAAAAATTATCTCCAAACATTCCGCTTATACCGCGTGAATATCCAACTGGGAAATACGAATTTGCGTTACCTTCAAGCAACGAACCAACACATCACGCGGTAAGAAGAATGACTTTGACAAATGATTTGAACTTAAAAAACCAATACAATATTTGTCAAGAAAGGGTTCGGAAAGCTACGATTGGGTACTTTGCTATTCTGATGATATCTACAAATATTGGAGACTCATCGAAAATAAACGGCTGCTTGTGAAAGTGTATCCCAATATGGTGATGGTGCGTCCGGCACTTATAAATATTTTACGCGATCTACGGACAAGTTATGATTTGTCGATAACCACACTTCATCTGGCTGTTTATATATTGGACAATTTCATGAGCAGGAACTCGGAGGAATACGAACTGAAGCTAATTGTGATAACTTCATTGATCCTTGCGGCCAAAGTTGAAGATATCGATGTGAAACTTCCAAGATTTGAAGAGCTTAACCGCTTAATGTTGGATAACGCTTACTCACTAGTCGACTATAGAAAACTCGAAGCAAAAATTCTCATATGCTTGGACTTTGCCTTGAATTTGCCGACAGTCGCAACATTCGAAGGATTCTTTTCGCGTATCAGCATCGTGCTAGAAGAATTTCACATTCACCAACAGTATTTCTATGAGAAGAATCCGCAGTCGATCGAAGCATTTCAGTCTGATTCGACCGAGCAATCGTTTACGTCCCTTTCGGGAGTTATGACGAAATGCTGGCAGCAGTCAATCAATTGCAAGAACGCCTGCTGGACTGTATTTTGAATGGTAAGTGAACGAACGCTTGGTTAGTTCGAAAACGAAAACTCTCAAACGCCATCTAAAAATGTATGTATTGGCGAGATTTGAGGATTTTTGTGTCCACTTTAAATAAGCTGCTTTGCGATGTGATACAATGGTTTATAATTGTACTTAAAATACCTTAATTGTTAGATTTTTCGAGACTTTTGACGTCAGACTTTTATTCCACAAAAATTTTAATCAGGCATATGCACTAGAAATCGAAACTGAATAAAAAAAATTGGAAATCAATGTGACTTCAATGCCATTTCGAACTTAATTTTATTCATTTTCGATTCGGTTTGACAAATTAAGGGCCGTTTTCTCATCCTACTTTTAATCTCTATCTGCCAGTTAAATTTCATTTTCTTTGACTTATTAATCAAATTTGTATGAAAATATCATCAGGATAATTTAACTTACAGATAAAAAAAAGATGAGAAAACGGCCCTTAACCGAATAAATTGCCTTGCTCTACAAATCAAATCCCCATGAAATCTTTTTAAATAAAAACACTTTTCAAAGTTCATTTAACAGTGCAATTAAATACTTTTTGAATATTCAGGGGTGTCACAGAATCCGATAGCTGTCGGAATCGGAATTAAAGCCGATCGAAATTTCATACAGAATTTATAAACTTTGTTGTTTTTGGTTTTCAATCAGAACTATTATCGGTTCTCAATTGCACAGAGCCCTATTTTATCCGGCTGTCTATGAAATATATATGAAAATTCAATCGACTAAAGTCCCAATTCCGACAGCTATCGGATTCTGTGACACCCCTGATTATAATATTTTATTTTGAAGGGGTAGAGGTAGAGGTACTGAATACTGTGAAAGATAATATGCCTTATTAACTCCCAAGATTTTGTGAATTTTTTTTATTTTTTTATTTTAATTTTAATATTTCAAAGCCACAGCCAGTCTGTTAATTTTATTAATTTAGAATTTATTTTGAAAACGAATAAAAATATTCGAAGAATTCACGCGAATTCGCGCGGATGAACACAATGACAGCGAATGGCGGCGAACTCATGCTATTTTCAGAATTCTAAAAAAATATAAGTCATTGCCAGCAGAAAGTACAAACGCTCATTTTCGAAACAAAAATTAAAAGATTTTATACAAATGCATATGTTTTCTAATGTGTAAATTCTGATATTCGCCAGTCGCCGGCGCTACCATTAGAATTAAATCTATTGTCGCGTATTGACGCAGCGAAATTCGCTGTGTTGTGGGCAACCCTGTATAGCCGTGTGCATTTTAAGCAGCGACGTAAAGTGAATAATCGCTTACGCCCTTATTCTGTTTACAGCATGACAAAAATTCCATTGAAAAAAAAAAAAAAAAAAAAATTACGTCAAAATTTAAAATATTAGCTCTGTGTTCCCATTCTTTACGAAACTGCCCAAAACTGCACAATTTTACGGAAAACTGTTCCAGTACTACACGATTGTGCAAATGATAAACAGTTTTCAGTAAAATTGGGAAGGTTTGGACAGTTTCATGGACCACGGAAACATGCCTATTGTTTTGATTCAAAAAATGATTTTGATGTAAAAAATTCTAGCGTTTACACTTGTTGATTATTTGAGAGAGATTTTGACAAAATCGTAAAAATGTTTAAACGCTGCCGATTCATTCAATTTCAAATTTTATTTCGATTCGAATTTTATTCGAATCGATCGAATTCTAGAGCATTGACTGATAGTCTACCACAATATTTAGAGTTGTGGCAGAAAATTTCAATAATTAAAAAAAAATTAACCTTTTGTTTTCAGTTTCAGGAACGAATTTTTTGAATCTGCCGCCATCACGAAAGGCTGCAGCATGTGTAGCCGCCGCTCGTGCCATGTACGATGTACAACCATTTTGGACACCATTTTTGGAATTGCAAAGCTCATTCACGGAAATGGAAATACGTCCGCTAATGGATTTTATAATATCGATTTATGATATGAGCATCAGTACAGTTAGTAGTGTTTCGCCAGCCAGAAGTTCAACTTCAACGGACAGTGATGAGAATACAGATTCAAATAATCCTGAGGGCGTTAATGCCGATCGTTAGGATTTAGGCAACCATATGGATAATATCCAATTATACATGAAATATCGAAAGTGCCATTTAACTTAATTTGATTATATAACTTAAAAAGTGTTTATACGTAGACTATGATAATAAATCATAGCGCTTTTGCATGATGATAAAATGATTTGAAATTAATCGTTAATATTAGAGATGGAAACGGGTATGCGGTTAATATTCGGTATCCTACTTATATCGGCTTCAACTATAAATTCGATCGGATAACGAAAAATTACACAAAAAAAAAAAAAACCCTCCCGATTCCATACCGGATAAGAAATCAAAAATTATAATTTATTTGTACTGGATATCCGATTATCCGCTCGCATAGCTCAACAGATATTGGGTTTCCATCCAAAAGAATATTCCGTTCCATTCATAATGAGGGTTGAGTTATACGAAAAGAAGCAAAACTTTTGAAATCCTCGCATGCTAGAGGCTTTAAATGCACCTCAAACTCAATTTACGATTCAACGCTTCGATATTCAGAGTTCGTGTATTCAACTACGAATATCTTTTAAAAACGTAAATATCAAGTACTTTGAAGAAGGTACCCGATGGTCTTCTATATCACTTTCTGTCATGAGTTTCTCTTGCTTGCTTCTGCATCGGCTCAAAACAAAAGAGAGTAATATATGTTTGCTTATATATGACAGCTGATTACCAACACCGTTGTGCCACCATTAGTTGGTTGGTTCATCGCAGCCAGATAAGGCTAGAGGAATCATTTTCGTGGCGCTTTCACAATCGATTAAAGAGCAAAGATGATAACGATGAAGTTTCTCAATTGAATGAGAATGAATTGTGCCAATCGGATTGCGTCCTATTAGATATCAATAAGCGTTGGAACAAGCGGAATATTCCAGACATATATCGAAAAAAAAAGAAACGAATAAAAATTTTCCCTCTTTGATCGCTTTCCTAGAAATGGAGAGACGTGTTAAATTAAAATCATTAAATCCGCATATAACGTGTGAAATCTGCGGTGGTTACTTCATTGATGCTACAACGGTTACCGAGTGCTTACATACATGTATGTACAGTGGAATTCTAGATACTAGTACCATCCTTCCAAATATATTACCCGTAATTCAAATTAATTTTTTTTTTTTTTTTTTTTTTGTAGTTTGCAAGAGCTGTTTGGTGAAGCATCTCGAGGAGAAGAAGACCTGCCCCACGTGTAACAACGTCATCCATCAATCTCATCCGTTGCAATACATTAGTTTTGATCGCACAATGCAGGATATCGTTTATAAATTAGTGCCCAATCTTCAAGAAGGTTTGAAATAATTGTTCCACTATATCATGTAGCTTTTTGTTTTTGCTCTGGTCTTATTTTTTTTATAACTTTTCTCTCCTCAGATGAAATACAGCGTGAAAGGAACTTTTACAAAAGCCGTAATATGCCCTATCCGAAGGATTTGCCACAGAATCATGAGGATGATGATAACGAGAAATTAATGGAGGCACATGCCGAGTCGGATTTCCATCGTTTGGATGAGCAAGTGAATGTTTCCCTTGAGTGCATAAGCAATAATTTCAAAAGCCTTCAGCGTCGTTATATACGCTGTAGCTCCCAAGCGACCATAACGCATCTTAAGAAATTAGTTGCAAAAAAGATCATGAGCAGTATGGAGAAATATAAAGAGGTTAGTGTGTTTGTTGCTGCTTCTTTAAAATATTCGTGATTTGATGAAGATTCATTTTTGTTTTTTTTTTTTTTTTTTCGAAATAACCAGATCGATATACTGTGCAACGAGGAGCTACTGGGCAAGGACCATACATTAAAATTCGTCTATGTTACGCGTTGGCGGTTCCGCGATCCGCCACTACGTCTACAGTTTCGACCGCGCGTGGAAATATAGCAGCACTGCATTGAAGGCTTCTATTGCAATTTCTGTGCTGTGGAAGACTTCACATGGGAACTTTCGAGCAATGCCGATGAAATATGAGTCAACGAGTCAAGTTAAACTTGTTGCTAATCGTAAATCATCGTTAAAAAATTTGGTTTTGAATCAAAAGTTATCCCTTTAATTCGGTGGGAAATCTGAATACGAGAAATCGTTTGGATCGCTGTAAATCGAATTTGCGAAACATTTTTACTATTGCTTCGTGTCGTATATAACTTTCTGTAGCATTGTATCATGATTGGCACCAAGTGTAAGGTCGGCATTATGGATTACTTACTGTTACTATGTCAACAAGTAGAAAGATAAAATATAAAATAGATAAATTTAATTTTGTATATATTGTGCATACGCATACGGTGTATTTAAAAATATGGCTTTAAATATAAAATTTATATTTGTAAACAATGACGAAAGTCAAGCCTTATATTAAAGTTCTGCGTATCCTTAAAAAGCTGAAACTAACCTTCGCAGGTTAACGATTCGTAAAATCAGATATGTATGTATACATATTTTCTACAAAATTTTTCAGATGCCAAGCATGTCATGCAAACTATGAATTGCCGATAGCCACACTTCAGCTGATTGTTTATATCCATATAAGACAACTACATTAGTAGGAACTCGAAGAAATCCAAGGAAATCATATTCAAGTTACAAGAACTCAATATCGCATGATGTGAACAAACTAAAAGATTTTTTTTTAAAGGATCGAATTGTGTCTTAGTTGAAGTAAAGGTTTTATGAACTATTTATGAGCCCCCTTTGTTATTAATATGCAAGAGTCGTTCTTATTCTGGCCTATGTGGAAGGCCCTTACATTGGTTTGTAAAGTGGATAAAATTCAAAATATGCTCGATCCCTTCTATAAAGGATTTTTTTTTTTTCCAAAAACAACTATCATCTTCAAACCTGTACCGTGATCAGAAAAATCGAAGAAAAAACGACATGGTCCGTTCACCCAATGTCTTCTTTTATAAATTTTCTTTTTTTTTTTTTTTACATTTCACAGACATTCTCTGCAGTCTTAGAGTAAAACCTGGATTATTCAAGTCCGTTTGAGCGATGCTTCGATTGAGCTTTTAAAAGCGCAATGGTGAATTTATACAAAAACAATTCATTGTACTTTGCCAAGTGAGTTATCGTTAAGGAATATCAAAATATCTATTCATGGGCTCCAAAACTCGATCAACATAAAATAAAGCGCTTTATATAGATTCCACGGAGACAAATCATGTAAGCGCTATATGAAATTGTCGCCCATAGCTGTAGTTCGTTTGTTGAGGAAAGTGGGGAAACCTAGCGCGATGTATGTCCATGAGTGGCCATCCTGTTGGATGGTAAGGTGACTCTTCTTTCCCAATGTGGACTACAACAAATCGTGGAAGCTGAAAAATGCGCCAAAATGATAGCGCAAGCGCAGATAACAATTCATTCGAATAACCCCTTAAATTGTTGTACCTTAAAGTGTTATGCGCAATATATTTTAATAATTACAACGCGGAATTAAAGTTCTCAGATTGCATTGAAAAATGATAGCTTTTTCATTTATTACAATATTTATATATATTTATATATATATGTACCTGAATTGTTATAGATAAATTTTTTAAATTAAATGTATTTTATAGCTTAAATTAAATAAATTGAAAAACACATTTTTACAAGTGATTAAACGTACATAAATAATTGAAAAATATAAGTTTACTATTTATTATTCATAACTACGGATACCTATACATCCCGCGCAATGGTGGCCTAATTGGATTCATAGCACCATATTGTGGTGCGTTATCCATAACGTATGGCGGCATGTGACGCATTGGCGGCAGCATTGGAGGTGGAGGAAGCGGAACCATTGCTAATGGATCAAATGGACCTTGACGATTGCTTCGATGACGTTGTTGCGAAAAGTATGGTGACCTAACCGAACGCATAGGCATGGGAGGCCATACCGATGGATGGTATGGTGGCTATTGGTAAAAAAAAAAACAATGGAAAATTACTAAAGACCTCCATCTGGTTTTGATTTTTTAAAATAATACTTACAAACGCCGGCACTGGTACAGGAATCGTTATAATTTGTGGAGCTATCGGCCATCTCTTATACGGACTCTCTTCTCGCCTGTGATGACGATGAACGGAACCGGATTTTCTATGTCGAGATCCTGATCGTGAGCGATGACGTGAACCGGAATGGGAACGGGAACGCGGTCGGGAATGCCGCTTTGGTATTCGTATCTTTGATGAGCGCGGTCGGCTGCTTGATGCAACTGGAGAAGGCGGATTGCATCTTTTCCTCAGTCGATCTCTTTCTCTTACGGGATCAGAAAAGTACGGGATTTTTTCTTTTGGTGGCTCCGGTGTCTTTGGGCTTCGAGGTCTCCTTCTTGGTCGATCCTTACTGTATTCAGGCGAGTATCTACTTCGACCCCTGCTATCTCTTGGTGGGGAAACGCAAGATCCATGGTATTTTCGCAACCATGTTCGATCTTTGACACTGACAGTAAAGCTTTGTTCTTTATCCATTTTCGGTGTGCGCGCAATAGGTGACATTTTGTTCTCTCGATAGCTTCGCACCATTTCAGACTTGAGACCCCTCTCAGAGTTCTTATGAGCGATAGTTTTTCTGTTGGTATCCTCGCTGTCTGACGAAACAGAAATTGTTCCATGACGTATTTTCGTTTTTATATATAACGACCTCCTTTTTGATAATACTTTTCTCTCACTTGGTGAAGTTCGTTGCTTTTGTTGTGAAGGCCTCTTCTCTAAGCAGTCCAAGCATTCTTCGTCCGAACATATTGAATTTTCCTGCAAAATAGACAGGTTAATATAATAAAGCTGACTAAATATGTCTGTGCAATGCTTACCGATGAATATTTTTTTCGATATGATTTGCTCGATCCCCCTTTTTTTGGCCTTGCTAAATTGTTTGTAATCGTCTTTGGAGACCTGATGCCATCATGTAGACCTAAGAAGAGTTATGTTAATATGTATTATTGAGCTATAAAATGTAAGCTGTGGCATTAGGACGCTTTCTAAATGTTCTCAGCTAGATAAGTTGAATGAAGCAATCGCTTGATTTGGAGCACTCAGAGAAATGACTCCTTGTTGATTGAAAGGAGAGTGTTGATTGTAGGCTTTCGATATTTCCTTCAAGTTTGGTTTAGATTCGATTTCAATTTCAATTCTCGAATTTGCTCGCCTGGGGTGAATTTTTAAAAGAAAATATTTGCTTACAAAGTGCACCGTGAATTTCTAAATTCGAGTCACAAAAAGGATCAAGCTCTGGAGAATTTCTTGATGATACGTAGTCACTAGTCATTGGAAAATGTTGATTGCAGACCTGCTTTAAGATGTGCAGTAAAAGAGTTTGTTAAAAATCTAAATGTCAATGCATTTTAGCCAGTGCTGCCAGATAATTGAAAATAACATATGTCAAATTCATTCGGCAATTTATAGCATGTTTCCACATAGTGCATTAACGCGATTACCTGCATTAACTCGTTAACGCATGATTAAAAATGTGATTAGCCATACAAAAATTTCAAGTTAATGACCTCAATAATGCATGCATTAAAATTTAACGCAGATAAAAGAGCATGGCTGCATTTCGACTTGTTTGCAAAAAGTACGAAAAAGCTCAACCCTCAATGGAAAAGAACGTAAAATAACAACCGTTCTGTGATATTAAAAGAACTGCTGAAATAAAAATCAAATTGAAAATTGAAAGTCCAAGGCGTAAGTAAATTTATTTAAGCTTTTTCACACATTGAAATCAAATGAAGAATGTAAAATAAACATATATCTTTTATATCTAGCAAAATTTAAGAGAGGGCAATTTTTTACCTTTTACCGGCACGTGACCGAATGAATTTGACATGTGCTATTTGCAATTATCTGGGAGCACTGGCTAAAATGCATTGACATTTAGATCAAGTATTAAGCGAACCCGACACGGTACTGAATAGCCTACTGAATTCATACGTACGTGTTCAGTATGTTTGCGTCGACACGTTACTGAATTTAGTATACTTCATTATTTGTCGCTTGTTTTCAACGAGTGCAGACGACGATGTCAAACGCGGACAAAATAATTTTGGCGGCTGTTGTAGTGGCATTAAAAAAAAAGGAAAACGAAAAACAAAAAAATTTTTTTTAAACTCAGTCTTTATTTCTTTTTAAAAAAATAAAAAAAATAAAACAGTCTTCATAGGTTTTTAAGAAAAAAAAAAAAAAAATTAATTCAGTATTTTTTTGTTTTTAAGAAAATAAAAAAATTAATTTAAGTTTTCAATAAACTAAAAAATAATTTAAAAATATATTGTTAACTTCTTCTCGCACTGTGTCCCTGCCGGTCACAATGTTGCCTTCTTTATTTATTTTTCAATAGCGATTTCAGTGCTGTCAATCATTTTATGTACCGAGTACTTATATCTTAATTCGACTACATCTCGGCCAACCTGACTTTTTTCACATTTTTTTTTCTTTTTAACTAGCTTATGGCTACATCACACAATCGGAACACAAAATAATTATTTAAATTACGGTAAATACAATAACCAATTACAATTCTACAATTTTTTTCTTCTTTTCAAGTGTTGCTCATGTCAATCAAATTTGCATCGCTACTTTTCCACATTTTCATATTGCAAGACTCTACTACCCCATCGTAGGGCATTTGTGTTATTTGACATCCTTCCGCGTCCCTGATTACGTAACGGTCGTTCGGTAGGACTTTGTGTACAACGTATGGCCCTTTATACTTAGGAACCATTTTTTATTGGGCCCACGGTTGTATCTACATTTTTTATAACAACGAAGTCACCTTCTTCGTATGACTGGACTTTCGGGTTTTTGATTCATTACGCATAAGACTATAGTTTTGGATTTTATTTATTTTCTCTTCCGCTGTAGCTCGCAAAGATTCCAAATCACGATCACCACCTGGTGAGAATTCTTCTATAAAATCCGTTAATTTATCTATTACCTGTCCCCTCTGGTGGACCCCAAAAAGCGCTTGACTAGGGGTTATTCCAGTTGATCTACTAATGGTGTTATTGATTGCGAATTCTATTAGTGGTAGTTGTTTTGCCCAGTCTCCATGATCAATGGAATTAGAGGTTTTTGCAAGCATACCAATTAGAGTACGATTTACTCGTTCTACTTGTCCATTCGCCTGGGGCGAGTGGACAGCTACTTTGAGTGTTCACATTGTTCTCAACCATAAACTGAGCAAAATCTTTCGACGTGAAACAACTTCCCCTGTCTGTTATACACCTTACCGGGCGACTATAATATTCAAAATACCTCTTAAGTGATGCGATAACCTCTTTCGTACTTGTACTTGTGACGGATACAATTTTACAAATTTTTGAACGATCAATTGCGACCAGTATGTGTTTTCGTTTAGAGTTTATAGCTGGCAATGGGCCCAGATGATCTAAATGTAATGTGTGGAATGGTTCTGGCTTTTTTGGAATATTATGTAAAATACGCTCGTTCGGTCTTTGTGGGGCTGAGTACAAAATGCATTTTATGCAATTTTTTCTGAAGTTCGCTATTTTGCCTTTCATTTCTGGAAACCAATAATTTGTTTTAATTTTGTAATATAACTTGTCTGTTCCCAAATGACCCATTTGCTCATGAATTGACCTGATCAGTTCGTATTCTAATTCTTTTGGGACGAACAGTTTAGATTTGTTGTCACTCTTTCTATAAAGAAGTCCATTAATCATTTCGAATTTATTTAGGTTTTCTGTTTCTAGCTTTGTTTTCAAGTTCATTATATCTTTATCCCTTGCTTGAGCTAGTTCTAATTGGAAATTAATATCTTCATGGTCAACTATGGCAACAGCGGTATCCAATTCATTCCGGCTTAACGCATCAACATGGGTCATCTTCGAGCCTGAACGGTGTTGTATTGTATAATCAAATTTTTCAAATTCCAGGGCCCACCTGGCAATCCGAGTGTTGACTAACTTTTTGTTTAAAGTTTGTGCTAATGAGTTGCAATCTGTGATGATTTTAAATTTTATGCCTTCCAGATAGACACGAAATCTGCGGAGAGAATTTAATACCGCTAGGGTTTCCAGCTCAAAACTATGATACCTGGACTCTGAATTTGAAGTTCTTTTAGAAAAATATGCAACGGGGTGGAACTGACCGTCATCTTGTTTCTGGAGAAGAATTGACCCGAAACCCAGAGTGCTTGCATCGCAGTGCAACTCCGTTTCCCTTTTAGGGTTGTATGTGCACAACACCGGGCTAGATACTAATTTTTCCTTCAATTCTTTAATTGCTTTTAAACAATTTTCGTCTAATTCAAATTTTACGTTTTTTCTTAGGAGATAGTACAATGGGGCTGAAGTTATTGAAAAATTTGGCACAAACTTGCGGGAAGTAGGAACAAAGTCCAAGGAATGACTGAAGTTCGCGCTGATTTTTTGGATGAGGGTATTTTAAAATGGCTTCTATGTGTTTGCTTGAAGGTGTAATTCCTTTCGATGATACTTTGTATCCTAAATATTCAATTTCGAAATATGAAAATTTGCATTTTTCCATCTTAAGTTGCAATCCATGTTCTGACAAGCGTTCCTAGCACTTTACCTACGATTTCGTAATGTTTTTCAAATGATTTAGTGGCTATAAGGATATCATCCATATACACAACTATTTGCTTAGAATCAATGAAGTCTCTCAGAGTTTGTGTTATGAATCTTTGGAATATGGCCGGTCCATTCTTAAGGCCAAAAGGCATTCTTAAGAACTCGTATTGTCCATTTGGAACAACAAAAGAAGTGTATTGAATAGACTCTTCCGCCATGCGGATTTGATAAAATCCCGACTTCAGGTCTAGTAACGTGAAAATAGTTTTTCCTTCTAAGTGTTCGATGCAGTCTTCTATAAGCGGAAGTGGGAAGTTGTCTCTAGCAATAATTTTATTAAGATTTCTGTAGTCAATACATAACCTGGTTTCTCCTGATTTTTTTTTTGTTAAAACTATTGGTGATGCAAACGAGGAGTTGCTATGCCTTATAATTTTTTTTTCTTTCAAATCTTCGATTATGCGGTCCACCTCTAGTTTTTCGGCATATGAAAGACGTCTTGGAACGCAAAACGTAGGGGTGTTCGACGTGATGTGGATTTTTGCTTCATATTTATTTTCGGGAAGTTCTCTTACACATTTGTTTAAATATTTTTCTTGGACCATACTCTTTAATTGTTCAACCCGATCAAGTGTAATATGCGGATTTATATCTATTAAAAATTGGTCGTTGCCTACTACTTCTGTGTTGCAAATTTCTTTGAATAATCTTTCTTTGTTATCAACGTCTGCCGAATTATCGTTGAATTCTTTATTTTGTACTTCCGATTTAATACTGTTTTTACAAAAGGAATTTAAATAAAGATCACTGTTTCTATTCATGTACAGTGAAATATTATAATAACTTAAAAAATCTCTTCCTAAGAGAATCTGAAAAGTTGTTGTACCATCGGGTAATATAATGAAAGAAAGTGGTTTACAAATATTTTTAAATTTAATTAATCCAGTCACTTTCCCGCATATGTTTAATGTTTGTTTTCCCAGCGCTTTGTACTCTGAAGGGACTTCGTTGATTTCGATTTGAGGGTTTACTGCAGATACAACCGATTGTCGCACAAAACTACTAGGACTACCAGTATCGAGAATACAGGAATATAGATTAAAATGTGGTTCTACCATGCAATTTTCATTTAGAGCAACACTCACCATTTCATTAAAATTTATTGGCATCTGTTGATCATCATTTTCAATGGCACCACACTCTGTCTGGACAGTTGGAATACACATGCCCAGTTTTCCGCATTTGAAGCAAGACCCTTTCTGACGCTTTTCCTTTTTGCATTCAGTGGCGAAATGTCCATACCCTGAACAGTTGAAACACCGTAATGCTGCCTTATTGTCTGCTGGTGTTGACTTTGGAGTTATTTTCGGCACTAATTTTTCGTACTTCGGTATTAATGTCTTCAGTTCCTGTAGAGTGCTTGCGTTGTATAATAGCAGCATATTTGAAGATTGATCTTGAAGGCCATCAACTATGTACTCAATTAGTTCCATTTCAGATACTGGTCCATTTCGAGCTATGTCTTGCATTGCCAATATGTATGCGTGAATGCTTTCCGAATTTGACTTCCATTTTCTGTTCTCCAGCTCCTTAAAAATATCTCTGCAACTTTTTGGTTTGAAGAATTCGTCCTTTAATGATGTCTGTAGGTCTGCCCACGTAAGAGGATTGACCATTCGCGCCCATAACTGAGCACTTCCGGAAAGTAGGCGTCGAGCGAATAAAAATTTCTCTTCGTCTTGGCACTTATAACTGTTGGTTAGAAACTCGAAATCTGCCATCCACTTCAGAATATCGTAGTTGTCGTCCCCTGAGAATTTTTGAATTGATCCTTCGATATCGATGAATTTGACATGATGACTGCGCTCGTGACTCATTTTTTCCAGTTCTGCAATTTGCCGCTTCAACTGTAAAATGCGCAATTTCTCCGTTAACAACTGCTCTTCCTTCCCTTTCTCGCTTCTCCAATTAGTAGCCAGCGTCTCCTCGCTCTCTTTCTCAGCAATTTGCCGCTTCAACTGTAAAATGCTCAATTTCTCCGTTAACAACTGCTCTTCCTTCCCTTTCTCGCTTCGCCAATTAGTAGCCAGCGTCTCCTCGCTCTCTTTCTCACTTCTCTCTTCGACCACTGATGCTTCTTCGCTGGTATTGTTGCGAACGGAAGGTCCGTTATTTGAAAAATTTCCGTCGACGCCATTTTTCTCGGTAATGGCGTCACTGGGCTTTTGTACCTGAGGATTCGACAAATTTTCTTGGAATGCTGTCTCTCGGGTCCCTTCGCTATTATCGCCTTCCTGAATACCGCCAACCACATTTTCCAGTAAATGGTTTAAGTGGGCGATCGTGGCTGTTTCCGGAACATGTACGCCAACATCTTTTAAAGCTTTACAAATAGCTTCCCGTGAGTGTGTATACATGTTCTTTTTCAATAATTTTTTTTTTTTTTTTTTTTTTTTTTTTTTTTTATACTGAAGTTTTAACGTTACGGAAGGTATAAATTGTCTCTTCGGAAGTAATTTAACTTTTCTCTATATTTTTTTTCGATTAGAATCGCGCACCCCACACCTGACGTTGTTAACTTCTTCTCGCACTGTGTCCCTGCCGGTCACAATGTTGCCTTCTTTATTTATTTTTCAATAGCGATTTCAGTGCTGTCAATCATTTTATGTACCGAGTACTTATATCTTAATTCGACTACAATATACATAAAATAAGTCTTCATAAGTTTAAAAAAAAAAATTAATTCAGGTTTTTTTTGGTTTTTAAGAGAATAAAAAAATTAATCCACTTTTTCACTAAACTAAAAAATAATTTAAAAACTATATACATAAAATAAGTTTGGCTCAGCACCACTCCTCTCAGCTTCCTTCATGCGTTTTACCTCCCGCTTGTAGTTGCTGCGCAAATTGTTAATTTTTTTTTCCCAACATTTTTTGGATGCATTTGGATACCGCTCTTGGTATTTTTCTAGGAGCTGCTGGTTTTGTTGTTCCCGTATAACTCGATTGCTATATTCTGGGCTTTTTATATCCCACAGCGCAGGTAAACCACGGTAAAATTCAATGAATTCCAAAATAAATGATTTATCATCGTTGTCCGCCATCACGTCGTCTCGCCGTAAAATTTTCTCTCAAATGAATTCAGTTACTGAATTCAGTATGTCGCGCATACGCGTTACTGAATTCAGCCATTCAGTACGCAAAATCAAAACGATTTGGATTTTGCGTACTGAATCGCTTCCCTCGGTGTAAGTGAGACGCATACACATCTATTTCACTAATACACATATAGCGTTCAGTACTGAATTCAGTACCGTGTCGGGTTCGCTTTAGGCTAGGCGCCGACTATTCAATTTTCAGTTGGCCAATTCTATGTTGGGTGTTTGTGGCAGAACTATATGAGAGCGCGCCGACATTCCAATTTTTAGTTGACCTAATAAAAAATTTGTGTTTTGCCACAAATTTTAAATTGGCCAAGTGTTTTGTGTTACAAACGTTCTTATGGTGCGCCGCACACTACTCAATTTTTAGTTGGTAGTGTTCTATAAACACATGGTACCGAGTAGTTAACAAATTATTATGTAGTTAATTAATAATAAACTAATTGAATTGAAAGTACACAATTTAAAATTGTATAGTCGGCGCGCAAGAGCACTTTTCCAACTAAAAAATGGCCAACTAAAAATTGAGTAGTCGGCGCCTAGCCTTACAGTATGGGAAAGCCTGTCAAAATGCTATATGGCTCGAAATGATGTGGTGAAGTTGAGTAAAAATCAGCTGACTATCAAAAACGAGTCGAAGAATTTACGAGTTTTAAACATGCCATAACTTTATATTTTGACCCTTTTTAAGTAAAATTGAAGTTGCAAACAACAAAGTAGAGATGTTCCTTCATTTTAGAGTACATTTGAGTATCTGCGACCCCCGCAAATCAGTATTCAATATTGCATTTAAATTGAACAACTTCGTCAGCGATGCACAAATACTCTAAGCGCAAAGCTTTTATCGATACTGAACCGAGTACTCAAAAGATATTTAAAACTTAATAAAACCAAATAAAAAGCAACACAATTCGACATAAAAGGAATTTATATATTTTTAAAATTAATGTTTGAAAATAAAAAAAGTAAGGGTGTTATAGTAAAGCGAGCCAGACCATAGTATACCCTACACAGATAAACATCTATATATGTTTTAATCGGGGGCTAAAACAAAGCTCAAATTCCTCATTTCACAAAAATGTGTCGAAAGATTGTGACTTTACACAATTCAGATGATTTTTGAGGCAGACTCTAACGCTGGAGGTACCCCTAAAAATCGGCCGATTAAATCGAATGATCTCCTGACGCTAAAACCCTATTTAAATTTAAGCAGCTCATGAGATTCAAACAAGACGAGTTCAAAAGGGAAATGACAATCGGGCATGACTTTTTTGTTCCACGTCTCTGACACTGCCATTCTGAGCATTTCACCGAGGCGTCCGCTCTGACGCACGCGCGGACTTGTTCACCGCCGACATAATATTCCGCTGGGTTGGTGCCATTAGTAGCAGTATGAGGACCAGTTGTACATTTAATTGGGCGCACAGGTGTACACAAGCGTGAAAAGGTTCATATACTTATATAAAAAAAGAAGAAACCATTCAAAAATACATTTATAAAAAAAAAACTGTCTGAACATCAGGGCAAAAAACAAAACCAATGTTGAATGAAAAATCGAAATGCTATCATATTAACATAGATGTCAGTGGCAAAAAGCATCATTAAAAATTTTCGAAGGTAACAAAAAATAAAGTCGCAATTTCATGATACTTTCCTATTTAATTTTCAGTTTTTTAATCTTTAATATTCCTTATGTCATTTAGATATTCGGTCTATATTTTGACTATATTTCGTCACTTTAGTGAAGCACTGCCGCATATAAAAAAACGGAAAAATGTGACATACGTAACCATACCATATGTCCGTTTTTTCGTTGGACAGTCCGTTTTTTTTAAGCCGATACAGCGGTCATGCGAACTATTTGAAATCATGATTTATCATGCGACTGTACTTTTTTTTAGAAATATGCCCACAGCCCATCATTTATTGAATTTAAAATTTTCAAGATCCGACAAACGACGAGCACCATTGTGAGGGGTAGGTTCTCTACATCCACGCGCTTCGTCTCGTCTATAAACCGAAACATTGCCGGCAATAGTTGCCCTAATGTAAAAGGGCACATTGACAAGTTTGATTTAAATTGGCTTGTTGTGACCCTGAAGATTTTGATGAGGAATAATTGTTTTTTATTCCCTTAATAACTGGTGATTTGCACTCTCAAAACTTAAATGCTTAGTTGTATTTGGAAATCTCACAATTGTTAGTTGTGAGTCCGAAAAATTCAATTTGTTTGAACAGAAATATTGGATTTTTGTGTAAATATATCGCACCTCCTCTTCTAAAGTGACACAACTCAAAATTTTTGAATTTTGAGTTATGATGTGGATCTTGTTCCTAAGTCACCTGTCTACCTGCAGGAAAAATTCCATTCCGTTTTTCCTATTATAAAAGGCCGAAAAAAAGCCGTAATGCCTTTCGTCTTGCTTTGATTGACACTGCGATGCATTTTGTTTTTTGCGTTTTCTGAAAAATGAGAAATTTTGAGTTGTGTCACCTTAGAAGAGGAGGTGCGATATACTTAAAAATGGTGTCCGTTTTTTGTACATTTTTTTCCAATTTAGCGTACAGCAAAATAAAAGTTTTTTTCACATTTGTCCGTTTTTTTTGCAGAAGCGAGATGGTAACGTTAGACATACGGCTCGTACGGTACGTTCGTCTACTAATTCATGGCCGGAAATAGCATCAGGCGGGGAGGGTGACCAAAGAATCTTCTGCTTTCTGATTCAGAAATTTATTTTAAAGAAAATTAAAAGAGGACAATTATATTTTAGAAAACAAAAAAAAAAAATGTTTCATATGCACTCTGTCATAAAGGTCTCCGGACCCAGGATGCAGTCGATTTTTTTCTGCAATTAACAGGTTGGCTGATAAGTCCCCGGTCTGACACATAGATGGCGTCGCTAGTATTAAATGCATATTATTTTTATATAGTGGCAACCTTCAAATGATTCGTGTCAAAATTTGACGTCTGTAAGTCAATTAGTTTGTGAGATAGAGCGTCTTTTGTGAAGCAACTTTTGTTATTGTGAAAAAAATGGAAAACAAGTAAAGAAGTTTACATCGGCAAAACCGATTGCACACATACCTTTTCCTCAGCCTAAAATATGTTAAAACATTACCTTAACGAAAATTCCTGCCGTTTTCGTTGTTCTAGCTTGGATATCTATTTATAACTTATCTGTTCTTCGATTTAGCTTCTAAAACTCGAGATTATTATTAAGCACAAAATTTTCGCAAATGGTGGTCATGGTCAAATTTTAACCGTTAGAGGACATTATGTCCTAGCAGCGAAATACTCATTTCAAAATAGTGAAAATCAAATTTTTGCGAATTTCGCGAACGGTGGTCTTGATAAAATTTTAACCCTTAGAGGACATTTCGTTTAGCTGCGAAATACTCAATTCAAAATAGTGAATATCAATTTTTTGCGAATTTCGCGAATGGTGGTCTTGATAAATTTTTAACTCTTAGAGGACATTTTGTCTAGCAGCGAAATACTCAATTCAAACTAGTGAAAATCAAATTTTTGCAAATTTCGCGAATGGTGGTCTTGATCAAATTTTAACCCTTAGAGGACATTTTGTTTAGCTGCGAAATACTCAATTCAAAATAGTGAAAATCAAATTTTTGCGAATTTCGCGAATGGTGGTCAAATTTTAACCTTAAGTGACGACTTTATTTGGCGGCAAAATACACAATCAGAAGAAGCAAAAAAAAAAAAAATTTTTTGTATACAGATATGAGAATAAGAAAAGAGTGTTTTTTTCTAATGTGTAGGATGATGACCATAGTTATAGCGATGTCGCAATTTTTTTTCAGCGAAAGCTTAAGTCTACATTGTAGCTATACACACACCAAATTTCAATAAGCTGGGATGTATAGTAAAAAAGTTGTCCAGGAAAAACCTTAAAAATCGTGATTTTTGAAACTTCGAACCACTTCCCACGACCCAAGGAGGGACTACGAAAAACAATTTTTATGCAGTTTTTTGGACATTTACCTGGTTCAAGTCCATGCCAAATTTCAATATGATATCTTTCATGGCTTAGGAGTAAATTACGAAAAACTAAAGTGTGACCGACAGACAGACAGACAGACAGACAGACAGACAGACATGGCTAGATCGACTCCTCTTATCACCCTGATCAAGAATATATATATATGTCTATATCTATCGCGACTCCTTTGGTATGTTACATACTCCGTGCCAAACTTAATATACCCTTTCCTTCGGAAAAGGTATAAAAAGGAATTTCGTGTTTTGATAAAATACTGTTTTCTGAAGGGAAAAAATACAGTGGAAGCAAAAACTTGGCTTGATAATGAGTTTCCGGACTCTGCCCCAAGAAAATCAACAATAATTGATTGGTATGCAAAATTCAAGCGTGGTGAAATGATCACGGAGGACGGTGAACGCAGTGGACGCCCGAAAGAGGTGGTTACCGACGAAAACATCAAAAAAATTCACAAAATGATTTTGAATGACCGTAAAATGAAGTTGATCGAGATAGCAGAGGCCTTAAAGATATCAAAGGAACGTGTTGGTCATATCATTCATCAATATTTGGATATGAAAAAGCTCTGTGCAAAATGGGTGCCGCGCGAGCCACATTTGACCAAAAACAACAACGTGTTTTGATGATTCTGAGCGGTTTTTGCAGCGTTAACTCGCAATACACCCGAGTTTTTGCGTCGATATGTGACAAATGGATGAAACATGGCTCTATTATACACTCCTGAGTCCAATCGACAGTCGGCTGAGTGGACAGCGATCGGTGAACCGTCTCCGAAGCGTGGAAAGACTCAAAAGTCCGCTGGCAAAGTAATGGCCTCTGTTTTTTGGGATGGGCATGGAATAATTTTTATCGATTATCTTGAGAAGGGAAAAACTATCAACAGTGACTATTATATGTCGTTATTGGAGCGTTTGAAGGTCGAAATCGCGGCAAAATGGCCCCATATGAAGAAGAAAAAAGTGTTGTTCCACCACCACAAGACAACGCGCCGTGCCACAAGTCATTGAGAACGATGGCAAAAATTCATGAATTAGGCTTCGAATTGCTTCCCCACCCACCGTATTCTCCAGATCTGGTCCCCAGCGACTTTTTTTTGTTCTCAGACCTCAAAAGGATGCTCACAGGGAAAAAATTTGGCTGCAATGAAGAGTAGATCGCCGAAACTGAGGCCTATTTTGAGGCAAAACCGAAGGAGTACTACCAAAATGGTATCAAAAAATTGGAAGGTCGTTATAATCGTTGTATCGCTCTTGAAGGGAACTATGTTGAATAATAAAAACGAATTTTGACAAAAAAATGTGTTTGTTAGACCGGGGACTTATCAGCCAACCTGTTAGATAACGTTTTGGTAGCTCTTTATACAGTGCAAAAGGCAGTCTTCATCGAGTTTTAGTTGTTATAATAATACTAAAAAACATGCGGTCCCGAACGTACGAGAAATAGAAGTGGAACGGAATTTTGGAAAGCAGTTAATTTATGTTGAAAAAGGATAAATGTAGCTTGCTTTTGGGTATTTTCACAAAAAAATATTTCTATTGGTTTATTTACAATTAGTTTAAGAACCGGTTGCGAACGTACGTTATTTCCATGTATCTTTTTTTGAGACTATCACCTTATAATGTGTCTTTATGTAAGGAAACCAGAGTAAATTCAATAAATTGCGTTTTAAAATGTTTTATTTAATAATGTCTAATAACACTGTGGTAGTCGAAAACAAGCAAGAAAGCTAAAGTCGGTCAAGCCCGACTTTGAAATACCCAGCGTCCCGACATTACTGGCGCACAATTTTATAAAAAATCTAAATTTTTGAGCGTGGCAGTGGGCGGGCTACATAAAATTTTTTCCTACACCTTTCATTCGCCTTGGTAAACCTATGTTGCGAATTTGAAGCTTCTACGCCTTTTACTTCGCAAGTTACGATAAACCCTTATTTGTGGGCTTTTTTGTGGACGTGTCTCAAAAAGGACGGCATCCAGTACACCAAATATCAATGAAATGTGTTGAGTCGTTCGCAGGTTGCAAGCATTTTACTGAAAACATACTTAGGATCATACTCGGATCCCGATATACCTGTGTGCCAAATTTCGACTTGATTGGTCCAGCCGTTTCGGAGGAGATCCGACCACGGACGGACGGACAGACGGACAGACAGAAAGGCGCACGGACGGACAGACGGATATGTCTAAATCGATTCAGTTTTTGATCCTGATCAAGAATATATATTAAGGTGGATCGATTTTGTAACCTCCAATTTCCCTAGCAGAATATTGTTCTGTTGCCCATACTTAGTAATTATGCCGAAAAAACCATAGGTCAAATATGAATTTTAACCTTCCGCTTTTGCGTCCCTCAAAACTCGAACCATTGAAAAAATTTTATATTTTCTTTTAATAACTGTCTTAAAATGGCCAATTTATGATGATTCTTCAAGCAAAATTTTATTATTTCTCATGCCTAAAATTATGCTTAGAATCAAAATAACAAAAATTAAATTTAAAAAATTTTTTGATTAGGTAGAAATTTCAATAAATTGTAGCATGCTTTTAGGAATATTTAAGATAGACCTTCTTTTTAAAAAGCGGAAGAAAAAATTTGGGTTTGACCTATGGTTCCCTGGGCATTCTTTCTCCAAAAAAATTGTCGAATCTTATTTCACTAGGGCAATTTCCATTTTTTTTTGTCGACCAAAACGATCCACCTTAATATATATGTATGAGTTGACAAAACAACAACAAAATGTACTCTGAGATATGCCAATTAGTTCTTCCGAAAACACCGTTCATGATCAAATGCCGAATTAGGAAGCTATACCCATTTAAAACTCAAAAACCATATATATTTTTAATTTTTTTATATGAAAAATCCCTGAAGTATGCTTCGAAATATTTAAAATAAAATTTATTTTTTAATCGGTAATAACTCCCTTTCGTCATTAAATCGGGCAAGCTTCAAAACATGAATTTGTTTTTAAATTGGCAACTGCTTGAAATAAAATGTTGTTTTACGATAAGCGTCGCCGAACTTGTTTAATTACTTTGTTACCAACACGTGCTTTCGCTTAGCATGAAGATACAATGAAAAGAAGTCATTTTTGGTCGCGAACGTACGTTTGCAGAAAGAATGCGACCAAAACACATGTTTAGCATGTCGAATAATTAAATACAAATATGTCTTACAACATAGCTCAAAATGAAGAATTAAAATTTTTCACTTTGCAGATCAATTTACTCATGAAAACGACTGAAATATGTTAAAACACCATTGAATTATAAACATTTGAACATTTTTTTTATGGTTATTCACAATCAAATTCTAAAAATATCAAACTTTTTTTTTACGGTTCTGGTTGACCGGCTGGCGGAAATGCCCATATGTTAACTCATTTATGCACAAAATTTTATTTTTCGAATGTGGTAGTCAAACTTTGAATTAGCTTGGTACACCACTTGCGTGCTGAAACCAAACTCAAACAAGTAAAGGTGTTATAGTCAGGCGAGCCCGACAATAAAATACCCGACACAGACGCACATGTTTAAATAACTTTAAAACCACGCCCAAAACTAGGACCACTAAGAAATAATATTCAACAGGTTTTTAAGGCCTTTAGGGGCACCATATACCGACTTTTTTTAAATTTCTTTATGAAAACCGCCCCTTTGTCACGCCCACTTTTACAATTTTTGGAAATAATATTACTGGCCTTTAAATATGTTCAAATATCAACTTTCATCAATATATCTTGAAAAACTTCGATTTTAGAGCAGTGATTTTCGTAACAGACCCTAGTACTGGAGGTACCCCTAAAAATAGTCCGATCGGGTCCATTCTCGAACTTGTTCTTACTCATGTCCCCGTGAGCACGCATACCAAATTTTGTCGAGATAGCTCAACTCCTTCGATAAGATAACTGTATACAGACAGACAGACAGACAGACAAACGGACATGTCTAAATCGGATTTCCTGGTGACGCTGATCATTTCTATATACATTTTGTATGGTCTATCTCGACTGGTTCTGGGTGTAACACACAACCACACAAACGCAATTTACCCTCGACACAGAGTGTGTCTGGTATAATGATTATACGATGTTTTGAAAAGGCCTTCACGCTCATTTGGAATGCTTTTCGTAGACTTTTTAGGAGCATTAACGCACAGCATGGAGAGTCCTAAAAGTGTACCGCGCCGACTCCACTGGTTGGCTGGGTACCTAGGTACATACTTGCCTTTAAAGTGCAAGTGTGTTTACTTCACATCTGAGAATGGGTCATTAAATATGGCATAAGGAGAGAAAATTGTGATCTTAATATCTTCATTTTTCAGAAAATAAATATCTTTTTTAAATTTTTTATTATACCCAGCGTAAGCGGGGTATATTAGTTTTGTGCGAATCTTGTAACAGGGAGAATTAAACTCCGGAGATATAGACAAATATATATAGAAATGATCAGGATCAAAAACTGAATCGATTTAGACATGTCCGTCTGTCCGTCCGTCCGTGGTCGTATCTCCTCCGAAACGGCTGAACCAATGCATTCGAAATTTGGTACACATGTATATCGGGGTCCGAGTATGATCCTAAGTAAAAATGGGAGACATCCGCCCACTGCCACGCCCACAAATGAATTTATTGTGTTTTCAGTAAAATGCTTGTAACTTCCGAACCACTCAACACATTCCATTGATATTTGCTGTACTGGTAAACTACAAAAAGGGACATATCCTGCAAAAAAAATTGACGCTGTCCTCGTCGAGACACGCCCACAAAGGTGTATGTACAAAGGCGAATGAAAGGTGTAGGGAAATAATTTATGTGGACCGCCCACTGTCACGCCCACAAATAGAGAAGCAAAACATAGTGCGCTCATAATGTCGGGACGCTGGGTATTTCAAAGTCGGGCTTGACCGACTTTAGCTTTCTTACTTGTTTTTGTTTTCTAATTGCCAATAAATAACTTCGCTTGAATCGGTTAGTGCATATTTTTTGCTAAAACGGTTTTTGCTTCGCAAGCTTTTGAAAATGATGCTCGTCAATTCGACGAAGTGTAGCCAAAACATACTAAAAGTAAGTGTAGCCATCCAGGGTTAAGAGCGAATTGAGTTATGACTACGATTTCATCCTTTTTAAGAAATTGGATTGAGATTTAATGACACTCAGTCGTAATACATATCCATCAATAAAATTCGTACAAATAAAGTGATTTAAAATCGTTGGCGAAAATTTCTGCGAATTATTCGCATACGACTCAAAAAAGCGTGGAAGACAAATAGTCTGCTTAGATAAACGAGGAAAAAGCAGCGAACGCAAATACATAAATATATGTACAATAGGTCGGCCATAAAAATTGTGTTCTCTGCACCATTTGGTTCGATCAAGTGTAACTTACGCCCTAAATGACTTTCAACTAGCCTCAACGCATGAAATTGACTAAAAACCAAGCATCCCTGCAGGGAATGCGTGTGGTGTCTAGTCTAGTGAAGTATTTTTATCACCTAATAACGAACGGTTCTGATTGCCTTTTTGATCGGATCGTTCTTTTCCCCGAAACAAATCGGAGCCAGTGCTTTGAGTCACGTATTGACTCAAATAAATAAAAAATTAAAATTAAAAAAAAAAACCAAATGTAAAATTAGTAGAATCTGACAAATCGACTTCCACCATCTGCCCCTGTAGAAAGACTATTTTCCTTTGCGCGAATTGTAAATCGGTCATCGAGGCAAAATCTAAGCGATTCCAATTTCGAAATGCCTGTTTTAAGGAAAGCGAATAAAAAATAACTAAAAACGACAGTTGCATTTTTTGTTATATGGGCAATTTCACGTGAAGCGGGCCACAAAAAATGTTAATGTTCTGAAAATTGTTCATTGATGAAATGAAAAATAAGGTTTTCATCATGCAGTTTTTAATAAGAAAATTTTTGTTCTCAAAAATGAAAATTAGCGGTTTGCATACAACGTCTTTTTGATAATGTAAAAAAACCAAATAAAAAATTTTATAAGCTTGTGATGGATATTCAGTTTGAGCTAGAATGCACAGTAATTTAGTGCTTTACCCCATTCTTCAATTTAGTGCACTCAAAAATGCTTGCACTATCACTAAACAAGCGCTTAGTGGTGTAGTATGTATACACACGAACGAACAAACTCATTTTTCCACTTCATTCACGACATAAATGGTTTCATATGACCAAATTCTTTGCAAGCTGCACTCATTGCATGAGCAACATATTTTGCAGGCAGCGTCGTCGAATCGTGGGAAAGTGTTTTGTCAGCACACCTCACAAGCTAATTCATAAGATTCTATATTTTTCAATTGTAATTCATTTATGCTTACTTAACATATTTTTGATATAAATAAAGCTTGAAGTTCAGTTGGAACTTCAGATTGGATTTACATGCGAAACCTTTTGCTTATCCATTCTCGATTTGGCGCACCTTTCGCCGGATAAATATAAAAAGGTGAATTAAGCGCTAGTCGCTGACTCCTTTGGCGTATCTCCGCCGTATAAATATAGAGATATTGGGCGCTAGCCGCCAAATAGATTTGCGAGTCCTGCCGCTCAGCAATAGCGGGACATAACAAAATAAAAACCTTTAGGATATAAAGAAATAAAAACTATAAAATAAAAATATTAATTCTTCTACGCGAAGGATACACTACATGGCGATCCTGCCGACCAAATTTGGATCCTTCTGATCCTCTCCTTTGAAAAAAAAAAAAAAAAATCGACAATTCCTTTGCCTAAGCAGAAATTTCCAAAAAAAAAAAAAATTTTTATTTTAACCATAGCACTAGCAGCCTTGCCATAAATTAATGTTGTTTATCTCCACTCAATTTTAAAGCTTTGAACAAATCCATGGAATTTTTTTATACGCTCAGACAAATTGAGATGAGAATCACATACACAAATTTTCATTAAAGTTTCAAAAAAAAAAAGACTATATTTAAAACCCCCCAAAAAAAAAAAAGTATATATATGTTTCCCAATATATTGTAATTGCTCTGTGTCATAGACGACTGAAGACGCTCACCGAAATATATGCTTCATGGAAAATACTTAGAAGACAAAAATCCACATTTGAGAAATACAAATACATTTCATTTCCAAAAACCATGGGAACCACAAACTCTAAGCCAACAACACAATCGGGAGACCCGCAGGTTCAGATAATCAACAATCAAAATTATCATTCAGAAGTCCTGGATCAACACGAAGTCATTTTATGGGCAATTCTAATCATTTGCATATTGAATTTAACCCTTAAAATTTATAGAATAAACAAAAAGAATAAAAGGCAAGAAGCTCTTAAAGCAGCTAGATCTGTGGCATGCCTTACTGACGTCAGATCCAACTAATCATATATGGAAGCATTGACGCAAGAAATACTTGCGCGTCTAAAACATAACTTGTCCAATCTCAAAAAGACCCCGACGAGAAAATACACAAAGAAAACTCTCATAAGTAAAAAGGAAGAAAATGAAAAATTGTACAACGGGCTGATCGACGCTATTAAAGATGCGGAGGAAAATTTTCAAACAGCAGCCACAAAAACAGCAAGAGAATTATATTTTGCTATCCTCACGATTTTGAACAGCAAATCCGAAGACCATAGAAAATTAATAACATTTAAAGTCATTGCAACGTGCGTTTCGTCCTTTTTATCATTATACCAGAAAAATAAAAAAGAAACAAGAATGACAGAATCAAACTTCAACGTGATACAGTACACTAAGGCCATACCAGAATTTTCAGGCAGATTAGAAGATGCTCAAAAATTTATCAACTTAATCAAATTATTTAACGCAGAAATTCCAGATAGTAAAAAACCCACTTATTTTGCATTAGTCTTCAACACCAAAATACCAGATAAAGTAAAAACAAAACTCGAATTACTTGGCACAACTGGCATAGAAAATCTAATACAAAATTTAAAGGCAATATTCAAGCCCAGAAAAACTGCAAACACTGTATTAGATGAATTATCCAGAGCAACAGGGAAACTTGAGTACCCCCGATACCGAACAGGTAGCAGATTAGGTCACTCGGGGAATTATATGAAAATTTTTCATTTCACTGTAAATTTTGATCACAGTAATTATGCTTATATTAAATGTAATAATAACATTATTTCATTTTTAATAGATACAGGGGCAGATATATCATTAATTAAATATGAACATTTGTGTAATATATGCATTGACAGTAGCGACTCATGTGCAATTTCAGGAATCTCAAAGAAAGACATTGTGACTTTAGGGACATGTATTTTGCCTATAAATATAGAGGATAGTGTTTTAAGACACAAATTCAGTGTTGTAGATGATTCATTTCCTATAAGGTCAAGTGGAATTTTAGGAAGAGATTTTTTTGCAAAGTTCAGAGCAAAGATTAACTATGAAAATTTTACCTTTTCTTTTACACATAGAGGCATCGACCACATTTTTGATTTAATTCCCAAAGAAGTTCTTCTCACTAATATAAGGAAACAAAAATATTTGTCCACCAACGATTTAAACTTGCGATGGTTAAAGTTGAAAACGCTTTTGAATTTACAAAATTTAGACTATTCCACTAGCAAATCAATAACGGCTCTTTGCAATAAATTTCAAAATCTATTTTATTTAAACAATGAAGAATTATCAGTTAATAACTTTTATGAACAAAAGCTAGTACTAACAGACTACAGTCCTATTTATATTAAAAATTATCGCCTTCCCCATAGCCAACTAAATGAAATCAATAAACAGGTTCAAGAACTGCTAAACAAAGGCATTATTGAACATTCTACTAGCCCCTACAATTCACCTTTACTAATAGTACCAAAAAAAGACTCAGGACAAGAAAAAAAATGGCGATTAGTAGTTGATTTTCGCCAGCTAAATAAAAAACTAGTCGATGACAGATTTCCCATTTCAAGATTGGAGGATGTACTCGATAAATTAGAAGGTGCTAAATATTTCTCCACATTAGACATGACAAATTCATTCCATCAAATTCCGCTCAGTAAACAATCAAGACCTTTAACAGCTTTTTCAACAAACAACGGACATTATCATTTTAAAACCGTTCCATTTGGATTAAAATTAGCTTCAAACAGTTTCCAAAGAATGTTGACAATAGCACTCTCAGGCTTAGACAATATATGCTTTATATATATAGACGACATTATAGTTTTTGGCAAAACAATATCAGAGCATAATTCAAATCTTCAACAAGTATTCCAAAGATTACAAAAATACAATTTACAGTTAAATGCATCAAAATGTAACTTTTTTAAAAACGAAGTAATATTTTTAGGTCATAAAATAACAGACCTTGGCGTAACAACTGACCCAGAAAAATGCAAGGTAGTGAAAGACTTTCCAAGACCTACAAATTCAAATGAAGTAAGAAGATTCGTTGCATTTTGCAATTATTATAGAAAATTCGTAAAAAACTTTGCAGAAATGGCAAACCCCCTGAATAATTTACTCAAAAAGAACGTAGTTTTTAATTGGAGCCCTGAATGCGAAAAATCATTTCAAATATTAAAAAACTCACTCATTAACCCACCAATCTTACAATATCCAAATCTTCAAAAAGAATTCATTCTAACCACAGACGCCTCAAACTACGCCCTTGGTTCAGTACTTTCTCAAGGTACCATAGGATCCGATCTTCCTATTGCATATGCCAGTAGATCTTTAAATACACACTAACTAAATAAACCGATAATAGAAAAAGAACTTTTAGCCATTCATTGGGCAATAAATCATTTTAGACCCTACCTATATGGTAAATTTTTCAAAATAGTAACAGATCATAGACCATTAGTTTCATTGTTTAAACACAAAAACCCCTCTTCAAAACTCACCAGAATTCGAATGGATCTCATGGAATATGATTTTGAAATTATTTATAAACAAGGAAAATTAAACACTAATGCTGATGCACTTTCTAGAATTCCAGTAAATTCTAATGAATTAAAAACTTTGATACCATGCATTGCAGCAATAACTAGAAGTACAAATAAAAATGTGACCCGTCCAAATAGAACACCTACCCCCACAAAGAGGATTAGCTATCCGCACATGTGGGAATGTATATCTATATCGGACATAAGAAATTTACCTATTCTTAAATTTGTACAAAAACAGGGAAATAATAAACGCAAAAAGCTTAATAATTTGCAGACTTTTGCCATAATTAAAAACAATGTTTTGATTGAATCAAGCGATAAACCATACTGCACAAGCCAGGTCTTGGAGAAGCTGATTCCAGTACTACAAAGCAATGGCATAAGTAAGCTAGCTCTTTCCAAGAAGGACCTAGTATTTGAATCTATGAGTCAACAAGAATTAAAAATTTTATATGAAGAGACACTGCAGAAACACATGAATAAGGGATTGTGCACTCCCATAACAATTTTTTTATTCAAACCCCCCGAATCAATTAATAACGAACCTGATCAGTTACGTTTCATTAAAGAAAATCATTTATCTTTACTCGGAGGTCACACCGGTGTAAACAGGACAATAGCTAAGTTGAAACAACGCTATGTCTGGAAAGGTATGAATAAAATGGTAAAGAAATTCATACAAAATTGCGAAATTTGCAAGAAAAATAAAATTACCGTACATACTAAAGAGAAGATGATAATCACTGAAACCCCTTCTAGTCCTTTTGAAGTAGTATCAATTGACACAATAGGACCCTTACGCCCATCAAATAATTTCAGATATATTTTAACTCTACAATGCGACTTAACCAAATACGTCGAAGCTTTCCCTATGACATCTAAAGAATCATTAGAAGTAGCAAAAACGATAGTAGAAAAATTCATTTTAAAATATGGTCATTTAAAAACAATGAAAACAGATATGGGAAAAGAATTTGTAAATCAAACTATTTCAGAAATTTGTAGTTTATTAAACATTGAACAAAAAACCTCAACACCCTATCACCACGAATCTTTAGGTGGAATAGAAAGAAATCATAGAGTTTTCAACGAATATCTTTTATGTTGCACTGAAGACGCAGAATGGGATAAGAATATACCTTACTATACGTTCTCTTATAATACCACTCCACATACGAGCACAAAATACACCCCCTTTGAATTAATATTTGGAAGATTACCAAGCTTGCCAACAAAGATTTACAGTAACGAACCTATTTACAATTTTGATCGTTTTCAAAATGAGCTCAAAGTGAGATTACAAAACGCACATGAGAATGCAAGAAAGTATTTGATTAACTCAAAAATTAAAAATAAAGAATGTTATGACAAGATTTCAAATCCTATTGAATTTAAGATAGGTAGCCTAGTTTTCTTAAGAAATTATGCAGGTAAGAAATTAGACAGTCCTTATGAAGGTCCTTTTAAGATATTAGAACGACAAGGTGTTAATTCAGTAATATTGTATAAGAATAAAAGAAAACTAGTGCATAACAACAATTTAAAACTATGTGAGTAAGAAAATACACAAAATATAGATACTATATATTAAGCATTAGTTAGAAGCATGCGATAAGTAAAATTTTACACGATAATTAAACTTTTAAGGCGAAATTTAGATTTTAAGGCAATACTATATTCTAAGATGCTTAACACAAATAATTTTCTACTTCGTATGTATATACAAAAAAAAAAAAAAAAAAAAAAAACAACAATTTTTTTTTTCTCTAGAGGGTGAGGGTGTAGTATGTATACACACGAACGCACAAACTCATTTTTCCACTTCATTCACGACATAAATGGTTTCATATGACCAAATTCTTTGCAAGCTGCACTCATTGCATGAGCAACATATTTTGCAGGCAGCGTCGTCGAATCGTGGGAAAGTGTTTTGTCAGCACACCTCACAAGCTAATTCATAAGATTCTATATTTTTCAATTGTAATTCATTTATGCTTACTTAACATATTTTTGATATAAATAAAGCTTGAAGTTCAGTTGGAACTTCAGATTGGATTTACATGCGAAACCTTTTGCTTATCCATTCTCGATTTGGCGCACCTTTCGCCGGATAAATATAAAAAGGTGAATTAAGCGCTAGTCGCTGACTCCTTTGGCGTATCTCCGCCGTATAAATATAGAGATATTGGGCGCTAGCCGCCAAATAGATTTGCGAGTCCTGCCGCTCAGCAATAGCGGGACATAACAAAATAAAAACCTTTAGGATATAAAGAAATAAAAACTATAAAATAAAAATATTAATTCTTCTACGCGAAGGATACACTACAGTGGTAACGGAAATTTTTTCCACTACCACTAACCATTTAGTGGTAATGAATATATTTTTTCACTACCACTAAACGAATAGTGGTAGTGCAAGGCTCAGTGCATTAGATATTTAATGCATTTTGCCCAACCCTGGTATTTGGCAAACATAAAAGATGCATTAAAATCGGTCACGCTTACCACCCAGCTACCATTAGGGATGCAATATCGCTCATAAAAAATATCGATATGAGAATATCGATGTTTCCAAAAGTCAAACATCGATGTTAAAAATATCGACGTTTCCACACGATATATCGATGTTTTTCCGATATTGCTAATTACAATTTTTAAACCTTCATTCAGAGATGATGATTGCTTATTTCAACCAAGAAACACCTCTCAATGCAGTCTAAATACAATTGACTAGGTCAGATTAGGTTTCAGTAGTATAGATCACGGATAGAACGAAAGATGGCGCGCTGATTATGAGGCCTTTTACACTGGTTAATTATTGATAATATTTATTTTTACACGCTTTTAGAGTTACATACCTGTTTCCACATACAAAAGAGGGCGAAAAATGATCTATCCAGCACGCGAAATCATAAAACGGGCAATGTTTCCCAAAATTTCAACATTTTGTTCGCCCAAAAGGTGAGAATTCCCGTCAATAATTGGCTAGTGTAAAAGGCCTGTATGAAAAAATATCGTTCATAAAATATCGCCCATGAAAAACGATGTATCATCGATGTTTTTGATTTCAACATCGATATTAAAACATCGATTTCGAGGATTGAAACATCGATGTTTTGGAAACATCGATATATCGTTTGCATCCCTAGCTACCATCGGTACAACAAGATTGTCAAAAAAGTAAAGTACGAGTTCCAGTTAGATTTTAATTTATAATTTACACATCAGGTAATTAGTTTCTATTCAATTATCTTTCCCTATGAGTATACTATACTTTTTGATTTATTTTTATGTTATTTTTAAGTGTTTCCTTATGATTTCGAAAAAAAAAAAAATGAAACTTTGAAGTACGAAAACCGTATCAAAGAGTGCTCGGATGCAGTTTTTGTGCTCTTCGAGCTTTCGAGTGTTATTTTGCATTCTTTTGAATTAAAAGGTTTTTAAAAATTTTGACCACAAATGATAAAATGAGGTAAAAAAATATTGTCAAATTTTTTAGATTTTTTCTTTTTGTACCTGTTGGTTTTGTTCAGCACCGTTGTTACTAAAATTATTTTCTCCATGTATTAAGCTAAAACTTTCTCATAGACAGGGAAATAAATTATTAAACCATTTACGAGGTATCGCCATAAGTAAAATAAAGAAATGCCGCAATTTCATGCTCAGACACAATATTCGGGATCGAAAAAAATTTGAAAACGATACAATCTAGGAAAAGAAAATAAATATATAGGGATTTACTACATTAATCAAGTACTATCATGACCTGGAAAATGTCGCACAGTGTTATTATTTTGAAAGCATGTATGTATTTATGTTGGAGTGGCTGCCACTTAGGCCGTTTACCGGCCCATTGTGATATCACGAGAGGTTTTCTTAAGTTTCTGTGAGTGTATTGTCTTGTTTTGTCGTGTGCCCTTGTATGCGATTTTTGAAAAAAACCAGTGCATGGCTTGGAACGTTACCATCCGTTTCGCCTTTGCCGGGAATCGAAGTTCGGAGCCACTTTTAAAAGCATACGATTATAAATCTTTTAATTTAAATCTTTTGCCCATTTCGAACAAAAACAAAAAAAAAAAAAAACAATAGGTACTTTTTGACTACAAATAAAGCGCAATTTATGCAGTGCCATCTTTCCTATGAGAGCACTCGGGCCCGGGCCCAGGTCTCCGAGCTTACGGGGCCCCCCAAAAAGCTGATACATTTGCATGTGCGAAAAGAAACTAAGTTTTAAATCCGATACCTTCCAAGAAATACCCCCAGATCAGCTTAAGCTAACTATCTAGCGGCCGACTAGACACCAGTTTGTTTACTCATTAAAATTTTTTCATTTCTAAATCGATTAAAAATCCTCCTGATCTAAAGCCTGGTCTCCAGTTCCCCAAGGAATAGAAAACTCCATATAAAAAGGATTCCTTAATATTAAATACAATCATAATAGAAAAATTTCTTCTTGATCATATTTTTCTACCCGGGCTCCCACAATCTATTGTGCCCGGGGGCCACGCCATGACCTAAGACGGCACTGAAATTATACCGTTTATTTTAGTATACAAACTGTCTAAGATGTTTGCTGGGTTATATTGAATTTTTCTTATTCAAATTTCAAATTCTTATAAGATGGAATCATAAAATCATCTTAAATTGAGGACTAAAAGAAAAACCATTATTTTTTTAATGAAATCCCACTGTGTGTTGTCCATTTTTGAACATTAAACTATGAATTTCCATGAAAATATCATAAATGAAATTCTAGCAACATTAAGTTGAAAACACCGCAGCTAACCTAAGTACGTAAAGGAAATCGTTGAGAATTGAGCTAATTGGACATCGCCCAATAAGACGCAACAAGAACCAACGAACTACGCTACCTACACTCAAATGGCGACGAACCAGCTGTGAAAATTACATTTTAATTTGAAGCATAAGGCAATGACGCGGTTCTCGGAAAGCAAGACTCCTGGACAGCACGAAACAAATGAGATTGGTACACTTACAGCCGTACATACATACATACCTATTTTAAAAATTAATAAGCATGAAGGACCATCGTTAATGTTGTTAAAATTTGTTAGTGGTATTAAGGACTCCATGAAAAAACAAAAAAAATTCCAACTCATTACGTTTTGTTAATGAAAAGCTATTATCGGTAAACTTCCCGCTTTACAGAGGTTTGATAGTAGCATAAGAAAGAAGAAACTTTTTGGTTTCGAAAATCACAAAAAAATGTTCAAATTACCGTGAATTTGGAATTACTGTGAACATTCGAAAAAATGAACTAATTAAAAACGAGGGTGTTGATGTTTTTGAGAATGTTTTCATTTAAGGGTTAGCTGTATAAGTTTGATTATTTTTTAAAACAGGCATTAAGACAGCCAGAACATTATATAGGATACACACAGTACAATCCATTGTACAGTGTGTTGGATTGAGCGGTTGTAATTGAATTTGACTCATACGTTCCAATGCATTGTACAACGTCCCATCCAACTGCACTTCATTTTATATTATTGTCTTTATTTGGGATTATTCCCTTCGTAGAAATAAAACTGACTGAAGTTGGTACAACAACGATACAAACGTTCCATCGCGTTGGACGACCATGGGTTCCAACTTCAAAAAATCAAAACGTTTTGATTTTTGTCCATCCGTTGTATCAACCGAAAATCGGTCGTCCAACGCTGCTAGAAACGATCCAATCTATCGTCCAATCTGTCTTGGTTGTACAATGGATTGGACTGTGCGTATTCTACATTATGACAAAGTGCTCGGGAGATTTTCATGACACTAAAGGGCAAAATAAACGACACAGACCCGCTGCGCAGCGAGTGCGCTGCACAGACCGATGTGTCGTGTATGATGATGTTTGAGCTGTTTGTGCAGATGTCTGTGCAAATATGAAATCGTTTTGATTTTTGGCCGCGCTGCACAAACAAGTCTGATCGTCTATGGCGATTTTTATTCAGTCTTGAGAGATTTTGCAGCGCAAGCGCATCTGTACGGAAAATATGACACAGGACAAAAGTTTTTGGGAAGAATTTATTGAACAATGTAAAAGTCTGAGCAGTGTATGGCGTACGAAACTGTTTGTGCAGCGCACTCGCTGCGCAGCGGGTCTGTGTCGTTTATTTTGCCCTTAAGGGCCTCATATGCAGTGATGCCAACTCTTTAAAAGGGAAATGCGTAATTGTTTCGTCAAAAAGGGCTAAAAAAGGGGCTAAACCGCGGTTAGCTAAAAAGGGCTAAAAGGGCTAAATTAAACCAAAAAGGGATATCAAAAGTATTTTGTTTGTTCAACCTCAAGTGGGCCAAGATGAAATTGTAAATTTTTTTTATTTTTTTTTTTATTAAGTTGGCTAACAAAATCAATAAAACCGTTCAAAATATTTTTTTATTTATAACTAGGTACGTATTATTAACATAACATGTATATAAAAATTAAAAATTTCAAAAACGCAAAAGAGGGCTAATTATACCCGACACACTCTGTGTCGAGGGTATATTGCGTTTGTTGGGTTTGTGTAACACCCAGAACCAGTCGAGATAGACTATACAAAATGTATATAGAAATGATCAGCGTCACCAGGAGATTCGATTTAGACATGTCCGTCTGTCTGTCTGTCTGTCCGTCTGTCTGTCCGTCTGTCTGTCTGTTTGTATACAGTTATCTTATCGAAGGAGTTGAGCTATCTTTGTTATGCGTGCTAACGGGGACATGAGTAAGAACAAGTTCGAGAATGGAGCCGATCGGACCATTTTTAGGGGTACCTCCAGAACTAGGGTCTGCTATGAAAATCGCATAAACCCCTCTAAAATCGAAGTATTTCAACATATTTTGATGAAATTTGATATTTGAACATATTTAAAGGCAAGTAATATGATTTCGAAAAATTTTAAAAGTGGGCGTGGCAGAAGGGCGTTTTTCGTGAATTGTCCCCTACATCCGAAATTCAAATGGGACTTGAACGAAATTTGGCACTTATGCTTCCTTTGTAGCCATAAATATCCTCCCTTGATCCTACAATTTTCTTGATCGGTCCATTATTAAGGATACCTCCAGTACTAGGGTCTGTCACAACAATCTCAAAACTGCCTCAAAATCGGACTTTTTCGAAATATTTCAAAGAAACTTAGAATTTGAGCGTATATACATATAAGCCTCTGATTAGAATTGCAAAAAAATGGAAAAGTGGGCGTGGCCAAGAGCGGTTTTCATAAAGAAATTTAACAAAAGTCGGTATATGGGGCCCCTAATGGCCTATAAAACCTCTTGAATATTCTTACTTAGTGGTCCTGTCTTTCGTGCGTTGTTCAAAAATTTTTTAAACATGTGTGTCTGTGTCAGGTATTTTATTGTCAGGCTCGCCTGACTATAACACCCTTACTTGTTCATTATTATATTTTCTCGCAACACAGTCACAGTTCGCAGTGGCACGCTCAGTAAAATCTGATTGTTTGTAGATTTTGCATTGTCTGTCACGATGTATTAATTAAACACAAAACTTTATAAAAAAAAAATGAATACATATAATTTCACCCTTTTCTACTGGTTTGTTCTATCTTCCTTTTTATCGCTACACAATTTATAGTCATAGCACCCAAAGAGAGAAAGATTTTTGAATTTTTTAAAAATCCTGAAAATTCACTTCTTTTAACATGCAGTGTCCTTCACATTAATTTTTACAAAACAAAAAAAATACATACTTAAATGAGAAATACAACTAATTCACTTCCGAGAGATATATCAAATAAACTACCTATATAACGATACCGAAATGAAAGCTGTGAGCATAATAGTATTCGTGAATTAAGGTGGAAAGAATCACCATTTTGCTAAATGTAGAGTCAGTCACATATAAAGATGTTGCCTTTTGAAGACTATTTATATTAAAAATGTGTTTTATTCAATTACATTAAACTAAAACATGCGTGTAAATGTTACACCCGCGATAATGGAATGACCCATATGGAATTGTCCATGTGCAAAAGAATATTGAAAAGACTTGAAATACGTCATTGGATTTCAATAATTCTTCGAATTTTTTAAAGGGTTTCCTTTTTATGAGGTCTTCAAATTGTTAAAAGATATTAAAAAAAAAGTGAATATTTTTAAATCCTCCAAAAAGCAATTTTAAGAGTACTTGTACTTCTGCTTGGCCGAGCAACGTAAAGATTGGATAAAGGACTTCTTTTCATAGCTTGCGGACGCTCATTACACAGATTGAAATTCAAAATCGATGGTACTCCGCAATCAATTCATTTTTAATGCCATTCACATTGGCTCCTTTACATGGCGCTCCTTTCTTCCTGTCTTCTATTTTCAATTTGTTTTCTTTTTCTTTTAAATATAGCCAAAGGCATTGGATTATGTGCTTTATGTGCCATATAGACTTATTCTCGGCCTCAGCTGCCTTCCGTCTGCGTGCATAAATCACTTCTGGGTGACTTTTGACGCCATCGTTAATTTCTTATGTCCTTTTTTTTGTTGCTTTAACGATGTATATTTACAGCTTTAGGCGGTCAACTTTGCGTTGTATTGCGCTGCGTTAAGGATTCGTTTGCGGTGCCCATAAATTAAGTTACTGACAGTATAATGTTGACTTGTTTCTTCTATTTTTGGATTTGATGCCGCTGTTACAAAATCGCTAGCGATTAACAGATTTTCTCACAAGTCGAAAAAATTTAAATGGTCCACACACCTACACGCAACACGCAACACGCTTTGCTGGAAAACCTCGATGTTCATTTTACGACGCGTTTTTTAAACCGTTTAAGGCTCGTTAATTCACTATAAAATCATTTAACATGCTTTGCAATTTAAGCATGACTGCGTCAGTGTGTTAGCCTAAATGCCCAGTAAACATTTGCCCGCTAATTAGCGTAACTTTAAACTAATATTTCTAAGGTGTAACATTCTTTCATTTGATTATGAAATCAATGAAAAACATAATTAAAGACTTAATAGAAAAACTAGATTTTTTATAATATATTTAATGTGTATATTGATTACAATATATTAGAAGTGATGACTGCTTACAATAAAAAAATGTTCATAATATGCTTTAATTCAATATTTTCAGGTACTTATTGTATAGTGCAATACAAATAGAGAAAAAAATCGCAATAAATACGCATCAAAACATGACTTATAAATTACAAGAACAAAATACTTCACGGACAGTTATTGAATTTGGTACAAGCATCGTTACAAATAGTTCTATCACTTAAGATTCACTCTAGTACTTATACTATAAATCATTTGAACGCGCTGGTATGTACCTTCGTTCGCTCACTCAACATTGATATGAAAAAATTTTATTTCTGATAAATAAGGCTTTTCTTAGAAATAAAAATCAAAAATAAACTAATTGATAGAATAATCGAAATTGAAATCCATAGATTTGACACAAAAAGGAATTTATAATAAATTTCTTAAAACTCTCAATGATACCAAAATACTATAAGTATTATTGAAGAGTACAAGCATTTACAATTACGTTTTATCCGAAGTATTTGCCTCTCATTTAACTAGTAATTATTCATTTGTTCTCAATTGCTATTCTACTCGAACTAGTTTGTGAGTATTGCTGTTTGTATTTATTCAACCTAAAAGTTTAGAGGATTAGAACGTAATTAATTACGCTATCTCCAAATGTCTTGTTGCCTCATATAAATGCATTCATGCAGTTATCTAATGTAGATTGTACATACATGTGTGACTGCGCTCACAATTGACAATAGGGGGTTTTCCATTAAACGTTTATTTGCCCCGAAAACCACGAAGGCTCATAAATCAAGAGGGCTAAAAAATGAATGAATGAAATTTTGTAGGTACCCACTATAAATGAATCGGTTATTTCAAAAACCTTCTAAGTCATTAAATTAGAATTTTTCAGGAATCAATAAGAACTGTTTTAAGCATAAACCAATGAGTTTTGAAAAACCATTTTTACGCTTAATTCAGCCCTTGAGTGGTATGAAATTGACATTGTTCTTGACCTAGGGAGCGTTCAAGTATTACGTAACGCAATTTTTGAAGATTTTTATACACCTTGAATATGAGTAAAAAATTTCAGCCAATTTCTCGAATATATCGCATACCCTCTTCTAAAGTGACACAACTAAAAAAATCGTCAATTTTGAGTTAACATACGTAACTTGATCATAGTTCACCTCTCTACCTGGAAGAAAAATTCTATTCCGTTTTTGTTACTATAAAACGCCGAAAAACCCTTTCGGTGCCTTTCTTCTTGTTTTGATTGACACTGCGAGGCATTTTGTTTTTTGCGTTTTCTGAAAAATTACAAATTTTGAGTTGTGTCTCCTTAGAGAGGATGTGAGTCTAATTGGCCTTTGGCTCACGTAGATTTTTTTTATGAAAGTTTTTGGTGTGGGTATTTGGCTGTGTATAGATTAAACAGACTACCCCTCGCGTCCTTGCGTCTCTCGGCGACGAAAGTACACTAGTGTGTAGACATCCGTTAAGAACAGAATTTACGAAACTCCATCCATAAGGGGGTAAAACGGAGGTTAAAAGTTGTTTGTTTACTTGACGTATGAGAAATGTTTCGTAGGCAGTTGCATTACGCATACGTCTGATTTTACAAATTAATTAACTACTTTGTGTGGTGAGACGGTGGGTGAGGTATAACGAGGGAGAGGTAAAGACAGCAAGATAGAGAGAGGGATAGATAGATAGAGAGGGAGAATGAAGGGAAGAAGGCTCTAAAAATTGTTATTTATCAAAAAGTTTGAAATTGCTGAACTTGAGTTTCTGGAAACTCTTACCTTTTGATTTTTGGCACGTTCTTTTCTTCGGAGGCGGGTCGAAGTCCGCGGGGTCTGCTAGGAAGAAATAAAATTTAGTTGTTTCTGCTCTCAGGGCTTTCTATAGGCATCATTTGTTCCAACAAAGATTTTTTTTCTAATTAAGTTACTTTCCACTATTTATGCTATGGATTAAAGAGGATAAAAAGGATAAAAAGGATACTTGCTTGGAAGATTCGAGGGTTTTTTTTCATTTGAGTATGACTCTAATGAGTTCAAAAGAATAAAAAGGCTTGCTTTTATTTCGAAAATTTTGTCGATTCTAAATTGAGCGTCTATTGGGTTGCAATGGAACGGCAATGACGGTCGAGTTTTCGTTCCAATAATGCATGTACCTACACTTACTTACCTTCGAAATGACTCGTGGAAGCGGTAGCATTCTTGGCGTAATTAAGTCATCCTTTTATTTGCTTGGACGATAACTCCTCGATCGCTGCAAATCGTTTACGTGAAGGTCATAAAAATTTTGAAATAATTTCATGCACGTCTTAAATTCGTAAGCCGGACTTTTATGTTCAGTAAAGTCGATCATGAATAATGGACATAAATCATTTTTATATGCCTATCGTAAAATACGTAATGAGATGAGAAATACGATTCATTTATACATTGATAGTGATTATTGTGACAACATACGGTTAAATGATGTGCACCAAAAGGAGAATTCGTATGATTTTATGGAAAACCGGCAGCCCTTATAGCATAAATGGGCTGACTTAGAAATAAATTTCCCTTTTTAAAACTCAAATCAAAAATTGATTATGAATCATGGATGTAACAGAAAAATAATTTATTCAATTTGCAACAATTTAGTAGGCACACAAGATCAATATGCTAGCTGATTAGCTAGTTTCAGTCACTTCTTTTCCTTGATGGGATCCTTTGGCATTGAAAGAAACGACTTTCCTGTACTTTTGATTGTGATATTTGTGGAATGTGGCACAACAAACCATATAAACACCATTTTCGAATTGCTTATTTTCTTATATTAATCTATAATAGAAAAGCCTACTCTAGCGTTCCCCATCTCAACTGCACAAAAATAGCAGAGAGGGCCATGTATGTGAGCGCTGCGAGCTCGCCGAACATTTAAACAAAAGAAAAAAGAATATCGCTGTATCTCTGATTTTGTAGTCAAACTCAGAAGTAAAAACAAAATTCCTTTTATTTCGTCTCACAAAATTTTCCCCTCGTAAAGGCCAAAGTCCAGAGTCCTAGCGAGAGCTCGTTGCGAGAGAGCGAGACGTCACGCAGAGAAATGTCAAAACAGTTTCAATGAATGCAATCATATGAAGCCAGCTCCAATGTCCCTCGTTGCGAGCTCTCGCGAGAGCCCGTACGGGCTCAGATGAAGAACGCTAGGCGACTCAATTCCACTTTTTATACCCACCGTAAGCAGGGATTCTCTAATATGGATTTTCATAGGAAATTTTTGAAAAACCTTTAAACACCGATATCTTCATAAATAAAGAGCAAAAATGAGCGAATCTGGTGATCACCTGGGAAAATTCCAAAATTATGGATTTTCATAGTTAATCTTTGAAAAACCTTTAATCGCCGATATCTTCATAAATAAAAGAGCTAGAGCAAAAATAAGCGATTCTGGTGATCACCTGGGAAAATTCCAAAAATATGGATTTTCATAGGAAATTAAAAAAAAAATCCTTTAATCGCCGATATCTTCATAAATAAAAGAGCTAGAGCAAATATAAGCGAATCTGGTGATCACCTGGGAAAATTCCAAAAATATGAATTTTCATAGGAAATTAAAAAAAAATCCTTTAGACGCCGATATCTTCATAAATAAAAGAGCTAGAGCAAAAATAAGCGAATCTGGTGATCACCTGGGAAAATTCCAAAAATATGGATTTTCATAGGAAATTTAAAAAAAATCCTTTAGACGCCGATATCTTCATAAATAAAAGAGCTAGAGCAAAAATAAGCGAATCTGGTGATCACCTGGGAAAATTCCAAAAATATGGATTTTCATAGGAAATTTAAAAAAAATCCTTTAGACGCCGATATCTTCATAAATAAAAGAGCTAGAGCAAAAATAAGCGAATCTGGTGATCACCTGGGAAAATTCCAAAAATATGGATTTTCATAGGAAATTTTAAAAAAATCCTTTAGAAGCCGATATCTTCATAAATAAAAGAGCTAGAGCAAAAATAAGCGAATCTGGTGATCACCTGGGAAAATTCCAAAAATATGGATTTTCATAGGAAATTTAAAAAAAATCCTTTAGACGCCGATATCTTCATAAATAAAAGAGCTAGAGCAAAAATAAGCGAATCTGGTGATCACCTGGGAAAATTCCAAAAATATGGATTTTCATAGGAAATTAAAAAAAAAATCCTTTAGACGCCAGGTGATCACCAGATTCTCTTATTTTCGCTCTAGCTCTTATATTTAAGAAGATATCGGCATTTAAAGATTTTTTAAAAATTTTCTATGAAAATCCATATATTTGGGATTTTCCCAGGTGATCACCAGATTCGCTAATTTTCGCTCTTGTAACTTGCGTGTGGAAAGATTTTGGCAGCATCAAATTTCAAACATACGTTAACCACGATGCATCAGAGGTGTATGGAAGACAAGTGGCACGCCCACAAATTTTTTTCGTATATTTTGAAGTAAAAAGCGTTGCAGCTTCAAATTCGAAACATAGGTTGACCAAGGCGAATGAAAGGTGTAGGAAAAAAATTTACGTGGCCCGTCCAGTGCCACGACAAAAAATTGAGTTTTTGGGTAACTGCCGTACGGAAAGGCAAAACGCAGTGCGTCATTATTGTGGGGAAGGTGGCTATAAAGAAGTCGGGATTGACTTTTGTAAAAAAATTTTTGTCAAATGAATCCCATTAATAACTACAAAAAAAAGTAGAAAAGAAAAAATAAACAAACAATTTGCGAGCTGAGTTAATTCCGTTCTAGATAATTTCATATAAGGAGAACAAGCTCTACTGCCCAATGTTCTATGTTCATGTCGCATCGACTCAAAAATGCAAGGGAAAGGCCAAAAGCGATTATTGAAACGACAACAACAAGAAAAAAAAAACACGAAAACATGATTATTTTCGTAATTATTGTTTGTCTTGCAGGTGCTTGTGTGCCGAATCGAAAATGCGAAATGTGAATTTGCATTTTTTCAATTTTCCAAACAGATTGACCTCAGTGCTCTTGGCTGTCGTATGTTCCTCAAGCATAAGCATGAAATTCGTGCGAAAAGCAATGAAAAAATGGCAGAAAGCGACCTCCGACAGTGTGACTAATCGACAAGAACATGGAATAATGGGCGCTCATTGGATCGCAGCCAGGTGTGTATAGAAGGCCAATACGACCGGATGATATCGGAGTTTTTAATATTATTATTATTATAATTTTTTTTTATTTTTGGTAATTCAAATAATTTCCGGGAACTTCATATCGATACGATTTCAAACAAACGCATGCGGAAAATTATCCGAAATTATGTTCATACAGTAAGGACAAAGAAGTCCCTTTGAATAAGATAGAGTTGCAGCTAGTTCGGCGTGATGGAGATGTGTGTGTCAATAAAATAGCTGTGCAAAAAGCCAATGTTTTTGGCATTAGTAGAGGGAGTATGCTTTCAAAAATGCATGACCCGTCCGTTGAGGGAGCAACAAAGCCACCGAGTATGTTACACACACACACACACTCAACTGAGATTCGAAGAATAAGTCATTAAAATAGAATTTGATTTTAGAAATACTGGCAAAAGGCACAAAAGATGACTATATGAACGATGGAAGCTTTCACGAGGCCGTGGGCAGTGGTAAGTCACACACACATACATACTTTCTTGTGCTTACACATTCGATGCGAAACTGTAGTGCAAAGGAGCGTTAGTATTGTGGAGTAAATTGTGCCTGCATCGAGAAATCGTATTGAAAGTTTCAAAATTTCAGCCACTGACATAAATAAAATATATTTTCGAGTTAAAGGACCAAATAGCACAATATCTGCTATAAAAAGAAAATCAACTAACCTCCTTTGAGGTACAGAACACACTCCCAGGAGTACTCCCTATTGTACTTAAATAGCGAGTAGTGGATTTCCAATGCCAGCGTAATGTTGAAATATACAGTTCATCACATGCAAAAGCAAATTAGAAGGGCGTACTTGCACTCCTTTTGGGAGTACTCGAAGTAGTAACCACTCTTGAAGTACTCGCTTTCGCTGCTGGGTAAATTCTTATACACATACATAAGTATGACGATATTTCTCGGTATCTTTAAATTGTATTGGAAAAGAAGTTAATCTATTGTGCCCAATTTATAGATAATTTTGCCATTTTATTTTGCTGTATCGATTATGCTTGGGAATCTTTCCTTTTGTAGTGCGAAGATTAAGTGGCGTTGTCCTTGCGATTGATGTAATGAACTCGAACAGATTGGATTTGGCGTCGGCCAAACTTAGTTCCTTTAATTGTTGTTGTGCAGAGAGAGAGTGAGGGAGAAAGAGTGAGGGAGGGAGAGTGAGGGAGGGAGAGTTAAAGAGATGAGAGAGAGAGAGAGAGAGAAGAGAGAGAGAGAAGAGAGAGAGAGAGAAGAGAGAAAGAGAGAGATAGAGAGAGAGAGAGAGAAAATCAGAGCAGATTTTTTTTACAGAAAATCAGAAAATAAAAATGAAGCCTTGAACCAAACAAAACAAAAAATAATTTTCTCTCTTTGTCGAAAGCTTTTATTCCTTTTTCCATTCTTGCTCTTTTTCAATTTCTCACTCTTCTTATAGTTCTGCTGATGGCCGAATTTTTCGCAATGATGCCAGTCAAAGGTGTTACCAACGCGCATACGAATCAGTTATCATTTTCCTGGACGAATATACGCACTCTATATAGTCTAACATTCATCGTGATGACCGTTATTGATTTGGGTCTCAGCATGTACAAAGTCCTTAATCGTCCGATAACATTCAATAATGTGGGTAAGTACACGTATGTTCAGCATGGATCATAAAGTGCCCTACAATAGTTCCTGAGTGCTGAGTGCCGACAGTAAACGCCAACACACGAACTAACCTACTCGACCGAATGCTCATTCATACACAACGTTTAATGCATTTCGAGTATGAGAAGCATAAATTTTTGCTTTTTTATATATATATTTTTTTTTGTTGCTACGTGCTGCCATCTCCAAACGATTTCCTTCATTTCCAAAATGATTTAAGCACATAGCACTACACTGAATTGAACTAAACTACCCAAAGCAACAAGACCTAAATTGCAACTCCTCATTTTTTCTAGTCTTTATACGCGATACACATTCGGGTCGAAAGTTTATTGCATTTGTGCGTACGTGTGTAACGCCCCGAACGACACAAGATGGATGGACTAATACATCCGTGTCTGTCGGTTTCTATTTTCTAATCGAATGAATTGAGGTATCCCGTATTTTTTTTTTTTTTTTTTTTTTTTGGGTATGTCAGGCAGACATCATATTTATACGCGGGGGGGTTCAAATGCGTCCTTGGAAGATCCGGCTCCAATGTTCTTTCAACCGAAAAACCGCCATAAGCCTTCAATGAGTGACTGCCTAAATTCATTATGGTAAAAATGAGTGGTTCCTTCCTCGAATCCCCTCAATATTAACAAAAACCATGAGGGCCGTCAAGATTCTACATTTTTCTCATCAGAAAAAGTAGTTAAAAAATTTTACCTCAATTGTTTTGCATCCATGAAATCCCATCTATCGTTGCTCACGTTTACACAAAACGCTAGCCATGTTTTTCTGGATTATCAATGCCCATGTGGGAACTTCTTCGAGTATATTGCGTCGCTCCAAATGAACGTATTGTCCATTTTTGTCCAAAAATTTAATGTTTTTTACCACATTAACACTCCCATACGCTCGTGCAATCAGACCTCAAACTGGTCGCGATGTAAAATTTTGGATGTAATGAAAATGCTCGCCTGCTCTCCGGAAGTGAACACAATTGAAAAATCTTTGGGGGTTTCTTGTACGTGGAATTTTGGCCAAAAATAAGGATCGAGTGGATCATTTTAAAATGGCTGATCGACAGCATGCAGATCAGAATTTTTCAGCTAATTAAGATGGGAGGAGGACCAAAAACCTACAAAAATAAGTTTTCGCGTTTGTTTCAATCAAAGTTAAGCTTTTTGTTTTAGGTAAGAAGAACTTCGGTCAATTGTATGGACACCTCAAAAATTACCTATAAAAATGTGTGTTACGAAAAAAAGAGAGCTAAAAAAGCGAAAAAAGCGATGCTCCTTTTGCCTCAATTTATTCGCTACAATGAAAAACCTAGTCTCGGCCAATTTTTTGGACTTGAGCGTATAAGATATTTGTATGAGTAAAAAAATAAAAAAAAAAAAACGAAATAGGTAGGTATGACAGCATAAATAAATATTGCAAGCATACCAGTCATATGATTTTATATGTTCGAATGCGACTTCGAAATTTTGTTGATCGAAATAAATTTCGATACGAAATCCAGCACATCATTTCAGTTTCGACTCGAAAGGCAAAATCAAAATCGAAAGCAGTTCGACTCGAAACTTAGCACATACCCGATTGTTATTGATTTCATGATCCTTGCACAGAAGCAGTTGTGGACATTTTTGAATTAAGTGATCCCAAATGGGTTAAAAAAAAAAAACCGAAAAATTTAGACGTCGAAAAGTATATTCATTATCTGCACAAATGTGTTCTGTGGATCTGGTCGGAGGACTTCCTTAAATTAATTCTTTTCCTATCCTCTAACGTATCGTTTTGTTTTATTGATCGGCTTGTCTAACTATTTAAACTACCTTTACTTGTGTATTTTATTCTCGTTTATAACGTTTTGCTTTTCCATTACAGAGCCAATCATATTTCGGTCTTCCATCATTGTTGTGTGCACGAGTGCTCTAAATTTGTCGCGTAAATGGCCGGCTCTGATGCAATATTGGTACAATATCGAACGTGATTTGCCGCCGTATAGTACACAAACGAAGAAGTCCCGCATGGCGTACCAGATACGAATGGTCACTTTTGTACTGATGATGTTGTCATTGTGTGAGTGCATTTTATGTATGCTGCACGAAAGCGTTTGAGCTTAATGGAATTTTCTAGGGTCAATTGTCAGTGAACTTGAATCTGAATCTGAATCTGAACTTGAACCATAACCACAACTTCAACCTTAACCTTAGTAACCTTAACCAGATGTGAACTTGTGCTTTTTTCTTTTCCCTTTTCTTTGTTTTTATTATTTTTTTTTTTTTGTTGATATTTTATTTAAAGGCGAACATCTGTTGAGCGTCATCGCTGTCATAAGCTATTCGAATCGTTGCCCAATTACGGACAATCCCATAAAGAATTTCTTTTTGATTACGAATGATGAGATCTTTCACGTTTTCGAGTACTCGCATTGGTTGGCCTGGCTCGGCAAATTCGAGAATATACTATCTACGTTCGTTTGGAACTATATGGACGTGTTCGTGATGATTGTTAGCATTGGACTCGCGTCGAAATTCCGCCAACTCAATGACAATTTAATCAAATTTAAAGGAATGGTAAGTCGCATAATTGCACTTCCGAGAAATGTCCGAAAGATGATGGTATTTCCGTTATTTATGTTGTAAATTAAAAGATATTTGCTTTTTGTTGTTAATATCTCAGCACATGCCGGAATCGTTTTGGTCAGAACGCCGCATACAGTATCGGAATCTTTGCATTTTATGTGAAAAAATGGATAGTGCAATATCCGTGATAACAATGATATCGTTCTCGAACAATTTGTACTTCATATGCGTTCAACTGCTCAAGAGTCTCAAGTATCTAGATACATACATACCAACATTGAATTTGATGATATTGATTTATAATGAATGTTTTTTTTGTGTGTGCTTTTTTTTTTTTTTTTGTATCTTCTTGCAAGCAGTCGAATGCCATCGTTTGCCCATGCCCTGTACTTTTACTACTCGCTGTTCTTTCTCCTCGGTCGCACCCTCGCGGTCTCGTTGTACTCATCGTCCGTTAATGATGAATCACGTAAGCCGTTGCGCATACTACGCTGTGTCCCCAAAGGCTCTTGGTGTCCAGAGGCGAAGCGTTTCGCTGAAGAGATAAGCAGCGATTTTGTTGCACTAAGCGGCATGAAGTTTTTCTATTTAACACGCAATTTGGTATTAAGCGTAAGTAATTTAAAAAAAAACCGATTTTTAATAAAAAAAAAAAAATCTATGTCAAATATATCGGGCTTTGGTGGGTTTCTAATCTTCTTTTCATCAACATAACTTTTCTATATGTATCTGGATTGAGAGCGAAGCAACATAAATACCCAGCGGAATATTATGTCAGCGGTGAACAAGTCCGCGCGTCCGTCAGAGCCTACGCCTCGGTGAAATGCTCAGCATGGCAGTGTCAGCGACGTTGGAGCGAAAAAAACATGCCCGATTGTCATTTCCATTCTGAACTCGTCTTACTTGAATCTCATTGGCTGCATAAATTTAAAAAGGGTTTTAGCGTCATGAGGGCATTTGCGAGCTGTAGTGTATTGCATGGAAACTGGCATCACAATCCGCAGATCGCGGTTTCGGTCCCAGGCCCCGAGCCAAACAATAAATGTAAAAGCAAGAAAGATTTTTAGAAAACTTCGAAATACACGAAAAGACGCGATGAGACAGACAACTTCTCTCTCGACACTCGAGTTTCCTGCACTCAGGAGAGAAGATAGAGTTGCCAAACGATTTCTAAAAATAATAAATTAGGTCTGTTCCCGTACTGCACGAAACTGCCCAATTTTCATACAGTTTTCAAAAAGTTGGGCAGTTTTGGGCAATTTCGTGGAGTACGGGAACATACATACCCAGCCGGAAATTTCACTACTTCTGCAGTACTTCCGAAGTGGTGAAAATTCATACTGCGACTACTCGCATTACTAACCCTTACTTCTAATGAATTTTGTTAGGAGATGGCCGCTATTTTCAGTACTTCAAAATTCATCTGTTATTCATTTGGTAAAAGATTGAAAAACATTTTGTCATGACAATTTCATAGGATCTGCATTGAAAATAGAAGTATACAACCATCTTTCAAATGAAAATTTCATTTGAAGAAGAGTCTGTTGCAACGCGCTCTTGCTTCTGTGATATTTGCTTTAGAAGATCATTCGAAAAAGCACCAATTGCCCTCTTTACATATGAGTGCTTCACTTCTTCTGCAGTAATGATTTTTTCGTGCATGCGATAATGTCTGGCTGGGTATTGAGAGTGAAAAGAGCGCACGTGTGCAGCTCTCAAATACTTTTTTCGCTATAGCGCCGATGACTTTGTCCGACGTGATGCGCAATGTCATTTGTGTAGAAATTTCTACTGGGTAGCCTACGTATTAGAATGTAGCCTTTTTAATCAGAATTCGAAGTATTCGAACGCTTCAACTCACACACTTACATAAGTATCCGCTTTGCATTTTTCTCGTTCTCATTGATTATCTTGCGCACGTCGATGTGCGTTCTTCGTTAACACATTCGCCCATTACATCGCTTTCATATTCATGCATTTCGCTCACTTTGGCTATGTTGGTCCAAAGTATGCTCAGGATTTCTTTGGAAAGTTAGACATTGAAGCATTTTTTTGTTGTTGTTGTTTTTATTATTTATTGTTATGTCACTTTTCCCTGCTATTTTGAGTTCTTTTCATTGCAGGTTGCTGGAACAATCGTTACCTACGAACTGGTATTAATACAATTTCACGAGGACAATGGAAGTTGGAAATGTAATGGTCTAGATGACAATGTTACAAAGCGTAGTAATTAAAATTTAAAAAAAATAAAAATAAAAAATAAAAACCATTAGCATTATTGGTGGTTGCTCAGCTATGCATGCGAGTTTCTGTGGGATTAGAATGTACTTGAGGCATATGCACGGTAATATATGTACATATCGCACACCCTCTTCTAAGGAGACACAACTCAAAATTTCTCATTTTTCAGAAAACGCAAAAAACCAAATGCGTCGCTGTGTCAATCAAAGCAAGAAGAAAGGCATTGGACGGGGCTTTCGGATTTTTATAATAACAAAAACGGAATAGAATTTTTCTTCCAGGTAGAGAGGTGCACTATGATCAAGTTCCGTATGTTAACTCAAAATTGACGATTTTTGAGTTGTGTCACCTTAGAAGAGGGTGTGCGATATGTGAAGAGCATCTGAATTTCATGATGAATAGACCAATGTTTTTTTTTTTTTTTTTTGTTTCGAAACAGTCTTATTTAGGTTGCCCTGTTTAAATATTTGGGTCGAATCTTGTAACTGAAACTTGACCCACCTCCCGTTGACGAATTGATCTGATATTTGGTATACGTCTTTAGTTCTGGTGACAATACAATTAAATAAATTCTGTTCCGTTGTAAATTCAAGATGGCCGGTGCTACAGAACGGCAGCTTACAAATTTTGTCACGCCTTGGGTATCAAATGAAAGGGCTTGACTAGTAGAACACAGTTCACAGTATGAAAACTATTGATATCTATGATGGCCGTGAACAAAATGGTCTATTGCATATTTCCTCCCAATCCCATGAAAATAAATATCAAATAAGCGGGTTTGAAAAGTAGAAAATCCTGTTTTATGAAAAGCAATTAAAATCCAAATCCAAGATCCAAGTCCCCTGCCATATTATTAGATCCATGCTCAAAAATGCAAATTTCGTGAGTAACTTCTTACATGTCAGTAAAGATTCGATCGATAAACAATCGAAATAAACAATCGATTACCAACCTTATGAGAATTGGAAAACCTATAAAAAGTACCCGCTATATTTAAGGACGCCAAGTTTTATCTATCTATCTAAGTGGATCTAATAATATGGCAAAGCACTGTACCACTTAAGGGATGTCAAATGAAAGGGTTTGACTGGTAGAACACGTTTTACTTTGAAATAAAAATGACTATGCATAATCGAATTAGATTGAAGTAAATTGTCAGGAAAGAAACCGTGAAATAACGAGGCACTTAAAGACATCAAAAGAATGAGAAGTACTACGTATTGAAATTAAAAACTAAAAACTTGAAAATAAATAACGTTAAGAAAAAAAAACTTTAATTTAAAAAGTTTTATTGAAAATAATGCATAGAAGCTGCAAAATAATTTACGACGTCCCAGGTTTCAATTTTCACACCCGTCTCGCTCATTAATCTAAGGCGTTTATGAGACAAAAAAAAAATTGTTGAGCCCGTGTTTCTATCCAGTCAACTACCCAGCGGCCAAGAGTGCCTACCGCCTACAAAGTATACGAGATTGTAGGCGAACTGCCAGCCAATAGCTTACTTTATGTGTAAGGTGTAAGTAGGCGTTCGCTCTAAAAAACTGCCACGCTTGAACAAAAGTATACTAGGACGGTATATGAGGTCGTATGCATTACCGCCTACGGCCAAAAAATGTGTTTCGGTTCATCGCTTCTGTAAGCAGCATTTTGGCCGCTGCGTAACTCAGTTTACCCTACACCCAACGATTTTATTTGTTGTCTCACAAATAAATGCCTTGAGACGAGTCGACATCAAATAACAGCTTGATAAAATGAAACTGAATTATTTTGCGTTAACTTATCATAGCAATTGTAAGAAGTGAAATGAGGAGCGTGAAAAAAGCGAAACCAAAACAAAAAATATGAAAATCCCCCGATGAAAATCCATCAATTCCAGCGACTTTCGCGAAACAATCTTTGATGAAAATTTTCAATTACTAATGGACGATTAGGAAATTTTCTTCGCCCAATTCTTCACGCTACATGAATTCCACTAGCGAGCGTCTAGTCGTGGCTCCATCTAAGCACACAGACAAAGGACTTCCATGAAAAGTAATAATGCTTCTGTGCATGGCTCCGATGAGCCATTTTCATATTTCTACACAAAAACTCTCAGAAGCGTAGATGGCTTTCCTTTATTACTTGACCTCTTTTTTGCCACCGAAGCCAGCCCTCTTAACAAAATCAAAAAAAATTAATTCGATACAATTTCATTTACTTACAAGCAACATTATGTTCAACGTCAAGTGTGGATGCTTTTGATTTTGTTAATGCTCTAATTGGCTTTTATTAATTTCAGCGAAATTGGGAAACATTCGCATGAACCAAGGGGCACGAAAGGGGAACGGTTGGCCGGCCGTTCAGAATATATTAGAGAATTAAGGCGGACTTCCACGTGTTACGATTCTGCGTCCTCAATACTGATAAAACGTAATTAAAACGGTCATTACTTACATCGGCTTGCACTCATAAGCACATGGCATTGGCTAAAGAGCCGATTAGAGTGTAATAAGCGGGCTTTATTGCTTCAGTCAGGCAACAATTATATTTAAATTGTGCTCGGCATTGCACTGTCCATTCAAATTTGTCACGTGAACGTTGTAAGTTTTATTTCTTTTCATGAATATACCTAATAATGGTTTTCTTTTGTGCGATATATTATATAAGATTTGTTTGAACTCGTTAAGCTCAAAAAAAAATTTTTTTTTTAAATTAGTTACCAATTTCAAAGAGTATAAAATTAGAAAAGAGCTTGAGATTCGCTCATTTCAACGTCGCAAACGTCGATTTTCCAATGCAATTTGCATTGCATAATGTTATAATCTTAGCCAATTAATAATGAAGACTGAGTGTAAGCCGCTTATTCCTCTTGTTGGTTTACTCGACCTAACGTTTTGTGTCGCAGGCAGCAAGATTAAGAAGTTTGCCATGGGGCTTGGCTCGTCGGATAAGGGATGTGTTCTTTCGACGACTCAATTTGTATTAGCTTCATCTACATGAACGGCCCATTTAAACCTGTATTCGTTGGAGGCTAAGCAAAATACAGCTGAAGGGTTATCCCATGTGAAATGATATTTTTTTTATATTTATTTTTTTGAATCACTACTGTTGCAAAACGAAGAGTAGACCAGTGTAATGTACGCAATTTTAGTACCATTTTATCGAACACGCGCCACTGTTCATTTTTAAAAAAAATTTTGATTATCTCAGTACGAAGGATAAGACGCGAATGGCAACAACATAGATCCCCAGCAGCTAAGCTTAGACTTAAAGCCGCAACAAATGAGCTAAGCAAAGCTCTCTTAAGATTAAAAAATGACGAGTGTAGGAAATACGTTTCGAAGCTTTCCCCACAGTCCTCCGGAAAATCATCTTTATGGAATATAAATAAGTTTATCAAATCCCCAAAAGTGGGGGAATCTCCCATAAGAGACACCAACGGCGCTTGGGCACGTAGTAGTGAAGAAAAGGCTACTGCCTTTGCTGGGCATTTAAAGTCAGTTTTCCAACCAAATCCCCCTGAAATAAATTGTGAAATGCCTACACTTCAAATAAATTCTCAAAATTACCCAATCTATTTCCACTCAAACGAAATTAAAGCAATTATTACAAGTCAATTATCCCCCAAAAAAGCACCTGGAGAGGACAACATAACTCCTAAAATGATTATTGAGATGCCATACATTGCCATCGTGTTCATAACAAAGCTTTTCAATGCGATCATTCGATTTTCATATTACCCTCAAGCATGGAAGTCCTCCTTAATAACTATGATTCCAAAACCAGGCAAGGATGCAACAATGGTGTCTTCTTATCGACCGATAAGCCTTCTTCCAAGTATTTCCAAACTTTTCGAGAAAGCACTGCTTTCCAAATTGACTCCATTCGTTTCTGAAAGGGATATAATTCCGCACCATCAATTTGGTTTCCGTAAAAATCATGGGACTATAGAGCAGGTAAATCGCATAACCAATGAAATAAGGAAAGCTTTTGAATACAAAGAATACTGCTCAGCCATATTCTTGGACGTGGCTCAAGCGTTCGACAAAGTATGGCATGAAGGACTTATTCAAAAAATTAAATATCTTCTCCCTCCTACTGTTCATGCAATACTTTCATCCTACTTAAAACATAGGAATTTTAAGGTCAAATATAAAGATTTTGTTTCACAAAGTATAGAAATCAAAGCAGGAGTGCCCCAAGGAAGTGTTCTTGGACCCTTCCTATATTTACTATATACGTCAGATTTCCCTGTAAACAGTAGTCTTACAACATCCACTTTTGCCGATGACACAGCCATATTAAGCCGCCATAGATGCCCGATTTCTTCCACTTCTAACCTGCAATCGCATTTAAAAGTGGTTGAAAAATGGTTGGGAATATGGCGAGTGAAAGTAAACGAGCAAAAAAGTAAACATGTTACATTTACACTTAAAAGGGGCATCTGTCCCCCTTTAAGAATAAACAACATAATAGTACCAGAGACGGACAATGTTGTTTACTTGGGTATCCATTTGGACAAACGTCTCACATGGCGCAAACATATTGAAGCTAAACGAACCCAAATGAAACTTAAAGCTATTAAGCTTCATTGGTTAATGAATCATCGTTCCCCCTTAAAAATCGAATATAAAATCCTTTTATATACTAGTATTTTAAAGCCAATATGGTCATATGGCCTTCAGTTATGGGGTAATGCAAGTTCCTCAAGTATAGAATTGATTCAAAGATGCCAATCAAAAATTCTCCGTTCAATTACAGGTGCGCCATGGTATATTCGGAACGAAAATATCCATCGTGACCTTAATATCCCTTTGGTTAAAGAGGAATTAGTGCGTCTTAAAAATTCCTATTTGGATAGACTCCAGCGGCACCCAAATGAAATGGCTAGGTGTTTAGCCTCAACTTCAACGCACTCGAGGCTAAGAAGAAACGATCGCCCGACCGCTACACACGCACCACAAGGCGAGCGGCGAGGTTCACGACATTCGTCCCCCGTCGTTGGTCTCCGACAGCATCCCCGTCGATGACGAATCCAGTTAACGATGACCGCTCTGCGTCGCTTGACTTTCGACTCAATCCCGTCGGTAACGTTGCGATAACGGCTCGTGAGCTGTCGATTTGTCTCCGACTGTGCTCCCCGTCGATGACGTATACGACGACGGATGTCGATAGCCTCGCCTCGCACGATTCTACGGCAATCGGCTGCCAATTGTACCCAATATGGGCTCCGTCGACATTCGACAATCATAGCAACATTGGCACAAACCGCCCAACCACGAAGAAGCTGTTTTGCTTGCCACAGCATCGTCGATCCCCCGTTTTAAAACCGGCACTGCGATACACTCCTCGACACACACGAAATGTGCTGTGAGCCCCGCACTCAAACCGGCACCGACACCCCCCTTCGGAAACATCCCACCAAGCGGCACACGAAAGTATTGCTTAAGCCCGGCTAGAAGGTTCGAGGTGCGTTTTTGCCAATGTCGCTATATAAATTATGAATTAATTTTACGTAGTGAAATTTTGTACTAGTTTAAGATTTGAAAACATATTGTTAGTTCTTAAGATTAAGAAGATTCAATATAAAAATACCCGCAAAAAAAAAAAAAAGATTATCTCAGTAAAGTTCCCATTTTTTCTTCAAAAACTTCATACACAAGCTTTTTGTCCTATAAGTTCCACTAGAAATTTCCTTTTTTATTATTTTGAATAAAAAGTTTGGTTGAAAGCATATTCTTCTAAGTTTGTTAATTATTATTTAAATGTTAGGTATATTAGTATCTACTTTTTACAAAAAAAAAAAAAAAAAAAAAAAAAAAAACTCTTGCCTGAAGGGGATTTGAACTCACCGACATCGGATTGTTAGACAATCTCTCTTATTTTTGTTTTAAGAATTCCTTCTCAATTAACTTGAAAAAAAAAACAACTTTGAAATCACTCAAACAAAAATTAAAATAATATCAATTTACAATAAAAACTGATTTTAAACTAATTTAAAAGATATGCAGATTCAGACAATTGACTTTGCCGTAGGACATCGCCATGCTAAAAAAAAAAGTCAGTTTTATCCGTGGGAAAAAGTCAGAGTTTAAATTAATTGTCACTTTAAATCAATCAGTTGTTCCATTAATTTAAAATTAGTTGAAATTCCTAAAGGGAATAGCTTGTTTTCTTACAGAAAAGATTCTAAGCTATTAAATCTGTAAAGAATTAAGCAAAAATAACTTTTCCTTCTTACAAAAAACTTAAAAATGTAATGTCACGGGTGGGACATATACGATTTTTTTTTTTTTTAAATTAGCAATTTTATTTATAATAAACAATTTTATTTATTACAAAGTAATGAACTTCTTATTTTTATAAATAGAAGCTGACAGTCTGACTCATTCCAATCACTTCCATCGGTGTTAGTATATATTTGTGCTGCACTAAAATAGTTGAACGGCCCAACATGTGACAGGTTTTGAGTGATATGTAAAAGATGTTATTAAATTTTCTTTACTGGCGACTTTGAAATAATGATGAGATTGAATCCTGGGAAGTGAAAGTGCCAGATTCCACCTTTTGTCTTTCGGAAGATTGAAAAAGCACCTAATGAAACAAAGCAAAAAAAGAAAACCAGCACCAGCAAATAAATAAAATAATGTATAAAATAATAGTTAAGAATTTTAAATATAGTTCACTTGTTTTAAATCACAGTAAGACCACTTTAAGATACAATCTGTGAACAAAGCACAGAACAGGAAAACCATTTAAAGGAAAATGTAATCAGTAACATTACCTCAAAAAATAAGAAGTTTCAGACATCACCTAAAAGTCAGTAAGAAATAATACAAATTTAAATGTTTTATTGTCACGGGTGGGACCAGAAAAGTCATGCTTGTTATGATTACCCATTTTTTGGATAAAATCAGTCTTATTGAAAAGGAGACACACCGAGGAATTAATTTGACACTTCAAAACACGTTTTTAGTATTCGCGAAATGCGAAAAAGGTTTCGTCAATGTTGACATGATAGACGGAAAAATTTCGTACGAAAAAGTTACATTGTTCATCTTAAAAAAAAGTATGGAAAAACAACGAAATGACGATATATTTTAGCAGAATAAGGTTCTCAGATATTTTACCCTTTGGTTTTTTTTTTAGAACGAAGTTCTTTATGAAACGATAGCGACAGGGGACCTAGTCGAGAAAAAGTGAAAAACCGCTATAAAATCCGCGTTACCTAAATTGAAGTTCGCAAAAAAGGGTATAATAACCTTTGCAAAAAGAAAGAAATATACATATATTTACGTAAAATGACTTCCTGATGCGGCCGAGATATTATACTTTTTTAGGCGACACTTATTTCCGACGATATCCCGAAAAAACAATTAATTATTAAATTCAGAAACTACACAGCCCCATACAAGCATAAATGCATTCAAACAAAACAAAACAATATGTGGTGCTGCCAGACTGAACGTTTTCAGAATAACTCCGATTAGTAGGTTTTTGCAAATATATAAGGGCACTTTAGGTAGCTTATAATTTTTTTGCGCTATCAAAGTATACGTCAATTCGTACATAATTAAAACATATTTAAAATCATAGTCTGTACTCCGGGGGCTGCGGATGTAATATCGGTCTGAAAAATATCGATACTTTAAAACATCTTTATGTATGAAAATTCGCATTTTCGAGACTATCTCATTTGCGATGGAAAACCCTTTACACGTATGCTTTTTCAGTTCCAGTATATTCTGCTTATCTAACTTAGCACTTTGAGGGCTCAACGCTGTTAAAGTAAATTGAAAAGAAGTAACGAACTCACTACTTTGAAGAAAGGAAATCAGAGTTGAAATTACGATGACAGGTTGACAGAAATATAGGAAATGTGTGACTTAAATGCAACCCTGTGAGTCCGATTACTTGTAATAAGCGTATGCGTTCAAGTAGCGAAAGTAAGTCAAAGTACTTATTTGTTTTTATACCCAGCGTAAGCAACGTATATTACGGTATCTTGTAACAGCCAAAATAACGCTCCGTAGATATAGACATATATAATATATATATAGATTCTTGATCAGGATCAAAAATTCGATTTAGACATGTCCGTCTGTCCGTCCGTCCGTGTTCGGATCTCCTCCGAAACGGCTGGACCAATCAAGTCGAAATGTGGCACACAGGTATATCGGGGTCCGAGTATGATCCTAACTAAAAATAGAAGACATCCGCTCACTGCCACGCCCACAAATGAATTTAATGTGTTTTCAGTAAAATGCTTGTAACTTGCGAACCACTCAACACATTTCATTAATATTTGGTGTACTGGTAAACTACGAAAAGGGACATATCCTGGAAAAAAATGGACGCCGCCCTCCGTGAGCCACGCCCACAAATAAGGGCTTGTCGTAACTTGTGAAGTAAAAGGCGTAGAAGCTTCAAATTCGCAACATAGGTTCAGCAAAGCGAATGAAAGGTGTAGGAAAAAATGTTATGTGGCCCGCCCACTGCCACGCCCACAAATGAAGATTTTTCGTAACTTCCGAAGTAAAAGGCGTAGAAGCTTCAAATTCCCAACATAGGTTCACAAAGGCGAATGAAAGGTGTAGGGAAATAATTTATGTGGCCCTCCCACTGCCACGCCCATAAATAGAGAAGCAAAACATAGTGCGCTCATAACGTCGGGACGCTGGGTATTTCAAAGTCGGGCTTGACCGACTTTAGCTTTCTTACTTGTTTGTTAATAAAATTAATATTTGGACGGCGTTCTTTTAAGAATTCAAGTGTTGTTAAAGACATTCTGATATGTTACTCAAAAATACAGCAAAAAATTTCGGGTAGGTGCGTTTTTCGCGTAAGTGCAAAAAATTGTCTGGAAAATAATTGAATGCAGCTAAGCAGAATATACTGTATCGCATTTTCGCTTGTTAAAAACAGTTGAAAACAACAAATAGCCGTCTTGTATACATATATTTTTCGATTAATAAAAACAATTGAGTTTTGCGAAAAACCTTGCTGCGAATTATATTTACTAACATTTATAAATACCATAATGAACTTCGTTCTTATCTGGTGTCCTATGACACAACTCAACTTGTTTTTTTAAATTTTTGCGCCAAAATTCTACGAATTTTTTATTAATTCTATATATAAATTTTCATTGAAATCGGGTGTCATGAATTTTTCGGTTTTTTTGGCTTTTTGGTCCAAAAGTCTCTAAACTTTCTCTGTCGCAAACCCCTCCCCCAATTTTTTTGATAAATTTCTCATAATTATTCAATATGCCACTGTGGCCAATATAACAACTACCAAAGCACTCTTTCTCTCGCTACGCCTTCGACCTCAACTGTCAACTGCCGGTTGACATTGGAAATTGAAGGGTTAAATTGATTTCGTATAATAAAATTTGCCAGTTAAGATTTCCGACAATGTTCAAATTCGTAGTTAAGATACTCGTTGGCACAATTATAATGACATCAACCCACGAACGTTGCATTAAAAGTGCACCTGCAAACATCAAAACTCTGTGGGCCGCAATCAAAGTCTTTCGAAAGTTCAATTTAAGCGACCACAGCGCTAAAATTTTCCAGCACGAAGGGGTCGACATAGTAATTGGCTTTCCGTCGTAGCGAGGCAAGTGAAAATCTTCCGTATTAATATTGATCGCCAAAAAAAAAAAAATAAGTATGTATAATCAAAAGATCCAATTATATTGTTTTGTACTTGTTGAAGGTGCGTGTGTTTTTTTTTTACCATATATGTATATGAACTTTAAACTTAACGGCTATGTGTACACTTATATGCTCAGCATTTTAGAGCCAATATATGTTAAATGCGAATATATGTTTATGTGTTATACATATCATGTCGATCTTCGATCTTCGTCGTGCGCGGTCGTGTTTTTAAAGCGCTCTCTAGTCATTTTAAATTGCACTAAGGGCCGGTTTTTTAAAGCCTGGTTAATAATAACCCTTGGTTATTTCCAGTGTTAACCATAGATTGAGTCTTTTGAACTCTGGTTAGGTTAGAAAAGGTTGGTTTGGTTAACTAACCAAGGAAATAATTAACTGGCCGAATTTTTCCAGTTAAGGGCATTTAACCAGGGGTTTGAGTAAATTTTTTCTTTTGATTCAAAAGTTTTGAGTTTTGACATTCGGTTAGAACATATCGAGCCATAACCGCCAAATTGACGTAAGTGACATTTTAATGTTTAACAATTTTAACGAAATAATATTATTCAGCGGGATGGAGATGTTCATTTTCAAATAAAAATGCTTGTTATAATGCAATAATTATCCACTCACTAAATTAGTTCACGTGGAAATTGTGTTTGGGATGTGTGGGATACCGAGCGACAGTGAAGGCCAGCAAATTGACTCCTGAGTGTAGGCAATACAGTTTGTATTAAAGGTTGGATCATTTCAACAAATGATATGATATTGACTTTTTCATGCGTTTTAGGCTGCGGAAAGAAACGGTTGCAAAAATATTAGAATCAATACGATCGAACTATGTAAAGAAGTTTACATCGGCTTAGCCGATTGCACACATACCTTTTCCTCAGCTTAAAATATATTAAAACATTACCCTAACAAAAATTCCTGTCGTTTTAATTGTTCAAGCTTGAATATCTAGTTATACCTTATCTGTGCTTCGATTAAGCTTCACAAACACGAAATTATTATTAAGCACAAAATTTTCGCAAATGGTGGTCATGGTCAAAGTTTAACCGTTAGAGGACATTATATCTAGCTGCAAAAGACTTAATTAAGTCGAAATAGTGAAAATCAAATTGTTTTTGAACAATTTTCTGAATTTTGAATTATGAAATATGTTTATTTAATTTCGTTGGTTAATTTGACAGATAGACTGAAAAAATATTGGAATTCTTGATTAACTTACGGTTCGTTAACCAAGCCCGAAAAATGTTGAAAAGACACAATTTCTTAACCTCTTTTAAATATTTAAGAAACAAGGTTATTGCAGAAATAAGAATAGCTAAAAAGAATTATTTTGAACTGAAGTTTTCCTCTGCAATAAGCAATAAGCAGTGGCGGATTAGAGTGTCATGGGGCCCGGGGCTTATATAGTGATGGGGCCCCTGATGCTATATTTGGTGCAGTTTTTTGAAATAAGGAATAGCTGCTAAAGTCAATTTTTATTAGAACAATATAAATTCTTTCAAAGGAATGAACCACAAAGGAAACATTTTATATATGAGCCCTTGATTTTGAAAGTGGTAAAAGTCAAAAATTTTATTAAGATATCATATAATTAAATTTTTTATTTCATAAAATTTTTAATTTTAAAGCAATTTTACGGGAAACATTTTTTTTGAAATATTTTGATCATATTTTATTTGGACGCTCGGGGCCCGTTACCAGTTGGGGCCCGGGGCTATAGCCCCAGCTAGCCCCACCTTAATCCGGCACTGGCAATAAGCAAACTTGGAATGAAATCCGAAAAATCGGCCTCAGAAGTAAGTCTCCTAAGTGCCTGGATAGCCTGGATATGGATTTAAATGCCGTGAATTATGGCTTCGTCAACTCACAAAGGGCCGCAAATTTTATTTCTAATGCTTCTTTTATTTCTAATGCTTCTTATGACAACTCGCCCTCCTCCAACTATAATTCTATAAATTCGTTCGAATTTAACTGCGTCAATCAAGCTGATATTGTCAAGTGCATGCTCGCCGTAAAATCCAACGCCACCGTTTTGGATGAGATAAGTCCTTTATTTCTGAAAATCCTTCTTCCGTATATACTTTCCGCTGTTACACATTTCTTCAATACCATTTTCACAAAATCATATTTTCCATCAAGTTGGAGAAGAGCTAAAATCATACATACACCGAAGCCGAATGGTGAATTACGAACCATCTCTATTTTATCTTTCCTCTCGAAAGTCTTTGAAAAGTTAATGTCCAAACAAAAAAACAAGCACCTCTTAGACGAATCCCTCCTATGTGAGCAGCAATCTGGATTCAGAAACAGTAGAAGTTGCGTTACTGTATTGATCGACGTAGTTGAAGACTTACGCGAAGCAGTTGACACAAATAAAATCACCTTTTTGGTTTTATTAGATCATAGCAAGGCTTTCGACACAGTAAACCACGATGTTCTACTATCCAAACTATCCAATAGCTTCCTTTTCTCGCCATCCGCATCAAATCTCATTAAATCGTACCTCACTGACAGAGAACAACTGGTTTGCGTAAATAATCGCCGCTCTGACTCTTTGAAATTAATTACAGGGGTCCCGCAGGGATCTGTCTTAGGACCAATACTCTTTATTATTTACTTTAATGATCTACCGGAACATCTTAAATATTCAAAAGCGCACATTTACGCTGACGATGTACAGCTATATCTGTCGTGCGATACAAATTCAATCGCAACGTGTTTGGCAAATTTAAATGAGGACCTTGCAAGCATTGGCAATTGGGCTATCAGTAATGCTCTTTGTCTGAATCCCTCCAAATCTAACTGCATTGTCATTAGCAGGAAAAGTTTCATACTCTCTTCGCTTCCAAATCTTACCCTAAATGGGCAATCTATCAATTATGTGGATCGTGCAAAAAACCTTGGCATATCCTTCAATAGAACCCTAATATGGAACGATCATCTGTCATTAAGAATCGGCAATGTGTACGCCATGCTTCGTTCACTGTGGCAAACTCAATCTCTTACACCATTAGGAATACGTCTGCTTCTCTGTAAATCATACGTTATTCCAACGCTCCTTTATGCTTGTGAGATCTTTGCTAACTGCGATTCCTTGCACAAGCACAAGTTACAGGTGCTTTTCAATAGCATCGCCCGATATATCTTTAATCGCCGACGATTCGACAGCATTACACATCACAGCCATACCATCTATGGCATGTCATTCGACAATCTGCTACAGTTTAAAACTCTCCTGCTCCTGCACAAGATTATCTTTTCGAAAGCTCCTGAAAGCATTTATAAGCGTCTCAAATTTACTCGTTCCACAAGAAACAACAACATAGTCCCGATCAAGTTTAAAACATTGACTTCTGAAAGGCAATTTCTTGTACATGCGATTCGCCTTTGGAACGCCCTACCTAACAATATGAAAGCTATTAGCAACACACAAATTTTCAGAAGGCACCTCACACTACTTTTTAAAACTTAAAGATACAAAAACAAAAATAAAAAATAAATTTTCTTTTTCTTTCTTCTTCTTTCCCGAATTTTCAAACTAAAAACTTCCCTCAAACTGTCAACTTCCAATTTATTAATATCTGCATTATTATAAGTAAATACACATATCTCTCCTTAAGATTCTTAATAACTTAATAACTCCTGTATTGACTAGTACAGCCTATAAGAAATTTCTTTTTGTACTAGGATTAAGCATAAGTGAAATTAATGAAATGAAATGAAATGCATTTCACCACAGCAAAAAAAAAAAAATATTTTGTTATACTTATATGAACAAATACAATGTGTTGCAAATTCACATTTCAGGTTTATTTAAATATAACTGAGCTAAAAAATGTAGGCTTATCGTTTGACGGGGTAGAGTTTCGTATAGATCTCTGACTTGTATTGTATGGAAAAATTGTTTTTCATGTCAGTAAGAAGAATTGCCATGATATTGTTATTGCCGAAAGCGTTGATACACCGGTATAACCGGTTAAGCCGGGAAAGAACACGCTAGAAAAAGGATGAAGTTGATACACCGAAATCAAAAAAAAAATCTACTTTTAAAAATTACAAAGATGAAGCTTTTTATTGAAAAAAATAACCAAAAAAAAACACCGCAAATTATGGTGAATAATCTTTCAAAAAGAACTAGTGTTTTACTATACCCAATTTACCCAATTGCTTCCCAAAGCACCATAAAAGCGTTAGTTCAAGTGGTGATTTTTAGCCCACGCGCAATGTTAATTTTCTACAGAATGTGAGGGGTGTTTATAAGTTCTCAAAAATAATTCTTAAAGACGTTAGTGAATTTAACTTCAAATGAAACATTTAATTTATTCTTTAACAACGAATTTCCATAGCATCGATAATTCAAATTTTTAGTACACTTAAACAATTCCCTTACGCCTGGTATAAAACCTATATAGGATAATTATATTGCCTGCTTCATTCAATCTAGTACACTCAGTTGTCATAATTCAGTGCTTACAAATTACAAAAGCAAATCGTCACTTCCGACTCTCTCTCTTTCTCTCGATCTCGTCTGCGAGCTCAGGTAGATCAATCTGGCATTTGCATTGTAACCACAGCTCGATTAAGACAAGCGTTGGTTCAAAAGAATTTTTTTGAAAGAAAAAAAAAGAATAAAGTTCTAAGTCTAATTTAAAGCCAGTGCGCGAATAAAATCGAACAGAATTTAAAAACGGCAATAGTTTTTTTGTTCTTTTAAAAAGGCAATTTAAAGCCCAGCCTAATAATTAAATTATAACTGGATTAGCAGCAACACGGCGAGAAAGCCCTTGGCACGTGTTAGAAATTTGTCTAACTTTTTCTAAGCCATCATCTAGTAAAATCAGGTAATCTATTGTTTAATGGACAATAAAAAGCTGTTCTCTGCCGAGCGCCTGAAATTTATTTCTTTTTAAAATCAGGTGTCCTTATTCCTAATTGGAAGCCTGGTCCTTGTGACTAAAGTCAGCACCCACGTGTGTTTTCGTGCGGTTGCAAATCGTCGAATATTTCTCAAGGTCATCCATCGATATTCATCTGCTTGTCCAAAAACCCCCCCTAAGAGGTGAGCTAAAGTGCATTAGAAATTTCTTTAACCGAATTTTTTTATACGAAACTAAAATTTTAGGGTTTATAATTTTCGTCGCTTAATTGAACATTCGAAAATTTCATCAATCAAACTTCATCATCATTAGTTTAAATTGCGCGGATTTTGCGTTCAAAGGAAATGATCATTATCATCCCAAAGGCTTAAAGAGTGATCGAAGCTTAAAACTACGCGCATAGACATACCGACATATAGGCAAACATACAGAGTTTTTTTTTTGTTCTTTATTACATGCTGCCAGCATTTCGTAGGCGTTTTGAATTGTTTTTGCTAAATTAAAGGAATAAGAAAAAAAAAGAAGAGGCATATACACTCACCTGATTGAGTTAGGCAAAGCATTGGTTTTGTGATCGCATATGGATCAGGTACAGGGAACGTGATTTTTTTTAAACAAAAAAAAAAAAAAAAAATGTGCTTAACGTAAAGAGAGCGACTTGATACAAGCAATGCTTCAAATTTAATTCTCACTCTCTCCTCTTTGAATTTTTGTTTCTAGTGCAACTGATGTAAAAAAAAAAAAAAAAAAAAAAAAAAAATATAAATTTAAAGCAAATGCGAAAAAAAAGGTTGGAATTAGAATCAAAGTAGAACGAAGGAAAACATTGCGATTTCAATGTCAAGGCCACAAATCAAAAGTGTGTCATGTTTGTGTTTTCTTTTGCGATCACAGCTGATCTTTGCGAATGATTGATTTAAAGTGTTTATGTTATCTCTAATTACTCCTCAGTATATTCGCATAACTTTTCTTATTGGTTAGTATCGAAAATTGTTATATAAGCTAATTTTGTTATAAATCTGTAAAAAGTATGTTCTGGTATGTAACTATCTTCGAACCTACTGCGATTCATCAGGCCTGATACGTCGTTGGAGGTACGTGAATGAAAGTTAAACAACAACAAAATAAGTAAGTGATTACATACAAAAAAAAAAAAAAAAAAAAATTATTTATGTGGATACGACTAAACTTCCACTAATAGAAGTAACTTATATATATATTTGAACATATTCTTATTTATTTTGTTCCCTCATATAATAACGATGAGTTGATTGATTTTCGGTTTTCAAATAGTCTCATGCGATATAATAACTTATTTTTTTCTCTCGCATGATACATGCATATATCTCGTTTTGATTTATTTTTGTATTGATCGTATCAACCTATCAATGGTGTATCTTCTTGTTATTCGTATTTTTTATTCAAGATTTCTTCTAATTTACACAGTGTAAACTAAGTAAAGATAATTTGAGAATAGAATAGTTGTTAGCGTCATAAGACTTTGTTATTGAATTAAATGTAGATCTAAATTCGTGAAACATGGTTTGAATTCATTTGGTAGTGGATGAAATGTAGATACAGGCATCTGAAAGAAGGACAGTCTTTTCATAATGGGCTAATGAAATAAAATTTTCCGCTCATTAGCATGGTTGGGAGGGTAAAGACGGTAAAAGGGTAAATCCATCTTTCCTTTACCACATTCGAAGGCATTGTGACTCGATATTTATACAATTTTCTATAAATTTTTTTTTGATCCAGAATCTTTTGATCTTTCTCTTTGAATCCGATTTTTTGTTCTTTCGAGTAGCAATTCCGTTGCAATAGAATCAATAGTATTGGCATTGAAATAATTGATTGTTGAGTGAGATAAGTAAATCTCTGCATACATATTATTTTCTATGTACGCTTTCTGATAGTATGAACACGGCATAAAAACCCACACCCTATTCCACGAGCTAAGCGATGCGATATAGTTATGCAGAGTGATTTTGTCATGTCATACGCCTCTAGGTTTCGGTAGTCATAGACTTCAGTGATCGAAAGGTGAAGGTTTGTTACAAGAATAAGACATAAGCAGAGGTATAAAGAAGAACCAGTTCTGGTGGAATTAGAACTAGTAAAACGTTAGAGTTTAACTACTCGTTGTTCCTGCAGGGTAGCTAATGATAATATATACTTTCAATGTAGACACAAATGCAACTCGAAAAGAGAATTCGCTAAGAGTTGCACACAGTGGCGTAGCGACGTTGAAAAATTATGTGTTCCAATGCACGAGTGGGGGCCCCCTTCCCATTAGTAAAATTTTTTTTATTTAACAAAAAAAAAAAAAAAAACGTTTGCCCAACAATATTTTTTCTTGGGGCCCTGCAAGGCTCGGGGGCCTGTGTTCATGGAACACATGGAACACCGGTAGCTACGCCACTGGTTGCACAGCTATAATTGCTTAGTGTAAAAGGCGTCAATAGAGGTAATTATATGGCAATTTTTATATGCAGTTTGTATGACGTTAGGAAGAGAATAACTATCTGAAGGCGAAAATAAGCTGTTGGAGATTCTGTTGGGTATTCGCTTTAAAAAAACGATTTATTCGATATTTGAAAAATCAGTTTTGCGAAAAAACCGCCTCACAAAGCCCGAAAAAACCGGGCGGTTAACCGATCGGTTAACCGAATCAATCACCCTACGGTAAATACGTAAGACGTAAAATTTTTAAATTTTGATCGCAAGTATGAAATTGTGTGGCGCATTCTGATTTAAGGAAGATTTTATTTTTACCGACGCCAAGCAACCGATTATTATATACATACATATGTAATACATATTATGTATTAATAAAAAATATATTTCCATTTCAGGTCTACGAGATTTTGGTTGAGGCAATGATGTGGAAATTGCATTTCCGTAAAAGGAGCATTGTCATTGAGAAGCTTTCCGTTAAATTACGAATACCGCAAAATGTACACGTAAAGCGCCTCTCAAAGAAGGAAATTTCGCGACAGAAGACGATGGAGTTGTAACTATTATACAAACATACATACATAAATAAAAAATTTTACCGCTGAGTGAATATGCAGGATGCTTCTAAATTAAATACTCTTTGGAATGTAATATGATTTGCCAGGATACCAAATTTGAATGCAACAAACAAGACATAGAGGGCAAAACGGGAGAGTGAGGGGGCGATGGAGCGAGGGGGAGATGGAGTGAGTGAGAGAGAGAGAGTGAGTGAAAGAGAGATTGAGTTAGAGAAAGTGAGATAATGTGGGAGAGTGTAGGAGAGAGAGAGAGAGGGGGGAGACGGAGTGAAGGCGAAAAAGTAATGGAGAAAGAATAATAAAGTGAGAGAAAAAGTGAGAAACTGAGGCAGAAAGTGAAAAAGTGAGGGAGGGGTTAAGGTAGAGGGAGAAGAGAGCAAGTGAGTATGCGTGTGGCGGAGAAAGAGACTGAAGGAGAAAGAGGCTGAGGGGGAATGAGAGTGAGAGAGAGTGCGTGACGGAGAGGGTGAGACGGTAGAGGGGAGAGGGAGTAACTGAGGGAGCGTGGGAAGGAGAGAAAATGTGATGAAGAGAGATTGCACAGAGTGATAGGGAGATGAAAGTGGGTGAGTGAGGGATCGAGGGAGAGAATAGGAGAGTGAAAGAAATATAAATAATAAGAGTAAGGCCAAGGGAAGAGAGATGGAATGCAGTGCATTTACTACTTTGATTGATGTCGTTAAAAATTTCATCTTCTCATGTACAGAAAAACGAAAAACGTTTCGGCCAATAGTCGGTTATTGCCCGTCCTGCTGGGGCAAGGAAATGTCGAAGGCAAAGGTAAGCAAAACAGGTAACAAATTTTTCTTATCATGGTTCATTCCGAGGATGAATTTCATTGAACCTTTTTTATACCCGGCATACACTGTTTCGAGGGTGTATTGCATTTGTGCGAACGTGTGTTACACCCAGAACCAGTCGAGATAGACCATATAGAAAAGGTAGAGAAATTATAAGCGTCACAAGGAGATTCGGTTTAGCCATGCCCGTCTGTCTGTATGTATACAGTTTTCTTATCGAAGGAGCAAGGTGTATTTAATAAGGTGGTAGCGGTGGCACATATCGCACAATCTCTTCTAAGGTGACACAACTCAAAAATCGTCAATTTTGAGTTAACATACGAAACTTGATCATAGTTCACCTCTCCACATGCACGACAAATTCTATTCCGTTTTTGTTATTTTAAAACGACGAAAAACCCCGTCGATGCTTTGATTGACACTGCGACGCATTTTATTTTTTGCGTTTTCTGAAAAATTACAAATTTTGAGTTGTGTCTCCTTAGAAGAGGGTGTGCGATATGTCTTCTTCTTATTTTATTATTTTCCGCTTCTTTTTTGTTGATTTTATTTTTCAAACTCAGATTTAAATGTTACATATCGCACCCTTGCTAATAAGTCGGCACAATTCAAAATTTTTTTAATCAATTTTTTAATGTTCGATTGCATTTTTCTGTAAGAAACCGAACACCTAGAAAATTAACGCTTATATACTGATGCAGTTGTCGATTCAGAGTAATATAAGTTTAGAAAAAATATTATTTCTCCTTAGTTTCAAGAGAGATTGAATGATTTTCGAGAAATGCGAAATATTGAATTGTGCCGATTTAGTACACTGAGCGAACTTAACCATGATTTTTTAAAAGGGCGCATTGCTATTCACAGTCCTTTTGATTTTCGAGTGGAACGAAAATTTCAAAAGAAAAATTGTTGAGTCAACATTTTTGGTTGATTTAAAAGGAAATATGTTTAATTAAATTTCGTTCGGTATAATTCTCATTTGCTTTATAAAATAGGACATATAAGATATTCATTCATCTTAGAACTTTTTAAGCATTGCGAAAGCAGTCACGACAACGGAGTGAAGCCCAAAATCCAGCATTGCGAGAGCCCGATGCGAGAGTGCGCGACGTCACGAAAATTTTTTTCAGTCTCCAATGAGAGTTTTGCATCACTCAGATGATAGCATAATTTCGCTTCTAGTTATGCAACATTTGAACCAAGTACCAATCTAACGAGCACCGAGTACTCATAAAAATTATACGTTTTCACTTGAGTTTAAATTTTATTTCAAAAATTTCAAAAATTTTCAAAAAATTTTCAAAATGAACCAAAGCTCGCGAAATATTCTAAAAGCTCTTTTTCACGGAACAGTGAACACTTTTTGTTTTTATTAGTTTAAACGAGTACCCAATAGCGAGTATTCAAAAAATAGCTACATCATTAACCTCTCAAATTGCCTCGCGACGAGATATATAAAAATTTTCAAAATTTTCTCGCTACGAGGTCTCGCAGTGCGATACATTGGAGCTTGACCCATGTGATTGAATGTATTGAAATTTGTGTGCGTCTCGTCCCGCGCTCTCGCATCGGGCTCTCGCAATGCTGGATTTTAGGCATGACAAAAATCCATCCGATGGCTATTTTTGGGGTTATGCTCAGCAGAGGGCTCCGTGGCCATTTGCTTTGAACGTTTATTAAATTTGTTTTCAAATTCCTTTTATGGGCATTTTATAAATTTTTTTGACTTTAAAAATAATCTTGTCATTTCAATTATGTCCGTGGTTAGTTCAAAAATTTTAACTTAAATCCTTTTTGAAAATTATCATGTTAAATAATTCAACCTGAAACATGGTTGATTCAAAAGGAAAATCTTTTTTTTTCCAACAAGAAAAATTGTTAAAATACAAATTTTTTTTTATTTTTTTCAACAAGAAAATTTGTTAAAATAAAAATAATCCTTGTTGAAGTCGTTTAGATGTTTTTTCTTTTGATTTAACCAGTTTTCTGGTTGATTTTTTTCTCTGTGTAGCAAGGGTGCGATATGTTGTTTGCTTACAAATTTGTTTTTGTATGCATTAGTTGATATTGACATTTCTGTACTCACAACAACATATTTGACTTTTTGTCGTACTCGCCACAACAAAAACCTACCTGTTGTTTGTGTCGAGTTGTACTTGTTGTAGAAGTGCTATCACCTTATTAAATACACCTTGCGAAGGAGTTGAGCTATCTTCACGAAATTTGGTATTCATGTTCACGGGGACATGAGTAAGAACAATGTTCTAGATCGGACCATTTTTAGGGTAACCTTCAGTACTAGGGTCTTCCAAAAAAATCCCAAAACTGGTGAAAAACCTGAAGTTTTACGAAATTTTTTAATGAAATTCAGAATTTGAGCAACTCGTGATGTCGTTAAATTCTGCAAACCCACCCACAACAGATGTAATCATCCACCCGATTCTCTAGCTCATTTCTTTTTACAAGCTTCGCAACAGTTTGGCTGTCAACAATAAAGGTGACGCACTTAGGACGCATATCGGTTCGTTGTGATACCACGGAAACGGGAAATCAAAAATCAAAAATCAGAAATCAAAAATCAAAAATCAAAAATCAAAATCAATAATCAAAAATAAAAAAAAAACCAATTGGGAGTTGAACCCAGCGCTTCTCGCATTGAAATTTGCATTTATAGCATTTTCAAGTTTTCCTGTCCTCGAAAATCGATTTTGCTATCTTCGAAAAAAGCAAAACTGTCTATTTCATAGCACCATTTGAAACAGATATTGATTTGAATTCTGATTCTGATTCAATTCTGTGTCGGTTTCCATAACAGCCCGGTATATTTAAGCCTCCGATTTAATTTAATGAACTTAAAAATCTTCAGAATACCTTACATATTTAAATGTGAATGCTCTGTCTATTTAAAAAAAAATATTCAAACATTCATGCCTGTGTCGGGTATCGTATGGTAAGACTCGACTGAATATAACACCCTTACTTGTTTTATGCGGTCACATCCAATATTGTCAGATGTTAAATCTTTATTTAGAGTTCGCAAACAAAAAAATTAGTTACAAGGTTTTTAGAAATCGTAAACATTCAAATTGAAGGCTGAATTCTTCGTATTTCATTCATCTTGAAGTGCGTCCAATCTATGGCCTGATTCTGATCAGCTGATTGGCGATTTCGATTATTGCGTCGACAATGCAGCTGGATTAGCAATTTCATCTGGTTTTAATGCGAAGGTGTTGATCCACGTCCCCACGTAAGTGTGTTTGTCCCGTCCTGCTGTTGCAGATCTGAGTAGATTCTCTTTAAACTTCTTTTTATAAAGTCCTTCCCAGCTGCGACGTAGCTCTCATCTGAAGCATTCGGCATGATTTTCCTTTGAGCCTTCGTTCTTTTTCTAATCGGAACTAAAAATTCGCTCTAAATTTTCGAGAATCCTTTTGATGAAAAATTTCCCGAAAAAAGAGAATTTCGTTTTTATTATTTGAAATAACTTTTGGCATACTTTGATATTAAGCTAGGCAAACACGGCAACATGCTCGCTAGTTTTTTTTTTATACCTTCTCCGAAGGAAAGGGTATATTAAGTTTGGCACGAAGTATGTAACATACCAAACGAGTCGCGATAGATATAGTCATATATATATATTCTTGATCAGGGTGACAAAAGGAATCGATCTAGCCATGTCTGTCTGTCTGTCTGTCTGTCTGTCTGTCTGTCTGTCTGTCTGTCTGTCTGTCTGTCTGTATGTCTGTCTGTCTGTCTGTCTGTCTGTCTGTCTGTATGTCTGTCTGTCGGTCACACTTTAGTTTTTCGTAATTTACTCCTAAGCCATGAAAGATATCATATTGAAATTTGGCGTGGACTTGAACCAGGTAAATGTCCGAAAAACTTTTCGTAGTCCCTTCTTGGGTCGTGGGAAGTGGTTCAGAAGTTTCAAAAATCACGATTTTTAACGTTTTTCCTGGATAACTTTTTTACTATACATACCAGCTTATTGAAATTTGGTGTGTGTATAGCTACTATGTAGACTTAAGCTTTCGCCGAAAAAAAGTTTCGACATCGCTATAACTATGGTCATCATCCTACACATTAGAAAAAAAACACTCTTTCTCTTAATCTCGCATCTGTATACAAAAATGATTTTTTTTTTTGCTTCTTCTGATTGTGTATTTTTCCGCCAAATAAAGTCGTCACTTATGGTTAAAATTTGACCATGACCACCATTCGCGAAATTCGAAAAAATTTTATTTTCACTATTTTGAATTGAGTATTTCGCAGCTAGACAAAATGTCCTCTATCGGTTAAAATTTGACCATGACCACAATTCGCAAAAATTTTGTATTTAATAATAATTTTTAATTTGTGAAGCTAAATCGAAGCACAGATAAGGTGTAGCTAGATAATCAAGCTATAACAACGAAAACGGCAGGATTTTTTTTAAGGTAATGTTTTAACATATTTTAGGCTGAGGAAAAGGGATGTGTGCAATCAGCTTAGCCGATGTAAACTTCTTTACTTGTTTTTTTTTTTGTAAATGCTCGTTTATCGTTTAAGGATGTGAGCAATTGGGAAGAGAAATTAGGCCGTCTAGAGGCGGTGTTGGGTCCTATAGGGTTAAGAGAGAATTTTACAGAATTCATATGTACTTATTTTTAGGATTTAAATAGGTTCAAGCTATTGGGTCTTAATCTTATGTTGAGAATTGTATATAAAAGATTGTAAATCTTAAATCCAACAAGTGGTTAGAAAATAAAAATGAAATGAAATGAAAAGTCTTCATAAGTCGGACAGATTCCTTGGATGGCATTGTGATTCGTATTAAACGAGGTTTGACTGTGTAGAAGTCCTCTCAATTAAACTCTCAAAAGTAAATTAATTCCTTGCTGATACTGATATTCAACTTCAATTTACTCTCACTTGTTAGTGGGATTTTTGCAGAGAGGCACCCGTTTAAACTTCCTACATGATGGGTCATTTCATGAAGCTATTTCTCCAGGTAAATTAAAAGTTTCACTTCAAAGCAAATTATTCGACTTTATGAAAAGCTAAATAAAAACCAATTCGTCTTCCCGTTTCAGTACTTGTGATGGCGCAATTTTTTTGTCTGATGCCAGTTCGGGGAGTACGGATGAAATCGATCAAGAGCCTTTCATTTCAATGGCTGAGCTTCCGTACCTGTTACTGCTTGCTCTATATGGTTGCGACAATACTAGACACCATATTAACAATCAACATGGTCGCACATGGAGACCTCGATGTCCGAAATATTGGTAAATCGAATTTCGCCAGAAAGCAAAAAATTGAATGACAAAGTGATTTAAAAAAATTATTTACACTTTACAGAGCCAGTTATTTTTCACATATCAATTTTATTAGCATCGATTGGATTCCTCCGCCTTGCTGCCCAATGGCCACGGCTGATGAGTAAATGGAAACGTGTGGAGAATCAAATGCCTCAATACGGAAGCTGGATCGAACGTGAAGCCTTGGCGCGTCGAATCAAGATGGTTACGCTTGTTTTGATCACATTGTCGCTGAGTTAGTTGAGTTGGATTTTTCGAGCACCGCAGCGCTGGGGAAGGGAGCGAGAGAGAGAGAGACAGATATTGCGCGAGAGAGAGAGAGCGAGAGAGAGAGAGAGCGAGAGAGAGAGAGCGAGAGAGAGAGAGAGCGAGAGAGAGAGAGACGAGAGAGAGAGAGCGAGAGAGAGAGAGCGAGAGAGAGAGAGCGAGAGAGAGAGAGCGAGAGAGAGAGAGCGAGAGAGAGAGAGCGAGAGAGAGAGAGCGAGAGAGAGAGAGCGAGCAGAGAGAGGAGAGAGAGCGAGAGAGAGCGAGAGAGAGCGAGAGAGAGCGAGAGAGAGCGAGAGAGAAGCGAGAGAGAGCGAGAGAGAGCGAGAGAGAGCGAGAGAGAGCGAGAGAGAGCGAGAGAGAGCGAGAGAGAGCGAGAGAGAGCGAGAGAGAGCGAGAGAGAGCGAGAGAGAGCGAGAGAGAGCGAGAGAGAGCGAGAGAGAGCGAGAGAGAGCGAGAGAGAGCGAGAGAGAGCGAGAGAGAGCGAGAGAGAGCGAGAGAGAGCGAGAGAGATCGAGAGAGAGAGAGAGAGAGCGACAGAGATAGAGAGAGCGACAGAGAGCGAGAGAGAGAGCGAGAGAGATCGAAAGAGAGTGCGAGAGAGAGTGAGAGAGAGTGAGAGAGAGAGCGAGAGAGAGAGCGAGAGAGAGAGCGAGGGAGAGAGCGAGAGAGAGAGCGAGAGAGAGCGAGAGAGGGAGAGTGAGTGAGAGCGAGAGAGAGCGAGAGAGAGTCTGACGAACCCTTAAATCTTTATTAATGCGTAATACTAATGAGATAATTGAAAATTTTTAGCGGAGCATTTGTTGAGCACAATTTCGGCAATTCATTTTGCCAATTACTGTCCCGCCAGGAGTGATCCTGTTGAATCTTATCTGCATGGAGTTGTATCGCAGATATTTTTCGTATTCGAATATAGGACTTGGTTGGGTTGGTTGGGAAAATTTCAAAATATCCTTATGACCTTCGGTTGGAGCTATATGGACGTATTCGTATCGATAATGGGTATCGGTCTTTCGGCGCTATTTGAACGTGTGCAAAATAGCATGGAACGCGTCCAGGGTCAGGTGCCTATTAAGTTAATTGCATTGTTATTGTATATTCATTTATATGTTTGCTCAACAATTCACAGCCGATGCCCGAAAAATATTGGACAACAACTCGTGAGCAATATCGTCTCATCTGTGATTTGATCGAGGAAGTCGATGTCGCCATATCGGGTATAACAATGCTCTCGTTCGCTAACAATCTCTATTTTGTTTGTATCCAATTGTTAAAGAGTATTAAGTAAGTATGATGACTGCATCCCTGCAGGAAATGCCATCGATTTCTCAAGTAAAGTTTTTACTGCTAACGACGTTTGGCAAATTATCTTGTCATTATGTGGTGCGACATAGCATATTGGGGAAACGAGATACATATGTTTGTATGTACGTCGCGATACCAAATAATACATATGTTGTCACGCTACATAACGATATGTTTATGACGCCATATAACGTAGTGATGTAACGTGACGAACCGTGACGTTTTTATCCTTCACAACTAATGCTCGTATCTGTTTTTAGACAAAAAAACAGTATTTTTTTAAAGAAAAACGCATAAAAAGCAGCACATCAATTGAAAAAAAACAGTACTCTTCGCAGTACTTATGTATATTTTTTGAAATATAAAAAAGTAACCAAAACAATCAAAGCAATTCAAAAATAGTCAATATTCGTAGAATATTGAAAAAAGTGCAGTATATCTACTGCAATTGGAATAAAGTTCTAACTAGAGTCCGACCGAAGGTAAAATTTTTGGCCGAAGCCGAACTTCAAAACAACAATTACAAAAGTATTTTCACTTTTTTTGTTTTGTTTTAATTCAAAGAAAAGTCTTAGTTAGAACATCTAACCCTTCTCGGAATGGGAATGATATGAAAATATAAAAATTATAGTAAATTCGTTAAGAAATATGAAAGGTTACGGAGATGAATTATGGGGATTGCAGAAAACAAGTGTGATATTCTAGAATATCTTTACAAAATTTTCAAATATTTTTTCCAGCTGCCAAAATATTGGGGGGCATGGCCCATCCAATAAAATTTTTGGAGGGACAAAAAGTGCCTTTCCCCCCATAGTTGCCGCGCCTGGCTTCACTACTTCTGCATTAATGATTTTTTCATGCATGCGATAATGTCCGGCTGGGATTCCACTCAAATCGTCATCTTACGTTACAATCAGTGCGCCGAAAAAAAAAACCAAAACAACTCATAAGAAATCACCCAGCTTCCAACAGGACCTATTCTTTACCTATAGAGGGCGACCTGCTTTCTTAAAGCTTCAAAAGTATGCAAAATCGAACCAGTCACCCTTGAACCAAAAGACACTAGAATTGAGGTCGTGTGCATTACTGACTATGAAGTGTGTTGCGGTTCATCGCTTCTGTGAGCAGCATTTTGGCCGCTGGGCAATTTAAAAATCTTGTCTCTTCTTACCGAAGAGAAACACGCTCAAATGAGTTTGCGAATCTGCTTCTCACTCTGACTATGCATTGTTTCTGGGAAGACAGGCAAAATTAAAAGAATTTGCTCTTTTTGCTATTGCGAATATTCTATACATCGTCGATTATTGTGGGACTCCCCTGTAAAAGTAAATATCTTCAATCCTGTAGCCCACGATTACCGTAAGGATTTTGAACGCACGCTCCAAGCGTTTTTTCACTTCAGTCATTTGTGAAATAATTTTTTTTTGAATTTCTTATTAATTTTTGCCTTCGCCCATTAAGGGCCCCCTTGGCTCAGGGGCCCCGTATCATTGATACGCCTGATACGGCGCAAGCTACGCCACTGGTGCTAAGTTGCGAGCCAAAAACAGCTTGTCGCCGAAAAACAGTATTTGGGGGGGGGGGGGGGGGGGGAAGCAGTATTTGAGGTCGCAAAACAGTACAGATACGAGCATTATTCACAACGCATGGTAAAAAAAATTGTTCGCGAAAATACCTGGTAGTCATTTTAATTCAGTGACTCAGTAGGTAACCGATTCGTTGAAGGATAGGAATTTCCTGCAGGCGAAAAGAAACTGACGTTTTCCCACATTTAGATACGTACATGCATACACACACACACACACACACACACACACACACACTCTGAATGTCTGATTACTGATGATGTCTAATGCCTTCGGCGATGACGCAGCAAGATGCCATCTGCAGCGCATGCAATTTATTTTTATTTTTCGCTCATGTTTCTGCTCGCGCGCACTTTGGCCGTCTCGCTGTTTCTGTCGGAAGTCAATGACAGATCGCAGCGTCCCTTGCTCGTGCTAAAGCTCATTCCACAGACGGCTTACTACGATGTTGTCGAGCGTTTTGCACGCGAAATGGCCACAGATGTTGTCGCATTGACCGGATTAAAGTTTTTCAAAATCACAAGGAAGCTGGTCTTGACGGTATTGAATATTTAATGACAGCTCGATTAAACATAAATTGAAAAAATTTTCCCCTTTTTATTTTCCCTTCCGCTTCTCCATTATTTATTTTTGCTGTTGCTTTGTTTTCAATCTTTAATTTTCGTTTTCAAGGTTGCCGGAACTATTGTTACGTATGAGCTTGTTCTCATACAATTCCATGAGGATCAAAAGTTATGGAACTGCGGTACAGATTAAGCTGACCGAGGAATAAATTTGAATCATTAAATATGTCACATCGTTGAGCATTTCAAATCGATGGGAGAATAAAGATGAAAAGTTAGTTTTTCAACACTAAAAAGATGCTTTCTTTTAAATGGGTTAAGAGCAATCTTTCAAAAGGTTTATAACCGACTACATATCTAACAGCATAATGCTGGGTTCATGCTTAGCCCTAAAAGCGCTTTTAGCGCATTTAGCTCTTAACGCGACTTTAAATGTGCTTTTAGCCATACAAAATTTGAAAGCATAATGCAAGTAAAAGCAACTTCAATGTAGCATTAAGGCGAATGCAACTCTGCTAACTTCGAAAAATTTCATGTGTCGAACTATTTGACAGTACGAATATATGGCAGCACTGCTGGTTTGTTTACGTTTTTGCTGGTTTGTTTACGTTTTCCAGTCGTCACGCACAAATTCTATTTCTAGTTAATAGTCTAATGTTTATGTAGTTCATTACACAATTTTGCACACCTTTGTATAAAGCGAGCAGTTGCAAAAAACTGGCACGCTTTTTGTTTATAGCACATATCGATGTGTTTAATTGTTCAATTTTGTTTAAATTGAACAGAATGGACAGGTATATCTGAAAAATAAATAAAATGAATTTCAGCCGACGCATTTCGATTTCTTTTTCATCAAATTAAAATAGGACAGTTGTTTTGTAAGTCGAGAACATATGTTGTGTGTAAAAGCACATTTACTTAATGTGGCACTATAAACACTCTTCGAAAAATCGCTTTTTGAAAACCGTAAATGCGCTTTTAGGGCTAAGCATGAACATAGCATAAGAGGAACAAATTAACTTTATGTGCTTTTCTGGGATTTTATTTTTTTACTACAATGTAAAATATATAATATTTAAAATGACTCCCTGAGTCCAAATCTGCAATCCTTTTTTCGGGGTCGCGTCTAGTTTAGGAGATATCGCGTTTTGAAATTTGCCCAAAACCGCACTAATTTTTTTTCATTTATTTTGAGGGTTACGTAGTTGCCACATTAGCCACTTTGCTTTTCAATTGAAGCTGTTGAAATACGATATCGGAATAAAAATTTACGCTACTGTGACTAGGGGGCTTCGTCCCCTGCTCGCGTCGCTTCGCAACCCCGCCTTATGCACGATTTTTTTTTTTATTAATTTTATTTCAAAATAATTTTGTTCTCCTCAAATTCCGTATATTTAAGCAGTATTTTATAGAAAGTAGTAAGACACTGAAATTTTAAAATATTTCAAGTAATAATTTTCTTTTATTTAGCAGAATTCTTATTAAACTTCATATAATATATTCACATCTCGTACATTTAGAAGTTATATCTACCGATTGGTGGGTTTTACAAAACAATCGAGCCTATTAACATACAGTTGTCGTCGCTATCGTCGTCGACGACTTAACAACGATGTCGTCCTCGAATAGCTATTACGGTACTAGTTCGAGACGACGACGACTAATTTTAAATGAAATTGGTAGGACTTTTATTTTTTATTCGGAAAATGGAACAAACCTTATGAAAGTTTGTTTGTGCGACATAGTTTCAAGAGTAAAAAATATTTTGAAATCTCAAGCGAAAATGAAGGAGATCCAAGTTATTACCAGAGGAGAATTTTAAGACAAAGAATGGATATTTTAAGTTTGCATGAAAGGACAAGGTGAATTCATTTTTGACGAAATGACTTCCCATTCTTCCTTCAAATTTTTACGAATAGTTCCTTTTCGCTAACCCAACCTCTTGCCAAACTTGGGTTCTTTCATTGAGTATAAATATATTTATACTGAATGGTTCTTTTCAAGCTGGCTCACTATTGAGTGAAATTAATTTTCATTTTAATACCCGACACACTCTGTGTCGAGGGTATATTGCGTTTGTGTGGTTGTGTGTAACACCCAGAACCAGTCGAGATAGACCATACAAAATATATATAGAAATGATCAGCGTCACCAGCAGATTCGATTTAGACATGTCCGTCTGTCCGTCTGTCTGTATACAGTTATCTTATCGAAGGAGTTGAGCTATCTCAAAATTTGGTATGCGTGCTCACGGGGACATGAGTAAGACTAAGTTCGAGAATGGACCCGATCGGACCATTTTAAGGGGTACCTCCAGTACTAGGGTCTGTTACGAAAGTCACAAAAACTGCTCTAAAATCGAAGTTTTTCAAGATATTTTGATGAATTTTGATATTTGATCATATTTAAAGGACAGTAATATTATTTCCAAAAATTGTAAAAGTGGGCGTGGCAGAAGGGCGGTTTTCGAAAATTGTCTCCTACACCCGAAATTCAAATGGGCCTTGAACGAAATTTGGCGCTTATGCTTCCTTTGTAGCCTTAAACATCCTTCCAAAAAATTTCTTTGATCGGTCTATTTTTAAGGGTACCTCCAGTACTAGGGTCTGTCACAAAAATCACAAAACTGCCTCAAAATCAGACTTTTTCGAAATATTTTAATGAAACTTAAAATTTGAGCGTATATTTAAGCCTCCGATTATAGTTCAACAAAAATTGAAAAAGTGGGCGTGGCAAAAGGGGCATTTTTCACAAAGAAATCTATCAAAAGTCGGTATATGGGGCCCCTTATGGTCTTAAACACCTCTTGATATTAAAAATGATTTGAACATATGTATCTGTGTCGGGTATTCTATTGTCAGGCTAGCCTGACTATAACACCCTTACTTGTTTTATTTACTTTTATCGCACTGCTCGCCTGCTATTCAGATTCAGATTTCAAAAGATTTTATTCACGATTAGAACATTATTCCTAAACTTATATAATTCATAAATCTGCGACTCTCGCGGCGACTACGGTAATAGGTATTTAGTGACGACGACGACAATATTGCGTCGACAGCGACTACTGTAATACGAATCTGTCGCTTCATCTATTTTTTGCGTCGACAGCGACTATCGTAATAGGCCCGATTAAGTCTGGTAGCGCTAACAATAGCTGTCAGTCTGTTTTCCCAACGCTTACATCGCGTTCCCATACAAACTTTAAATCATGATATCTTCTAAGCTATACGTGACCCCAAAAAACCTACAGAAATCTAATTACAGATTCGGATTCAGGAGACCGTTTCACGTATAGTGACCAAATTTAATATATGGAATGGGACTGAATATTTCTAACTTGCAAATATGGCGTACGCATAAATCTAGCGATCGTAAATAGATGAAATCGGATAAAAAAAAAACCCCCGATAGTTAATCTTTTGTTGACAACAAAATGTCAGAAGCGTAACGGTTTGATCGTATGCAATCCTCTGGATGTTTTCTGACCGAGTCCATCAAATAGATATTAAAAAGTAAATAAATTCAACTGTTATTTATGTTAAAACATTCTCAAGGGTTATCATTGTTTTCTGCGCCCATTAGTGACAATTATTTATTTTTAAGAGATTTCCACAAGGAATCACAGATATTTGAATTGAATTTTCATGATTTCGTATTTCATTTGTGGCCCAGGTGTGAGTGCACACTCTGTGTGCAAGGGGGGTTCCCTCATTCGATTCAATAAGATTCAATAAAATATTCCCCTCAGATTACGTCAGCTCGTTTAGAATTTTCATCAGCCATTAATGTGACGGTGTTGAGTCACGTCCCCACGTAAGTGTATTTGTCCCGTCCTGCTGTTGCAGATCTGAGTAGATTCTCTTTAAATTTGTTTTTATAAAGTCCTTCCCAGCTGCGACGTAGCTCTCATCTGAAGCATCCGGCATGATTTTCCTTTGAGCCTTCGTTCTTTTTCTAATCGGAACTAAAAATTCGCTCTAAATTTTCGAGAATCCTTTTGATGAAAAATTTCCCGAAGAAAGAGCATTTCGTTTTTATTATTTGAAATAACTTTTGGCATACTTTGATGTCATTGAGCAAGGGAATGAGAAGGAGCTCCATTTGTTCTTAATCTGCTCGTTTGCTTAGTGCGTTAAACACATGAGAGTGACAGAGACGGAAGACATTACATCTCCGTCCCTCTCATGTGTTTAATTCTAGTGAATCGTGTTTTGCCTCTTTATGTAGAACCGGACTCTCCAGTTCTGTCAGAAATGAAACAGAAATGAAAAACTTCATACATACATGTATGTACATGTACACATGTATGTACATACTTAAAAAAAACACTTCAGAAAATTTCTGTTTAATTTCTGAAGCGTTTCTTTATATGAACGTTTTCATTTCTGACAGAGCGGACGAGAGCCCTTGATAGACCTGGAGAGAGCCCCTGAGTTATGAAATTCCAAAGAAAAAATTCTCGTTAGTATTTATCAAGGATGATCATCCTTTGGTCTGTATCTCTCGCTCTGTATGCATGCATGGATATAGGATACGAACGTGAAAACAGTAATAAGTGCGTTTCAAAAATTATTTGTTTTGACTATAAGTTTATGAATAGAAACCAATAACCGATTTTAATGATTATACAGTGAACTACGGATAAATGCAACACGAATAAATGCAAAAACCTCATAAGTGCAAGGTGCTTTGAAGCCTTTTTTATGAGTTCCCATGAAAACATGCACGGATTAATGCAAAGAGCGCATAAGTGCACAAGAATTCGAGCAAAAAACGTGTTGCATTTATCCGTACTCTACTGTAGTCTCAAAAAATGCATCAGAAATGGTACACATATTTTTGGCATGTTTGGAGAAATAATGAAACTTACAAAGCGCAGTTTTTTTCCCATACATACCTTTATTAATTCTGTTTTTATACCGGGACCCCCGAAGCGGAGGAAGATAGGGGATATATGTATGTATGTATTTATGTATGTATGTGCTTGAGAAAAATTTTGGGCGGAAAATTAATGGGGATTGCTCTTACATTTCACTCCTCTACGAGCGAATCAGCGGCAATTGTGAAAGGATTTGTAAGGATTTGTTTGTTTCATATTTTAATTTCCTCTATTTTATTTATGCTTTTGCAAAACTGATGGTTTCCTTATGAGAAACAAATAATAATTGAAATGAATTTTAACTGGCAGCTTTGCGAGTAATTGATGCAATTTTCCAAACAATAGCAATACTACAGCTGTCAAATTAGCACAGAAATCTATAGAACGCTATGCCATGCTATGCTATGCTAATTCTTGACTGTTCGCTTTCATACATTTTCATATACGGGCATGTGACAGAAATCGAATACGACAGAAAACGTTCGATTTCGCTTACATTTGTATGAAAATTTAACCGAAATCGAACGTTTTCTGTCGTATTCGATTTCTGTCACATGCCCGATAGTTTGATTTCTTTGTGACAGATGGCGCAGTGCGCGAGTGTTTCTACCTTAAAGGCCGAAGTCCAACCTAGCGAGAGCTCGTTGCGAGGGAGCGAGACGTCACGCAGGGAAATGTCAAAACAGTTTCAATGAATGCAATCATATGAAGCCAGCTCCAATGTGACTCGTTGCGAGAGCTCGCAACGAGAAAAATTCGAAAATTTTATAATTTCTCGCAGTGAGGAAGTTTGACAGCCGAACAACAGAGAAGCAAATAGTGATGAAGAAACTTTTTTGCGTACCCACTGTTTGGTACTTGATCATTGTTGATATTCTGATGGTTTAGGAAGTACCTAAACCAACAAAAAAAAAAAAAAAAAAACACTACCTGGTAAAAAAAAACAGTTATCTCATTTTCCGTTTTTGGCCTTTCATATTTTTTCCACTAAATCAGATAAATTAAAGTATCCATTCGTGTTAGTATTCTTTTTAAAAGATTAATATTGATAGGTACTCGGTTAAAAATGTTAAATCACTAGGCTAGACTACACTGAGCGAACTTTACCATGATTTTTTTTTAAAAAATACGCTTTGTTATTCACAGTCCTTTTGATTTTCGAGCAGAACGAAAATTTCAAAAGAAAAACTGTTGAGTCAACAACATTTTTGGTTGATTTAAAAGGATATATGTTTAATTACATTTCTTTTTGTTCGGTATAATTCTCATTCGTTTTATAAAATATGACATATAAGATATGTATTAATCTTAGAACTTTTTAAGCATTGCGAAAGCAGTCACGACAACGGAGTGGCCAAATCGGATGAAGTCCATCCGACTTATTTTTTTTTGGGTTATGCTCAGCAGAGGGCCCTGTGGCCATTTGATTTGAACTTGAATTAAATTTGTTTTGTCAGTTCTTCTTTTATGGGCTTATTTAAGAAAATTTTTTTTTATTTTAAAAATTATCTTGTCATTTCAATTATGTCCGTTGTTAGTTCAACAATCTAAATTTAAATCCATTTTTGAAAATTATCATGTTAATTCAACCTGAAATATGGTTGATTCAAAAGGAAAATCTATATTTTTTCAACAATAAAATTTGTTAAAATAAAAATATTTTTTGTTGAAGCCGTTTTGTAAGTTTTTCCTTTTGATTTGACCAGTTTTCTGGTTCATTTTTTTCTCTGTGTAGACAAACATATTTAGGTATCATCTGTTCTCGCAGAACGAGATTAGAATGCGTTGCGCTAAAGTTTTGCGTGACGTCTCGCTCTCTCGCAACGAGTTCTCGCTAGGTTGGACTTTGGCCTTTAAGGCTTTCAAAGCGATATATCAAGGGCAAATTGGTTCGATTTAAAAATTTTAAGCTAAAATCAAAATGAGTTAATTTGGAGGTTTAAAAAAAAGAATTCTTAAATTTAATTCATAAATCATTTTTGACATTCATAATTCCTTAGATCGAATTTTTTAATGAACTCTTTAAAAGGAAATTCAAAAGGCTGAAAGTGATTTAATTCATTTTTTTTTTTTGGGTTATAATTAAAATGGCAGGGACACAGTTAGGTTCACATATGCCAGGATAAAACTTTTGCAGTAATATGTAAAGGATCGAACGTCGTCAGGATTATTTTCGAATTTGTTAGGTTAGAACGATTTATCTTTGTTGAACTTGTCCAATACGAGTGCCATTGAGTACTTCTATTCTTCCTTGACACACGTTTAGACTTAGCAATAAACAGGATCAGATCCTTAGTCAGGATTAGTTTTGTTGTACTGAAATTTAAGGTTAAAAAACGTTTAAATGACCGTCGTCAGGCTTCTGGTGTGAGCTACACTTGGTGATTGGAGCCAGCTAATAACGCGAACAAGGCACGGACAACCTTCTCAATCAAATTTCCGCATGCAACTAGATTTAATTCATTTACAGCTCAGTGTGTTTATAGCGTTGCCATGGATGTTCGAAAAATATACTACCGACTTGAAACTTTGTTCTGAGGATATTAGCGAGATCCTCCGCTCGCCTATTGCACCAGATAAATTGAAAGACAGACTTTTATACATGTAAGTACATAATTAAAACAACTGGCTTAATATCTAGTTCTCTTTTTACGCGGCGCTTACTCTTAAATTGTCGTCGTTCAATTTTCTCCGTTATTCAATTATTTTCTTAGACCATATTACAAAAGCTCATATACCTAATATTTTTAGGCTAGGTCTTCAGACGCTGGTGTGCTCCAGTGCTATAGGTATAGGTGTCAGGGGCTTGCTGACGCAAGTTTGTTGATCGGTGCTTATGTTCTTCGTGGATGAATCGTGGTCGTGTTGTCTCGTGAGGTAGGCACTTGTGGCGAATATCTGATTCAGCATATTCGATATTGTGAGGTCACTTTTGCGGCGCTGTGGCACATGTGGTGCTCGCGCAGAAGTGCGAAAACGCCAGCTTGCGCTTTGAACTTCGCTTGTTGCGGTCGCGTGGTATTGTGTAATTGCAAGTGCTGACGAAATGATTTTGCTGACTGTCATCGCTCGGCGATAATATGGGTTGTTGCAATGTTTTACTGACAACAACCTTAAAAAACCTGATTTTTACATACATACTTGTAAGGACTCAGGAAACTTAAGAAATATAGAAGCCGAACACAGGAATATTTCTAATGTTTTATTTATCACACTCGGAAAATTAATAATCCTTTTCTCCTTTTTTTAAGATCCGAAGAAAACTATATTTTCTTCTTCGTCGCCTACTTGTCGATACTACAATACTTAAATCGGATGGTTTAATTTAAAAAAAAATTTTGGGTAGATTATTTTTCTGAATGTACTTACAACATTTCAAGAGTATGGTGTAAAAACTAACAAAGACAAAGCGGTTAAAGTAAGTGGACCTCATTATACCCGACACACTCTGTGTCGAGGGTATATTGCGTTTGTGTGGTTGTGTGTAACACCCAGAACCAATCGAGATAGACCATACAAAATATATATAGAAATGATCAGCGTCACCAGGAGATTCGATTTAGACATGTCCGTCTGTCTGTCCGTCTGTCTGTCTGTTTGTATACAGTTATCTTATCGAAGGAGTTGAGCTATCTTGACAAAATTTGGTATGCGTGCTCATGGGGACATGAGTAAGAACAAGTTCGAGAATGGACCCGATCTGATCATTTTTAGGAGGTACCTCCAGTAATCGGGTCTGTTACGAAAATCACAAAAATTGCTTTAAAATCGGAGTTTTTAAAGATATTTTGTTGAAATTTGATATTTGAACATGTTTAAAGGCAAGTAATACGATTTCAAAAAATTGGAAAAGTGGGCGTGGCACAAGGGGTTTTTCGAAAGCTCTCTCCTACACCCGAAATTCAAATGGGACTTGAACGAAAGTTGTCACTTATGCTTTCTTTGTGACCATAAACATCCTCCCAAAAAATTTCCTAGATCGGTCCATTATTAAGGGTACCTCTAGTACTAGGGTCTGTCACAAAAATCTCAAAACTGCCTCAAAATCGGACTTTTTCCAAATATTTCAATAAAGCTTAGAATTTGGAGTGTATTTAAGATTCGAATTAGAATTTAAAAAAATTGGAAAAGTGGGCGTGGCAAAAGGGCGGTTTTTATAAAGAAATTTAACAAAAGTCGGTATATTGGGCCCCTTATGGCCTTAAACACCTCTTGATATTAAAAATTATTTGTATTTGAACATGTGTGCCTGTGTCGGGTATTCTATTTTCAGGCTTGCCTGACTATAACACCCTTACTTGTTTTGGTTTAAAAAAGGAGAAATCATGATGAAATATTTTATAGAAAATATCTTTACTTCCGCACTGTAAATTTTCTGCTTCACGAATTTCTTTATAATCTCAATATATTTAAGTCGGCAATGCTTTTGCTATTTTCAATGTACTCTTTTGAAGTTTGAGCTCGTAAGTAGTGGGACTTGACTCTGGGGATATTTTGTATAAAATTTTGTATGCTATCCCTGATTTCAGGACTTACTGTAGGGTGATTATCATGCCTTCCTCGCAAGTCGAGTTCAACAAAACCTTCACTGTTCTTTTTTGCAATTACAGTTCTTATTGCTCTGCTGCTTCCATCAAGAGTTGCTTTAAAAAAAGGTTTACAGACTCTTGTCAGCTCCGAGTTGACTTCTAAGAAAAATGCATGGTTTAGTGAGCGAAGTCCATGTGTGGTATAGCGATATTTTGGTTTGATGGGTTTTATGTGGCTAGCTATATATTCTCTTTGTCTTTGTAAATCTCTAAAAGACCAAAAATCGCTGAAAATTTTAGCGCGCAATGATTCCGATATTCGTTCCTTGCACTGCAACCGACATTTTGCTCCGCATGGTGGTCGCAATTGCCTAGCATTTAGCACTTTTTTAGTTTTCGAAAGAGATATATAAGGGAGTCCAGAGTTTCTTAAAAGTTTTTGTTGCTTTTGCTTTTTATTTTCAGATTTATATTTTGAGCCTGGTCTTTTCCTATTAACTTGGATATATTCCTCGGAGTCGGTGGTGCTTTCACTAGATTCTGATACATAGAACTCACTCCCGGAGCAACTAAACACGTTTGTGCTACTAGATTTCCTTGATAAACTAGGGCTATTTGAGCTCTCCATCACAAAAGTTGAAAATAACAAAAAAAAAGTTAAATTAAAATTTTTGAAAAATGTACTTAGGGCCAACATTACCCAGCATTTTTAAAAAATTTTTTAAAATAAAATCTGATTTTCATTTTCACCACTGAAATTTTTAAAATTTTTAAAAAAAATTTTAAACTACCTAAGCAGGTAGAGTAAAGAAAATAACAAGCACCTTAACAAGCTTTTCAAAACTTGTCTTGCTGCTATACAAAAAAAGCACCTCTATGTGAATCAAATTCTTAAGAATTTTTGACAAACCGCGAGTATTGCAGTCTTTTGCTCTTGCGCTTGTTTAGTTTATGTGGAAATTTCAAGTGACAAGCATCGCGTGCGCATAAAAGGTTATAAAATTAAAAATTATAAAAATAATTAAAATTTAGGTTAGGCTGTTTGACTAGAATAAGGTCCTTTTTACATTTTACTTAAAATGTTTGTTTTATAAAAATTTAATAAATGCTTGCTAAAGAAAAATTTGTTTGTTTTTTTTGGAGAAAAGAATTTGTGCAAGCTTGGAAAACGTTTAATAGCTCACTTACACAAGTTATTTTCAACCGTATATAAAGAACCTTTAGAAAGCATTACAAAACATTTAAAAATATAGTTTTCAAAGGGAAAATATAAGCTTACCAATTGTCTTTTGCAAGCACTACAAAACTTTAAAATAAACGTTTTGTAAACAAAATGATAAGCTTATAAAAAGGGGTGCTGTTTCGTTGGTTTTTCGTTTATACTGATATGTTTTTAAAACGAACTTCAAAGGTTTTGGAAAGTTATTGTAAGCCTAGGCTTGAGTTGACAAGCTTTAAAAAAGCTTATTTTTAGTGAAATTGTTTGTTGGGTTGAAGTCGCTTTTAACACAGACGCTGTGTGTAAAAAACAACAACAAACAACAACAAAGCGGCAATGATCACTTCTATATGACCAGAGCTGGGCATTGTTCGAATAAATAGTTATCTAGATAATTATTCGAATAAAATTTTATTCCTGACATTATTATTCAAGAATAACTCATTCAGGAATAATTTATTCGTAATTAAATTGCCTACGAATGAATTATTTGTCATTTTATTCGTTATTTGAAATAATTTTTCACAACTTCAGAACTGAAATTTTTTTTTTACATTTCTTTAAACTATATTGAGGCAATGGACTTAGAGACTTTGGACTCTGATAATTCGTGCAATTTGCGATGCATTAATGAAAATGTTGGTAACGTTTAAGCACCAAAAGAGACCGTTGGACTGTCGACAGCGAAGCAACGGTCGGATGGTTTTCAAAATGTTTTCATTTTTTCGTTCGGTCAACGTACCAAAATCCGCAAAAAGCGTGACAGAGCTTGCCCCGCGCGCGACTGTCGATTTTGGGTCTAAAAATCCCCAAAAGCGGGACGTCTGGCAACGCTGGTATATATGTATAATCTATACATACATATATATTCATAGTTTTATTTTTATTTATTAATCGACTAACGAATAAAATAATTTATTTGTCATTCGAATAATTTTTCTTTGAATAAAACAAATTATTAATTATTCGTGAATAACGAAGGAAACAATTTATTCATTCGTTATTCGTCATTCGAATAAATTTTGCCCAACTCTGCTCATAGATTTATATAACAGATATACATTTCCAAAAAAAATTATAAATTTATAACTTACTTAATCTTCGAGTTGTTGAATTTAGATCCCAGGCAGGTACTACAAAAACTAACACAAAACACCTCGTCAACCTCTTGGCTAATACACATTGACTAAACTGAAAGAAATCGTTTCATTTGAGACTACAGAAGCAATGCAATTAGTATAAAAAAAATATAACAGAATTTTTCCATTAAATAAATGGAATGATGGGAAAAACATTTTCCAGTTATTAGTAAGTTTTTACATTTTGCTTCTTAGATTTGCGAATCGAAGATTTTTAATTTGAACATAGTTTGGCAGTTAAAGATGCAAATCTTAAAAAAATTTAGTTTTCGCAATTAAAAAGGCACAATTTAAAAAAGAACTCGAATTATTGTAGCTAAAGTGGCACAATTTGAAAATAACTCAAATTTTCGTAGTTAAGGTGGCACAACTCAAAATTTTTTAAAGGCCAACTAGCCACTGAAATCAATAAAAGAAATGAAATTAAAAAAAAAAAACCATTAAAGAAATGTAAAACAAGTAAGAAAGCTAAAGTCGGTCAAGCCCGACTTTGAAATACCCAGCGTCCCGACATTATGAGCGCACTATGTTTTGCTTCTCTATTTGTGGGCGTGGCAGTGGGAGGGCCAAAAAAATTATTTCCCTACACCTTTCATTCGCCTTGGTGAACCTATGTTGCGAATTTGAAGCTTCTACGCCTTTTACTTCACAAGTTACGATAAACCCTTATTTGTGGGCGTGGCTCGAGGAGGACGGCGTCCATTTTCTTCCAGGATATGTCCCTTTTTGTAGTTTACCAGTACACCAAATATCAATGGAATGTGTTGAGTGGTTCGGAAGTTACAAGCATTTTACTGAAAACACAATAAATTCATTTGTGGGCGTGACAGTGGGCGGATGTCTCCCATTTTTACTTAGGATCATACTCGGACCCCGATATACATGTGTGCCAAATTTCGACTTCATTGGTTCAGCAGTTTCGGAGGAGATCCGACCACGGACGGACGAACAGACGGACAGACGGTCAGACGGACATGTCTAAATCGATTCAGTTTTTGATCCTGATCATTTCTATATATATTTTTCTATATCTCCGGAGCTTAATTCTCCCTGTTACAAGATTTGCACAAAACTAATAAACCCCGCTTACGCTGGGTATAAAAACAAGTATCTAGTCGCAATATAACTTAATGGTAGTTTGATTTTTGCTTTAAAACAAATAATTTTTCACAAACTTATGTCAATCGGTATTATTTGATCTATAATGGCATAACTAATAATAGAACAGTCAAATGAAGCCACTTTTTGCGACTAAATCAGCACAATTCATAATGGTACACCACAAATGTGATCATTTAGTTGCGCGAAAGTGGCACATTTTAAATTAGTTCACTTTATGTGCAACAAAGTCTATACACTTTGCAAAGACACCTTGGCATAATTCAAAATATTACTCTTTAAGTCAAACTGAAGAGGTAGTGCAACTTGCATCAAAACTGGCATAAAGTTATATTTTGAGTTTAGGAAGATAGTAATGCGAATGAAATTTTTGCAGTAGTTAAAGATATGCATAATGACTTGATATATGGAAAAAAGTCGATTTTGGAAAATTTTGAATTGTGCCAGTTTAGGAGCAAGGGTGCGATATGTAAGTCCGCTGGTAACATAGTGGCATCTTTTTGTTTTTCTTTAAAAAAAAAATTAAATAATCTCAACTTTTAACCCTCTAATTCCTGGCTCCGGCTCTAGACGGACTTTTTCGAACAAATTACCAAAAAAAAAAAACGAATAATAATTATTTCAGATTCATGTTTCTCTACACAATTAGTCATATCTGAACTTTTCATTGAAAAAAAATTGTGGCATTAGAGGGTTAAGCAAAACACTACCCAAAAAAAAAAAATTAAAAGAAGGACCACGATATTTCCTCGGGGCATCAATTTCCTTTTAAAAACCTGTTTTTTTTTTCAATCGTGCTCACCGCAAAACAACATTTTTTCAAGGCTCCTCCGGAGAATCACTGCCACCAATATATTTATCGATGATTTCGATTTTTTTCTTTTCTAAATATACTTAAGAAGTTAGTCTATAAGATGTGTATGAAATAAATAAGCCAACATAATTCATATCAATAAATAAACAAAAAAAAAAACCTTTAATAACTTGAATTAATAGTAAAAGTGAAAAATTTTCACAAAAATTTCACACATATTCTTAAAAATGTAAGCAGCTCTGTGGCAGCATTAACGAAAACTTCACCAATGCTCGGATAAAAGTAAAATCTGCGCATCTCGTAATCTTATATATGTATGTTCATTCTTGGTATTAATAATATTTTTTTGTGAACGATCGGGAAATTCCTTAAAAGCTTAAAAGGGATTTTACTTTTGTTTGCTTGAAATGTTTTACTTGTTTTAAAAAACATTCGACTCGGAAAAAATCCAATTATGTCATTTGTCGTATTATGTCGGAGCAGCTGAAAGTGGGAAATAATATGTCTTTGGCACGACAAACACGTCAACGTTACACGGCAAAAAAAAAGGAAAAGTATGTTTACTTAAATTAAGTAATATTTCCAATCAGTTACGCTTGCGCCTTGCTTCCTCAAAATGCAATTTAGGATTATGGAATGCTCATATACGTTTCTCGCCATAAACAAATCAAAACAAGATTACTGCTTTAATCAGCACAGTCAACGTGAAGAATTTATGGCAAAAGGAGCCGGACACCGCATTACCATTAGCGCTATTAGCTGCGGCTACCTTAATAGTTTGGTTCACTAACTTATCAACTGGTTTTTCGCACTGCACCAGTTATCGATATCGATGCCCAATGCATCCGTCCGACCGTCCGACCGTACGTATGTTTATTGTTGTTGTCGCTGATGTTTTCAATGCCCAATGCTTCAATCAATTGCCCATTGAGTTCTGTTAAACGGTTTAGGAATTCATTGATGGAATCGTCGAATGTACATATGTACCTATTTTTAAACACAACGTCAGCGGCTTCCGTTTTGAATGAATGAAAACGTAATGCGAGCTGTAGCATGTCGTGTGATGTTATAGTGATATTTTTCTCTTAATTTCAATAACTGAATTGCTAAAACGATTAGAATAATTGATTTTTATTCATTTCAAATATTCCATGCATGCAGTAAAATCCGAATTGATTTTATCGAAAAAATGGAGACAAAAAAAAAAAAATAAAAGTAAAGAAATGCTGTCGTTTAAAACTTCCCCTATCAGTAGTCGCCCCAGTAACCGTTGAGAAGCAAAAACAACATACATACATTCATACATAAATAAATACATAAGTAGCATGCAGCGACATCGATGCCGGCGTTAGCGGTAGCAGAACCGATGCTTCAATGTTTGCTGTCGATTTTGTCAGATTCAGAAAACGCTGTTCGATGCTTTGCCTTCCTTAATTGGCCAAGTGAAGCATAACGAAGCGAAACACAGCCAGACAATGAAAACACAATCGGCCTGATCTTCCATACGTACCCTGTAGAAGATTGAAATAAATTTGAGCAATCCTCGAGTATGGGAAAAATACGGTAGTACACGATTAGAAACACCGACAGTGGAGGCTAACTAGTGGCATGGTCTGCTCCTATTTTGCCCAAACATTCATTTGATATATAATTAAATATAATTTTTATATTATAAATAAATATAATTATAATAAATTACAATTAAATATAAAAAGACAGATGGTTTCGTGGCGTATTGGATAGCGTGTGCGCTCAGACAACCCAAAGGTTCGAGTTCAAATCTCCGCGTAGGCGCAAATATTTTAAGGGAAGTTAAAATTCCAAAAATACAAAACAATGTCAAGGAAGAAAGAGACAAGACTTCGCCAGTGCTGAACTTTCTCAGAACTCTGCGCACAAACGTTTTCCAAAATTCCTAAGTATATGTACATTGTACATATATTGAAAACGTTTTCCATTTCTTAATTTATTTGATTTTCATTCCTATTAGGAATTCAATTTTAAACACTAACGTTCGCCTGAGGGGGGAATCGAACCGGGCCATTCGTAATGCGAGGCGGTTGCGCTACCCACTGAGCTATGACAGCCCGGGCCACTCCCCTTTCTATTAACATATCTCAGTGTACTATTACCTGGCGGACACTCCTCTTAAACGGACACTATTTGGGAATGCTCTAGTATATTTTCTTCTAAAATAGTTTCCTCCTAAACGGACACCTCTGTTAAGCGGACATATTTTTTGGTCCCGTAGGTGTCCGCTGACGAGAGAGTACACTGTATATCAAATGTACTGAATTGGCCTCGTTGTCTCTACTTCTGCAATAGTTCAAATGCCAGTAGGGATTTTCCAATGATAGTATAATGTTAAGATCGTCAGTTAAAATGCATTGTGATGGAAATTAACGGCGTGTAGTACTGGGGCTCTTAAGAGTAATCTTAGACCATACCCTGGAGTACTCCAATCTTCTACAGGGTACGTATGGAAGATACATTTATATGTATGTATGTACGCACTTGCACCATCGTGAGGAGGAAAATAGAAAATCCTTCATGATGACATTCCGTATTGTGAGCGCATTGCATTTCTAGTTGTAACCGATATGCAGCAGTGTTTGCTGGGTGGTACAGTGTAACAAATTCATAATTCTTCTGGTTAGAAAAATACAAAAAAATGTATATAAGTATAAAAACTCAAATGATTAGTGGGATTCATGCAGGCTCGCAAAATGTCTTCGTTAATTTTTGCCCTTCGTAGACACTTAACTAAAATTTATGTTTATACATATAAAAATTCGTTCCATTTTCGAATTAAGGCTCAAGGCCATTTCACCTTAAAATATTTTTTTTTACAGGTTTTTCAAGCTCGATAGACTGTGTAGATCAGCTGCAACCTGTTTCACGAACCAATGGAAAAGTTTTTCATGCTTCGTACAAATCTTTCCATACAAATTTTGACAGCTCATTTCTCATTTCGAAAAATTTCTCATTTCGCAAAAAATGCGAAGCAATCGCATGAATTTATGAATTCCTTGATCGACTGATTAAAATATAAGTATATATTTTATTGAGAAATTTATTAATTAAATAAAAGGTGAAGGTAAACGCTTAGCAGTATATCAATAAAACAATTACGAACTGGTGTGTACCTTTCACACTATAGGTACAGAGCTTTTCCGAAATTCCAAGGAATAGTGCTTTTTGGTCTCGGAACGAGAATGATCGAACGAATTGATATTTCGATTTTTTGAAATGGTCGATGAAATGCCATCTGCGACTGTCTAGCCCAGAACCCTCGACTTTGGGAGTGGCTCCTTTCCAGTTTTGAGACATCTTTAACCCGTACTCAGACTTAAATTCATAAAAAGCTTTTGGAATAGTAATATAAATTAAATAAACATACATAGAAAAACTTTTGTACATACGTTAATAGGTACAAGCAATTGTTTTCATCAATATAAACAATTGGTTGGAAGAACTCAGGCTGTCATCAGGGACGGATTAAGACAATATGCCGCCCTAGGCAGTTGAGATTTTTCCGCCTCAGACAGCAGCCTAATTTTCGCCTTTTCTGTTATTAATACATTGATGGTCAGAATTTTCTGGCCCAGAAAATTTTCCGCTTTAGGCAGCTACCTATGTTGCCTATAAGGGTAAATCCGAAACTGGCTGTCACACTTTTCGTTGTCGCACGCAATTTGTTTGGTTGCGTCAATTAATCGAAGTATTAACACTCAACAAAGTATTTCAATCATTTTTATTTGCAATATTAACGATCGAAAGGATTTTAAAACAAGTCCTTTCGATGAAAGCATTTCGTCGTCGGGATTGTAATTGGTTTTATTCAGGTATGTGATTATTTTAACCGGGAAATTGAACTGGATGTCATTGAATTGCCGGTAAATACAATTTGAAATGAAAACGAAGGTTACGGCAGCATCATTTTCGAACATTTTTGAATTTGAATTTGAATATGAAATTAAATTAAATTGAACTCATATTTAAAAATTAATCACATAAATTTGGGAATTGAATTACCTTTCTCCGGGAAAGGGAAAACAATCACATAATCGATTGATTTAAATTATTGAAATAAATCTTCAACTTCTGGACTAAACGAATAATCAAATTGATTTTTGGCTAGAACATTAAACGAATCGCTCGTTAATTATCAAAAAAATGTTGTATTAATTGATTGATTGATTGGTTGCTAGATAGAATGACTCATTCAAAAAATTTTGCTATATTATAACTGATTTATTCAATGGTTAAATCATCTTATTATTGAATATATGGGCCAAAATTCTTTTTAATGCCTAAATTTCTGTCTCTATCAATGAAATTCAGTTTTCATGAAGGAGCAAATCAAATTAATAACAAATTAATTTTAGCAAAAAAATTATTCATAGCAAAATAAAACACTCTAGTCGACTTAAAAAAAATCAAATATTACCAAAACTCCATTTTGTTTACTCGCAAATTGCAGTAACATTGTTGTCTTCTTTGGGAAGACAAGACAAGACAAAACAACAATGTTACTGCAATTTGCGAGTAAACAAAATGGAGTTTTGGTAATATTTGATTTTTTTCAATTCGACTAGAGTATTTTACTTTTTTATTAAGAAATTTTTTGTTAAAATTAATTTGTTATTAATTTGATTTGCTCCTTCATGAAAAATGAATTTCATTGACAGGGACAAAAGTATAGGCGTTAAAAAGAATTTTAGCCCATATACCTATTTATTTGATTCTACGATTTCTTCATTGATCGATAGTTCCTTCATTAATTTTGCTTACCAAAATCGTAAAAGATTTTTTCATTGACAAACTGATTCATTTATTATGATGATCGATTGATATGGCTCAGTGAATTTCGTCCGTTTTGGAGCAACGAATACTTTCGCAAGATGAGCTAAATAAAATGTAGTAGAAAATATATTTCACAGATCCTTATAAAAAGGTCCCGAAACATTCCAAAGCAATTGAAAGTAGAATTTGAATTTCGAATGATTGTTTTTTTTATTAATATTTTTATTTTCATTCTTATATTTCCTCTAAATGTTAATTTTTTGAATATAATTTCTCGCAATCGTTCCGTTTAGCCGCGAATAGTTAACGTTTTTCGCTGTGCACCAAAAGACGATCACAAAATCCGACAAATAAGCCAAAACCTCTAGAAAGCCAATAAATTGGAATACATATTATGTATAGTCCGAAGGAGAAATTACGTTATGCTGTTACATTATGTCCATAAAGGCGGGACATGCACACACACAAACACACACGATATGACAGCTATGGTATTGAGCACGCTAGGATGTTGCATCAAAATCGTAAGAAGCGAGTCTCGGGTGTCGCTTTTATGGTCGATAGTGACAACACAGGAGAAACGTGATGAATATTTTCATTTTTGGAATTTATGGACGTAACTAGTGCACTGTGCGGCAATGTTGACGACGCAAAAGATGCCTAAGACGAATTGATTTCAGGTCCGAAACTGTAGCACTTCGTTGAAAGTATTGCTGTTGTTTTTATTAAATTGTATTTATTTTTTTTTTTTCTCTTTTTGGTTTCCTTGATGGCTATGCATTGACAAGCAGAAAAGCCCGAATTTGGCATTGAGGAAGCCGCGGCCGCGGCCGCGGCCACTGCTATCTGTAAAGTGCACCAATGCCACACATTCATCGAAACTGAAATCGAAGCTGTCCAAGTCGAAAGCGAAGTGGAGAGCAAAAGCGCAGAAATAACGTGTCCAACATTGAAATTTGCAACAAGACCGAGAAAAAGTCAGGAAAATGGGGAAAAGAGCAATGGAAAAACTGGCGCAAAAAAAAAAAAAATTAAAAAATAAAAAATAAAAATTTTAAAAATCAAAGTGAATGGAAATTGCGAAAAAGGAATGGACTAAATGAGCAGTGCCACTACCGAATATCCCACGTGGAATCGCAGTGATTTCCCATTCAAATTATTTGTATGCCATTGCATTTCATTTGGATAGATTGATTGCCCGTTGACGATGAATCTGGTCGGTGGTTCGCTTGTGGATTGCCTGTTGTTCGCAGTGACTGACTGACTGTCCGTCTCAATGTCGGTGCTTCTGTCGGTCTATCGGTTGTTTTGTCGGCCGGACGGTCTACCGGTCCATGTGCCGCCGGGATCTGGTTGGAGCGTGTATTGCGACGATTGTATAAAAACTAAATCACACCAAATACTGGCGACAGTGATCAGAGAGATCCCGTGACGCAGTGTGACGCGCAGCACGAACGCAACAGGACGCAATCCAATAATAATTTTCGTATTCATATCGGTCGAAGCGTTGTTCGGTGGATTTATCCGATTATTGATAGCGAATTTCTTCGTCTCAAGCAATCGAAGCGAATCGCGAAAATAAGTTTTTAATTGCATGCCGCCGCGCCGGGATTGTTGCTCGGAGAATTAGAATAAAAGAGATAGAATTGTGAATAGTTTTTCTGCTTTTTTTTTGTTGTTCTTTTTTTTGTGCTTCTTCATCACTTCCTGCGTTTTCGTCTTGCATCTATCCATCGTTCGTTGACGTTTGGCCACTTTTTTAATCGCCATGCGCTTACAGACCTTCGCTGTGAGTTCTATCCTACATATAATCCTTTGTTTTTCCCTTTATTTCAAGTCCTTTTTTTTTTTTTTTTTTTTTTTTTGAATACCTACATTTTCTTTCATATCCTTATATATACATATTTGAAAAAATGGGTCACTCTTGATCGCAGTGCGTAGCTGGAACGGCGATTTTATGTAGCCTAATCATAACGTGCCAGTGCTCGCCGTTTCCTCAGCAGTTCTTTGAGCCAGTACGACGTGTGTTTACACCGTTTGGACCGCCTGCTCCACAGTTTATACGTCCGCAACGTTCAATTTACGGTGGCGGTTGGAGTGGTGGTCATGGCTACGGTATTGGACCTGTTGGCTTAGGTCATATTACCAAGGATGAATTGATTGCTTTGCTCGAAGCTTGGAAGGAAATCGAAAATCCACCTGCAAAACCCGAACCGGAACCCGCTCCAGAGCCTGAACCGGAACCGGAACCTGAGCCTGAGCCTGAACCGGAACCAGAACCGGAACCGGAACCGGCACCAGAACCAGAGCCGCCAGCGAAGCCTGAACTACCACCAGCGGGTGTACCGTTAACTGTTTCGTTGCCAGCTTTTGTACCAATTCAACTATCGGCCATGTATACTGCCCCAGTGCCAGCTCCAGCACCAGCTCCAGCGCCAGCGCCAGCACCGGAACCAGCTCCAGCGCCAGCACCGGAACCAGCTCCAGAGCCCGCACCAGAGCCGGAACCGGAACCGGAACCAGAACCGGAACCCGAACCTGATCCAGAGCCGCCAGCACCAGTGCATCAGACATTATTCAAATTATGGGCGCAGCCGAGACCACAATGGGTCGCAGCACGTGCTGTTCCCGCGCCCAAAAAGAAGGCCACCCGCTCCAAGAGCCTTCGGTGAGATTTTAAAATTTTTAACCAAGTAGAAAGCATAAAAATTCCATAATAAATATTTATCTCTTTACCACTAACAGCACGACCAAGGCACAAAAAGCAAGGTAAGTGTTTCATTATCGCTTTGATATTTCTTAATATAATGCCTTTGCTGCTGCACTTTATTTCGTACATGACGACACTGACGACTTCGAAATTTAGAGCTTCTAGTAAACAGCAGACCAAAACCGAACAGCCGCACATCTATAAATTTTCGTCTGTGAAAATAGACTTTCCAGTTTCGAATCCCAGGTGTGTGTGTGTGTGTGTGTGCGACTTTTACAGCGGAAGACTACCGATAGAGAGATAGGGAGATACAGAGGCACAGATACGAAGGGAGTGAGGGACTCAGAGTGCAACTGGGAGGCCCTGGAATCCTTGCTCGAAATTTAATAAACTTTTGTTTGCGGTCTATGTGTAGACGTACTGCTGGACGTGAATCAGTAAGGCCGTCAAATCTCGACCTCTGACCAAACGATATTTCCTTGTCAGTACCTACCCATTTTTTTTTTTATTTTTTTTTTTTTAGGTGAAACTGGTATAGTGGGGCACAATAGAATTTTCTTCTAATTTGTTTCTTCATATCTAAAGGACCTTTCAGATGACGGATAAAATTCTCAATCTCTTTTTTGGTTTTGATTATAAGTGTTCTGTTATGATCTTTATGACTGCCTATTTGATTAAAAAAATTAGCAATAATGTTTAGGTATCGGTAGTTTTCCGATAACAACGTTAAGCCGAATACTTTAAGACTTTTCTATTGTTACTTTCAGAAATTTTGCGTCAAATAATTTCGTTGCACTTCCTCCGAGGTATAAGCCTCTCCTTCATTCTCGACTATTTAGTTTAGATTTTCAATAAGGTTACCAGATAATTTTTTCCTTTTGAATATTTCACAGAAATTCGGGTCCTGCCTTTCGCCAATCGGGAACAACTTTGCGGTGAGCATTTTCCCCCTTGTTATTTCACACTCTAACTCCATTGAAACTGAATTGAAAAGATAAAAAAAAAAAAAATATTTATAAAAAAACAAAACAAATTCTGCTTTTCAGATATTTCCGTTCTCCGCCCGCACCGTTTCTTGCGAACGTTCCAGGACCATTGAAGCTGATACCATCATCACAATTGCTAAGCAATTGGCATTAAACCAAAAATAAGGCAAGCGGTCCAAAGCATTTACCGCATTTGTTTAGAATCACTAGACTTACCTCCACGTCCCACATTTCGCAATTGACATATGTATATGTATATGTATATGGTTATGTATATGTATGTGTATGTTCTAGGTTACCTGACGAAGTCTTCCACTGAGTGTATTTTTAACATTCTTTGTTCATATGTTACATATATATACATATATATACTTTTTATAAGTAAACATCAATATCAATGTATTCTTCCTTAAAAAAAATAAAATAAAAATGAAACAAAAATAATAAAAATAAAAAACGAAATTTTTTTAGTCTTCCTTTCAATCGCTTATCGTATTCAAATGTTGGCGATGCTTAAAACAAATGTTGACTGAGCTTTTAATCGTCCACAGGCGCAATAAATTGTCATCTAAGTGCGAGAGCACACAAAGGCGATCTCCTTCCGAATAGAAGCCATTTTCCCAACTATAAAAGCGATTGAGAACGATGAGCAGCTGGGCACACAGTGGTATCAAATAACGGATTCAGATTTTTTTTTTCATATTTTTAGTTATTTATTTGCGGTTCCAAGGGTGTCTATGGCAGCAGACCACAGCAACTGCCATTGAGTAGATGGCAAGACGAAACCCCCAAGAAAATGTTGATTTCGGGAGCTGGCATAAAGAGAGGCTACAAAAAAAAAAAAAAAAAAAAAAAAAAAGAAAATATATGAAGCGATAATGTTCTAACAAGGGTTTATAATAAATTAATCATCCAAAGAATTCAGTGGAATGCCCCAAGGACCTCATATTATTTATGAGTGATGTGGTACGCCCAAGTGTCGGATGTGATATATCAAAACGCGTTAAATCGTCAAAGTCATCAGAGAGACAAAGTGCCTGGCTATCCGGTCGCTTGTTGGCTGAAATTTCGCACAATCCGAACATGGTTAACCTGGCTGAGAAATTTTCTTCGGGCAACGAAAACTAAACGAGAGAAAAATCTTTTGGAGCAAAAAACAAAAAAAAAAAAAAAACAGATAAATAAAATAAAATGAAATAAAAAGGAAATAAAACGTCGCCTTTTTCGCTTTCATTTCTCGTAATATCGCTGATGGTTTCCAAAGACTGCAGGATATTTTCGGGTGAAGAAAAGATGTTGGCCGGGAAGTTTTGTGTATGGAATTACTTATTTCAGCAATTTGCACATATGTATGTATGAGCATTTCCACAAGGACGAGACACTTACGTGAGTAGTTTTTTATCCCGGCTTCATGAATGCGGTAAGTACATAATAGTGTAGGTATTTTGGTTTCTAAATATTTTCGTACAGATCTTACGGACTTTTATATCTGTCAAAATGTCTGTTCAGATCCGACATCAGATATCTACGGACGCGACAAAGGCGTTTCTTTTTTAAGAAATGAAATCACTTATAACGATAAAACTGTGTTAGTTCAAAAAACCGACAAACGGCTTTCATATCTAGAAATAATAGGTAACTGAAATACGCTGAATACAATAGTGATATTAGGGGTTTTCCCTTAAACGTGAAAAGATCGAAAAAGCAGAAAAATGTAAAAAAATTTTCATCCAAAACTTCGTTTATTCATTTCTAAGCCTTCTTGATTTACGAGTTTTCGAAGTTTTCGAGGCGTTTAAGAGAAGACACGCATTTAGGGTATTCCCTTAAAAGTGAAAAGATCGAAAAATCGTAAAAGGGTAAAATTTTTCATACAATTTTTCGTTCATTAATTTCTAAGCCTTCTTGATTTACAATTTTTCGAAGTTTTCGAGGCAAATACACGTTTAAGAGGAAGACCCCTATTGAGTTTTTGGGATTGGCTCAGTTAACGGAGATTTTCGCGTTTGAAGTTGGATCCCTAAAGTATGCAAGCATAATTTTGTTTTTCACTTAAAACATTCATAACTCTCAGTGGCTGGTCATTTGCTTTTCCACCACGCCGTCCTGTCAATTTACATCACAGTTTTTAAAGTTCTTTTTGAAAACAGTTTGTTTCAACTGTAAATAATATTTTTTTAAAATCAAAAGTCAACAATTTTTCATCCCCTAAAAGTATACTCCGCTTTTTTAATAAATGTGATGGAATAAAATTGAAAAGAAGCACTTAAAAAACACCAATTAACGTTGCGATAACAACGAAGTTTTGCACAGGAGTACCACTTAATGCAAGTAATTAACGTAATCCTCATTATTCAGTTATTAATATATAGCAACATGAACTAAATATGTGTATATTTATGTATGTATATATACAGGGTGTCCCGGGAAAAAGTGTACAAAATGAAACCCTCGATAGGTCGATCCAATACGAGTAGTTTTTGCTTCTACAGCAACTGCCTAGGAGGTACCGTTTAAGAGCTGTAGCGCTTCAAAAAATGTCTGTTTTTGTATGGAATTTTGAGTATAACTTCTTTTAAAAAAATTTTTTTTCGTTCAAAATGAAGTTATATTCAAAATTCCATACAAAAGCAGACCTTTTTTGAAGCGCTACAGCTCGTAAACGGTACCTCCTAGGCAGTTGCTGTAGAAGCAAAAACTACTCGTATTGCATCGACCTATCGAGGGTTTCATTTTGTACACTTTTTCCCGGGACACCCTGTATTTATATATTTTGTAATGAAATTGGTGCGTTTGCGTTGTCCGTCTTGTTGTTTTCCATCTTCACTCTGTAAAAACTTTTTCTAAATGAGCCGCTCGCCGTCTGTCGGCAACGATAAACGAGAATTTAAAAGAAAAATCTAAAATATGCAATCGTTTGCTAACATCTATTTTGCAACTCAACTGCGAAAAAAACCTATAAAAGTAACGATCAATCAAAAAAAAAAAATTTTTTTTAAATTAAAAAATCGAAAAAGGAAATGAAAAACACGGGTAAATAAATTTAGTTCTGTAAACTACGAAATTTTAATTAAGTCCGGAATTTACGGACGAAGATGACGATGAATTGACATAAATGTTTTCCCCACATGGCCCGGTTTAGTGACAAATTTCCTCTTCCTCCTGTCTCAATGGCTCTATCGCCCTCGCTACGTCTCTCAATCTCTTTTCTCTCTCACACTCCTTCTCTCTCTCTCTCTCTCTCTTTCTTTCTCTCTGGCTCTCTCTCCCTCTAACAACCGATGTCTTCGTTGAATTCATTTAATGCCACAAGTTCCTGATTTATACACTAGCTTACAGAATTTAAGACTTTCGCGAGAGCAGAGACGAAATTATGGTTCTTAGACTAAATTGGAGTCGCTGATCACGAAAGTGGCGTCCGTTTTTTTCCGAAAGAATTGTTTTTGAGATATACGCAAAAAACGTGTTTTTTGGTTACTTTACGAGATTTTTCCAAATAACTTTCAAAACTGCTTGCCTAAATAAAATACAATTTTATCAATATGAAGCAAAAAACTTTCCTCTTTGTAACGATATATCATTTGTTGAAATCGGTGTCTTAATTTTTGGGCTATAGACATTTGAACTTGCAAAGGTTTGACTTTTTAAGGCTTTTTTCTTTAAATGTGGAAAATCTCTTATAACTTCTTTATTTTTCAACCGATTTGGAAGAAATTTAGTTTTTTATATACGCTAAATATATGTTTATCATTTTCAGTTACCGAAAAAAATTTTAAAAATTTGTTTAGTACTTAAAAGTTAAAATGAAATTTTGCAAAATAAAAAAAAACCTTAAAAAGTCAAACTTTTGAAAGTTCAAATGTCTATAGCTCAAAAACGAAGACACCGATTTTAACAAATGATATATCGTTGCAAAGAGGAAAGTTTTTTGCTTCATAAAGATAAAATTTTATTTTTTTTTTATTTGGGCAAGCAGTTTTGAAGTAATTTGGCAAAATCTCGTAAAGTAACCAAAAAATTACGTTTTTTGCGTATATCTCAAAAACTATTCTTTGGGAAAAAAACGGATGCCATTTTCTTGATCAGCGACCCCAATTTAGTCTAAAAACCATCATTTCGTCTCTGCTATTTTTTTTTTTTTTTTTTGTAAACTAGTGTTATTTGCCAGAATTAGGAAATTTAAGTTTATTGAGTTTAATTAACAATTTCTATTAGCTTTGCTTCCATTTAGTTCTTCACTTTTCAAAAAGCGAGCGGGAGCAGGAGTAGTAGAGTTCAAGTTGACATTACGTTTTCATGTTTTACCAATGCCTTCGGCGGCAGATTTCAGGTAGAAGTTTTTGTTTTCGCTTTCCTTTTCCTTTCTGCTCTTTCAAGTGGTTTTATTGACTTCAACCCTTTCACTACCGTGGGGACAATGCATACCGAGGACATTTCAAAAATTCTATGTTACAAAGCCCAATTTTTCATATATTTTTATTTTCTATATATAATATGTATAGCAACCCAATGGTTCTTATGCCGCTTTCAGACTATTGCATTTAACTAATTTTAGCTATAGTGATTTTAGCATTTATCGCTGCATTTAACCTGAATTTAGCTTCTTTAACTGCAGAAATAAAATTATGAGATTAGCTGTTTCATATGGCACCGCTTTCCTTTTTGGTGTTAAAATCAGATTTTAATTTAAATGCTTTAATCACAACCGCTAAAATCAGTTAAATGCAATAGTCTGAAAGCGGCATTAGACATTTAAAGAAGCTACCAGTGTCTTTCTTATAATTCTCATTAAGTTTATAAAAATTTTGCATACATATACAGGAGATTTCCGATTTAACGAGTATTCGCGTTAGCGAGTTTCGCATTTAACGAGCATTTAAATTCGTTCCATTGAGTATTTTATATAACGAGCAAAATGGCACAAAAATTTTTCTGTGCACTCGGTTTAGCGAGCAACATAAGAAATCAGTGAAAAAGTATAAAGAGAAACAAAGAGGAATCCAAGAAATAGTTAAGCGAGGAGTCTAAAAGCGCGTGTGCTGCGCCAACTGCCGCAAGCAGTCAATGTATGAAAAGTAATGTTCAATTTTGCGTGACCTGCGTGAAATCGGAAAAGCGCAGGCGCTGTTGGACTTACCGCTTTAATTGTGCACAGTTGTTCAGTGATGTCAATTTTTAATCAGTCGCGTACCAACCTAGGGGCCAGGAGGGGCTTTGCCCCACCACGATTCTTGTTCTTAGGTCGAAGGAATTACGAAAATTAAAAGGAAAAAAATGTGGAAAATTCTTTGCCCCACCCGGGGGAAGTTGGATTGCTACAGGTCTGGTATAAATCAGACTCGCCATGTAATCAAGCAAAAGATTTCTCAAACCCCTCCCCCTTTTTTAACGCAAAAATACATTTTTCTACTGGCAACACTGCAGTTGTTTACTTATCATCATTACTCTTTGACAGTAAACTCTCAATTCAATTCATCAAATTTTCTTTGAAGTTTTGTTAAAAAACGGGTTTTCAGCAAACTTTAAACTAACGGTCTTCCGTAAATAAAGCATTCTGAGAATTATTTTGGACTACATGTTGAATAATTTCATATCTAGAAGCTGTAAAAAATATCGCGCAATTGAAAAGACCTAGGTTAATTTTGCCCCTTTTTTTGTTCGGTTTATAAAAGAATGCCCCATATTACCTTATGTATTTTATAATTTAAACAAAACGTGATCTCATAAGTTTTTTACTCTGTTTACATAACGTTATGTATATGTTTAATATGAACCAAAATGAAGAGTTGTTATGTTTTTTTTTTTTTTTTTGTTATAATAATTCTTTTGAAATAAAAAATTGTTTATAAGCCCAATTTATAATTTTAATCTCTTACAATAAGAAAAAAATGATTTTATGATGGTACTCAATTTAACGAGAAATTCGATTTAACGAGAAGTGCTGGCAACATTGAGCTCGTTAAATCGGAAATCTCCTGTACATATATATAAAACTTAATGTATTACATTAATCGTGTTTAATTTTCGAAATAAAGTGTTTCTTTAAGGGTTAAGTGAGTGAAACATATTGAAGACAGCTCTTCGTGTGGTTAAGCAGTGTTGCGAAATCAAAGCAAGTGAGTGAAGAAATATTTGTGAAGTTGTTGTGTGGATTTTTTTTTTTGTATTATGGGAATGTTTGAAAGCATTTGAGAACGAACAAAAGAAAAACTTAAAAATTTTCCAAAAATATCAAATTTTAGTCTCAAAAGATGCGCCACACAGTGTTTCCAGTGGCGTGTCTAGAGAAATACTGCTTTGATAGTGCATATATTTTCCACAGTGGTATATTGAACAATTATAAGACATTAACCCAAAAATTTTTTTTTTGGGGGGGGGGGGGGGCTAGAGGAAGTTTAGAGAGTTATGGAGCAAAAACCAAAAAAATCCGAAAAATTTATGGCGTCCGATTTGGGTGAAAATTTATATATAGAATAAGCGAAAAATGCTAAGAATTTTGGCGTCAAAAGTTTTTCAAGAAACCGATTACAACTAGTCTAGTTAGGGTCTAGTTCCAAACTGGTCGAGAAAGGACCAGTTTTTTTGAAAAAATTTTAGTGCGAAAATTCTTAGAATTTTTCACTTATTCTATATATAAATTTTCATCAAAATCGGACGTTATGAAATTTTCGGATTTTTTTGGTTTTTGGTCCATAACTCTCTAAGCTTCTTCTAGCCCCCCAAAAATTTTTTGGGTTAATGTCTTATAATTGTTCAATATACCACTGTGGAAAATATAAGCACTATGAAAGCAGTATTTCTCTGGACACGCCACTGAGTGTTTCGTCTCCATACGTTCTGTGGCCAAAAATACAAGGAGAATTTCGAGAAAATCATCGAAATCCGCCAACTGCCACGCCCATCTCCCAGATGAAGTGATGCCCTAATTTCCACAGGTTGAATGTTAGAATTCTGCGTCTTGGTAGACTGATTGGTTATCTAGGATAAAAAACATTTTTGTGTGCTGCCATGCCCCATTTGCAAACTACGCCCTTTCAAAGTTCACAGTTCTATGGTGTATAGGTTATTTATTATTATTATGGTGTATGTTATGTGTATTCTGTAGAAACTAAATTACAGACAGACGGACGAACATGGCTGAACCAAATCTCCTGGTGACGCTGATCATTTCTATATACACATATTTTGAATCGTCCATCTCGACTCGTTCTGGGTGTTCACACACAGCCACACCAAACGCAATATACCCTCGACACAGAGTGCAAGTCAATCAAATGAATAAATATTCATAAATTATTGCATTCTCGAACACCTCTGGCGCCGGACTTGGTCTTCGTCTTAAGTAAGGAAATAAAATTTTCGTTTTCTGCTCATCTCGACGTTAACAGTTTTCTACCGGCGGCATAAAAGCCGTCTTTACTGCGACAATTCGACACGAGTGGACGTTGGGGTCCTTTTTATGATGTTTTTTTTTTTTTACACTCCACACACTCTCTTTTGAGGGTTTATTGCTTTTGTGCGATTGTGTGCAACATCCAGAATCACTGGAAATTGTAGATAGTAGAAGGAGAAGGGGTTGAGTTATCTTGACGCAATTTGCTTTGATTTTTGGTGAAGACATGAGTAAGAACAAGTTCAGGAATGGATAAAATCGGACCATTTTTGGGTTAAATACCTCGATTACGAGGGTATGCGACAAAAATCGGCAAACTGCTTCAAACCCTGAATTTTTGGAGACATTTTGATGAAATTCGAATTTATATTCAGGGCATCCGATGAAATGGCCATAAATTGTAAAAGTGGGCGTGGCAAAATGTCGGAATTCATAGGGTTAATTAAACTAGACTCGGCATATGAGGCTTCTTTTGAGGCCACGAAAATCTCCAGAATACGATGTGGTAATGGCCGTGGTTTAGCGACCTGTTCAAACGTTTATACATACATATGTAGGTAATCGTTTATCTGTATCGGTTATCGTTTTATCAAGCTGGGCTGACTATACCATCCATTCCTGTTTTCATTCATTTATTTTTTATTTTTCGTTCTTATTCGAATATTATTTATGTATTTCGTTTCATTGGCATTGAGCGCTTTTAACGCTGGAAAAAGGCTTAACCGAATGATTTGGGATTTGGGAGAAAATCATGAGTTTTTTATGTCCCGGAATTTTATGAAGACAAAATGAACAAGTCGTCATCACAATAAGGTTGAATTAATGGCATTCATACACCCAAATTTCCCATTTCGTCGATTGCTGTTATACGTGTGTGTGTGTGTGTGTTGTTGTTGTTGTTGTTGTGTGTGTTTATGCGTGTGCTGTGGATGTAAAGATTCATGATGAGGTATGGGAAAAACACTCGAAGACAAATCGGAATGCAATGGGATGGGGTTGATGGCGGTTGTTATAAAAGTGCGATCCCTTGGACCTCAACGCAAAGCGAACGGCTACGAAAATATGTGCGTTTAAAGGTGAACACAGCCATATGTGTGTACATGTGCTAGTAAGAATACCATTTTATGCAGTATCGGTAAATATTCGAAGTCATCAATATCGTCAACGTAGAGCATCGCAGACACAATCGGTGAAGAAAAGTTGTAAGAGGAAAATTCATTTTTCACTATTTAAAAACAGCGCTTCCTTGCCATTCGAATACGGAAGCCAAAAATATACATACATATGTATATACAAGATCTGCAACGGCATTGAATTTCATGAAATTTCCTACTGGGATTCGGAGTTAAAAAGCCAAAGGACGCTTGGGCGGCATGAGTTTTGAGGAATTCCGCACTGTGTGAATACGTGAAGGATTTTCAATTTGTTGAAGGAGATAATAATTTTAGAAAGCGCCCATTATTCAGAATATTTTATTGCAAATAAGGGATTTTTATTTTATATGTTTATTTATTGAAAAAAGGTGTAAATGACATATTTAATCTATTAAATAAGAAAATGTCATTTTCGGCTTCTGTCGCTGACGAACGCAATGGCGCAGCAGTCAAATTTATTTATTATTATTATTTCGGGTCAATTCTGTGGTTTACGATTGCGACTGATGGCATTGAAAGGATTAAAATTGATAAACAGGCCTTTGAAATATATGTATCACTTGAAATCATATGTAGTTAAAGGCTCTTTTAATTGTTTTTCTTTTTTTTTTTTTTATTAATTTTCAGCCTAATTTAAAAACCAAAGTCCGCGAATTATTGACATTTTGTACTTTTAAATAAAGGCACTAAATTGTATAAGTACATGGTGTTCCGTTCCCGAGTGCTGTTTTATAGGGTTGATAAAGGAGGTCATTGTGAACAAAAAATCGTATCGGAGGGGGGTCGCAAATGCACATCTGAAGAGTTATAAAGGAAAGAAAGAAATTTGCAGTTGTTTTGAAAAAAAAATTTTAACTTCTAAGACGTATGTACATAACAGGCAAAAAATTTTAATCCAGTTCGACAGAGAATTGTCAGGCCTTTCTGTGCGTTTACAATTTCCTTATACTTTTTTGCAGTTTCAAGGGTATTTGTGCCATCAAAGTTAAAATTTCGAAGTTTTTGTAAGATCCTCTATCTAGGATCTTCGTATTAGGATCCTTCCAACAAGGATGTTCTCAAAGAATCTCGAACTAATATCAATATTCTTTGAATTATTTATTTGATAACTAATTCTTATTTTATTTTCAAAACGAGCTGTATACATTAATTTTCTTATTCAAAAAATATAAAGCTTGAGATACTCAATCAGTATAACTAAAAGTATAAGATTTGATTACTATACCCTACATTTTCTTAAAATTTTTTGACTTTGGGAGCCATTTTAGTATAAAAAAAAGTTCCTATTAAATTAAATGTTTTTTCCTAAATAATACCGATGAGAAGGCTTTGCAGTGGAACAAATTGGAATAAAATGGCATCACAGTTGAAAAATTTATAAAAAGTTGCAACAAATTCACTTTGCCAATAAAAAATTCCAATAGAGTAAAAATGTTTCAGCAAGGTGCTTATATTTCTGGAAAGAGTATTTTTTTGACTTTTTGTAGACGTAAAAAATTTAAAATCGGTTGATAAACAATGAAGTTACAGCTTGTTAAGTGAGTCAATGTCGTAAATAACGGTTTTTGTGGTCCATATCTCCGAGTCTAGAGCCAATCTTAAAAAAACTGTTGGAATATTTGAGTTCAGCACACTAAATTACGTCAAAAACAACAGATCGTCAGATTTTCAGATCCAAACCCGTGTATTTTGACTTGTGTAATTGAAATTGAAATGTTGGAGAGGATGTTTATAGATAGAGACGTCAACGTTCAAGCCATATCGTTCAAGTCATATTTGAATTCCAAGTATAGGAGATAATTTTTGAAAAACGTCCTTCGGCCGCGCCCACTTTTCCAGTTTTTGCGAATTACAATTATTGCCTTGATGTATGTTCAAATAACAAATTTCATCAAAATATCTCAAACGATTCCGGTTATAGAGCAGTTTTTGTGATTTTCATAACGGACCCTAGTACTGGAGCAATACCTAAAATTGGTCCGATCAAGGGACACCATTCTCAAACGTCTCATGTCCCCGCAAACACACATACCGAATTTCGTCAAAATAGCTCAAATTTTTCGATAAGAAAACTGTATACGGACAAACAGACAGACGGACGGACGGACGGACAGACTGACAGATAGACAGACGGACGGACATGGCTAAATTGAATCTTCTCTCTGGCTTTTGCAACGGCAAACATCTGGGAGACCGGTGAACTCTATAATTGCATTCAAATTGGATGAAAAGTCGTTAAAATAGCTTTTAAAGATAAGCAAACAAAGCCGCCTTAACCATTATATACCGACGTCTACACAGATTCTGATTAAAAATTATGGTTGTACACCCACTCTTTCTACCAGTACAACTTGAAGTGTGTACTTCTATATATATATATATATTTTTTTTTTTTTGTAAAGCAATAAACTTGTTTTCTTTACACTTTCAATTTGAATTAAATTTTTTGTTTAAGCGCAAACAAAATGTCTTCTTTAAAGTCGATTTCTTTCTTGCCATGTCGACCAAAAGCCTTCGCCATTGTACTTCATAAAATAATCTTAATCGCTTTAATATCTTACGAATGCTGTTAAAAACGACGAGATAATGTATATATATATATATAAGTATATACATATATTTTTATGCACATAAATATTTTAAATTTATATATCTGCGCGAGTAGTAAGTATCCTGCAGTAATGAAAATAAGCCGTGTGGAAATCAACTAAACTCTGAACATCAACGAAAGGTCGGCTCAGAGCTCAGTCCAAAGGAGTTCTACGAAGGCTGTCAGTTCGCGTTGTTTACTCCAAGTGGCCACAGAAAAGGTCTACTCTTGGAATAGTTTAATATATATGAGGTTATGCTGCGATGCTGACCATGTTGAATAGGCAACAATGGTGAATTTCATCATTCAAACTCATCTAAAAATGTGTGTACCTTTTTCATACATAAAATGAATTAAAAATTGCACCCAATTGATCCTTTTCAGTCGAAGTTGGACTGCAAAAATGTTTTTCCATATTTTTACAGTTTTGTCAACATAGAAAAGTTGAATTTCAATGTAATCAAAACATAAATACTTCTATTGAAAACTTTGGCTTCCCACTGTAATAAAAGTTAGTATAAAGTACGTGGAATTGGAAAGCGGGAAAATATTTACATGCACGCAGAGAAACAAGTAAGGGTGTTATAGTCAGGCGAGCCTGACAATAGAACACCCGACACAGACACACATGTTCAAATAATTTTTAATATCAGGAGTTGTTTAAGACCATAGGGGCCCCATATACCGACTTTTGTTAAATTTCTTTATGAAAACCGCCCATTTGCCACGCCCACTTTTCCAATTCTTTTTAATTCTAATCGGAGGCTAAAATTTACGCTCAAATTCTAAGTTTCATTGAAATATATCGAAAAAGTCCGTTTTTGGGGCAGTTTTGAGATTTTTGTGACAGACCCTAATACTGGAGGTACCCTTAATAATGGACGTTCAAAATTGTCAGGATTCTATGGCTACATAGGAAGCTAAGTGCCATTTCGTCAATGTCCCATTTGAATTCGGTTAGCGATAATATTCAAAACGCCCTTCGCCACGCCCACTTTCCAATTCTTTATAAGAAATACTGCCTTAATACAGATATGTATCAGACGGACCGACATGTTCATCAATATCTGAAAATCTCTGATTTAGAGCAGCTTTCGATTTCGTATATATACTCTAGTACTGGGTCTACTCCAAACTGGTCCGATCGGGTCCATTCGACTACATACTCATGTCCGACAAGACGCAACATACGACCGGACACAGAGAGTCGACTCCGGTGACGCTGATCATTTCTATATAATTGTATGGTCTAGCTCCACTGGTTATGGGTGTTACACACAACCACACAAACGCAATATACCCTCGACACAGAGAGTGTCGGGTATAAAAATGTCACATACCCAATTATATTTTACGGCCGTTACATATGTATGTACGTAATTGGGTATCATGTAATTATATCTTCATAATAACGTTCAATTATATTTTTCTTTACCTTCAATTATATATGTAATTGTATCGAACGATGTAAAAATAAATACAATTACATGTACATAATTGCGTCTAATTAAATTTGGAATCGCCTGCAATTTTAAGGGGTATTCTCCACGATTGGACGGAGTGTCTAAGGACTTTAAAAATTCAAATACCTTACACACGATCGAACTTATAAACCGTTTGAGAAATATACGCACAAGCTGTAAATCGAATTGTAAAATAAATGCAATCAAATAAATAATTATGTAATTATAATTACACCAATCAGTGCCGTAGCAACCATAGGGGCAAGAGGGGACTTTGCCCCCCACGCATTTTTGTTTTTGCCCATGAATAAAATTGAAAAAATAATTTGGCCCCCCACGCAAATTGGAAAAATAATTTCCCCCTCACACAAAACAGAATTGCTACGGCACTGACACCAATGCTTTAAATGTAAAATAAATCAGATGTAATAACATTCAAGGTGAGAGGGCAATTACATACATGATAAATTTTAATGTAATCATAGTAGTAATGTGACGCAATTATATTGATTAAATTGAGATCATATTGTAATTGGCTCCAATCAATAACGCAATCGGGGCAAGGCTTTGATCGCATACGCCATTGGTTACAATTATATTTCGGGCACTTTTTTCTCTCCGTGTATGATCACTTCAATGAAATTATACCTTATATGTTTCAGTTGTACCTAGTTATGTAAAAAAATTTTTTTTAAACCGGCAAAAAGTATAATTGTACCCAAGAAACAAAAAAACCATCTATGGTACATATCATATATCACATAGCCTGTCGAATGAAAAGAAATTACTACCGTTCTACCATATATCAGCGTTGCCAGATGAATTTTCTTACAAAGCGGGATTTTTTTTAAATGTTCCCAAAACAAGCGGGATTTCATAAAAAATTGCGGGACAAAATTTTATTCATTTTTCTGAGACAACGAATGTAGAAATCCCACAAAAACTACATTACCGAATATATGTACACCTATTAATAATCACTTTTTCTTTTTATGACTTTATTGCTCGCTTTCCGAGATTTTTATGACTTACATTTTGTAACATTTGTCGATTATTTGCACTTTTCTGACCCATGCACAGCATCTAAGTTTTCGTTTTTATCTTCTACACACTTATAAAAACGAAAAATTGAAGATTTTATGGGCGAAAAATTTAGATATGATATTTTTTATAAGATTAAATTCGATTTCAGCTAGCAATATTCGTGAGCATAAAAGGGAGAAAATCATTTAACAAATAACAGGTTGGCTGATAAGTCCCCGGTCTAACAAAGAAAAACACATTTTTTTGTCAAAATTCGTTTTTATTATTCAACATAGTTCCCTTCAAGAGCGATACAACGATTATAACGACCTTCCAATTTTTTGATACCATTTTGGTAGTACTCCTTCGGTTTTGCCTCAAAATAGGCCTCAGTTTCGGCGATCACCTCTTCATTGCAGCCAAATTTTTTCCCTGCGAGCATCCGTTTGAGGTCTGAGAACAAGAAAAAGTCGCTGGGGGCCAGATCTGGAGAATACGGTGGGTGGGGAAGCAATTCGAAGCCTAATTCATGAATTTTTGCCATCGTTCTCAATGACTTGTGGCACGGTGCGTTGTCTTGGTGGAACAACACTTTTTTCTTCTTCATATGGGGCCGTTTTGCCGCGATTTCGACCTTCAAACGCTCCAATAACGACATATTATAGTCACTGTTGATGGTTTTTCCCTTCTCAAGATAATCGATAAAAATTATTCCATGCCCATCCCAAAAAACAGAGGCCATTACTTTGCCAGCGGACTTTTGAGTCTTTCCACGCTTCGGAGACGGTTCACCGATCGCTGTCCACTCAGCCGACTGTCGATTGGACTCAGGAGTGTAGTGATAGAGCCATGTTTTATCCATTGTCACATATCGACGCAAAAACTCGGGTGTATTGCGAGTTAACAGCTGCAAACACCGCTCAGAATCATCAACACGTTGTTGTTTTTGGTCAAATGTGAGCTCGCGCGGCACCCATTTTGCACAGAGCTTTTTCATATCCAAATATTGATGAATGATATGACCAACACGTTCCTTTGATATCTTTAAGGCCTCTGCTATCTCGATCAACTTCATTTTACGGTCATTCAAAATCATTTTGTGAATTTTTTTGATGTTTTCGTCGGTAACCACCTCTTTCGGGCGTCCACTGCGTTCACCGTCCTCCGTGCTCATTTCACCACACTTGAATTTTGCATACCAATCAATTATTGCTGATTTTCCTGGGGCAGTGTCCGGAAACTCATTATCAAGCCAAGTTTTTGCTTCCACTGTATTTTTTCCCTTCAGAAAACAGTATTTTATCAAAACACGAAATTCCTTTTTTTCCATTTTTTTCACAATAACAAAAGTTGCTTCACAAAAGACGCTCTATCTCACAAACTAATTGACTTACAGACGTCAAATTTTGACACGAATCATTTGAAGGTTGCCACTATATAAAAATAATATGCATTTAATACTAGCGACGCCATCTATGTGTCAGACTGGGGACTTATCAGCCAACCTGTTATTTGAAAAATGCGGGATTTTTTATATCATGGCGAAACATTTTAGTTTAAGCCCAAAAAGCGGGACGTCTGGCAACGCTGCCTCATATCTATGAATTGTCGAAGAGTAGTTGGTAACTAGTCGTTAGCCCTGCTGGGTGCCAACTCATAAAATTATATTCGAAAGTTCAGCACAAACTTATGTGAACAATTTACAGGATTTATTATACTTGACAGTTTTGAACTTCGCTCGGCAAACCTGTGCTAAGCAATTCCCACAAAAATTTATGACAACGCAGAAAGTAAAATCTTGTGGCACACAGCCGAGTGCGTTTGTCATACACTCAAACTTAAGTATGGATATATGCTCATGATGAAGAATTATTCACCCAGCTGGAAGGCTTCTTCATCAAATGTAAGAATTCATAAAACAAAATAACCGGTAAATATACCAAAAATGATAAGATATTTCATATGTACGTCCGTTTTATATTGATTGATATCAGCATGAGGTGTCATGGAAGTTGAGGTAACTATCCCTGATTATTGTCAGCACTTGCTGCTTGACACTTCCTGCTGGGAATGTACTTAACCGCACATTATTGGGTTCTGTGAATGTATGTACTTATATGAATGGGTCTGCCTGTGTGGATATGGGTATCTATGTCATTGGGTTATGAAAATATATATCACAAGTTTGAACATTCATTTGCAGACAAATGGCTTCCTGAGTGAATTGAAACTTAAAAGCCAAAGCTTAAGAGAGGAAAACAGAAAAGAAAACAAAGAAGAAAAAAAAAAACAAATAAAAATTCACTTTAACAGCTAAAGAAAGTTAAGTACCTATATATAAAAATAAATCCACTTTCAGGAGCAAAGCTAAATTTCGCATAGAATAGAATTGGAAAATTCTTCAATCTGAAGATCTGAGAAGAAAAGAATCTCTCTTAGGATTAAATCAGATATACCAGGAAAAATGCTTGGAGATATAAAATTGCGTCATTGCAATTGCTGGCATGCATGCGTATGAAATGGGGCGTAGGTACGATGCATTCAAGCGTATAGAAGGCGCTTAGAATATACCATCACATGAAAAACTTTCCTCATCGAACGAAATAAGTCATTTTGTTTTGGAAATGAAAATTATTTTATTTAGGACTTTAGGACTAACGAGCTGAAAATTATTTTTTCGAACATATAATACAAGTTTACAAAATTAAACTTTTTCTTTTTTGCTGCGCTTTTGTTAAGAGTTTTGGATTAGGGTGGTATTGGTGACATAAGGAACATTTTTGAAAATTTTTTCTGAGCTCTAGTTTTGGAGCTACCATCGATTTTGTGAAAAATCTTCAGTTGCTTAGCTTTTACGGAAAAAAATAGAAATTAGCGCTTTAGTAACTTATTTTGGTTGAATGCGTATCAAGGACAATACAACTATCTATCAAATGATGCTTTTTTAAAGAAAAAACAGCTTGTATTTAGTTTTGACATCAGAGAAATTTTTTAAAAAATATTCTTTTTATATGGCTTAAAATGTGCTTCTTAAAACAAGGTCTCCAAGCTGAAATTTTTGAGATCGGATTGAAAATCATTCCAGTATCTTGTTGTGGCTTGAGTCCTACCTTAAGGGTGGTAGTTACCAAAAAGTTTAAGCTAAGGCTAAATCTTAATCTTTCAAAGTAAAAGTGGTAGTTACCAAGTCAAATTAAACCGGTCTTAGAGAATTCCATATTCGAAAATGTGCTGCCACATTTTTAGATTAAAGTCCAAAAATTTATGGTTTTTGCTATTTTCGAAAACTCTTTCAAACTAGCAGGCCAATGAAAAAGCGTTAAAATTTGAACAAAAGTATTTTCTTCTTTTGACATTTTTTTGAACATATGTTTTTGGATTAGCTTTCTCTGCTCTCTTCGATTTTTCAAAAATTTTCAGTCTCAAAATTTATGACTGCTTCGATGGGGTAATAAACCAGGTTTAATTGATTTGATAACTACGAAAATTTAAGCGAAAGCTAAGAATTTACATAAGCCGGGGCTGGTAATTACCACCCTAATAGCATTGACAGATATATGGTGTAAAGTCTATAGACTTCACACTACAATGGAAAAAGTCTATGTTGGGGTGACACACTACAATTGAATGTGGATTTCTATTGTGGACTTCTTTAAAACAGCTAATAATTGAAAATTAAAACAACAACAAAAACAATAAAAACATTTTGGTAGCATTTAGACTCGATTTTATCTCAAAAAAATGAAAATATCGTTTGTTTGTTATATAAATCCATACGATGGAATTAATTTCATGCATTTCGCATAAATTACTTGAAATTAGAAATTTAAACATCTGGTTTCCGATAAAATAATCGATATTTCGTTTAATTTTGTACAGCGTTGCCATATCAATCTAAGAAGTCCACAATAAATCCTCCCTTTCAATGTAGTGTGAAGTCTATAAAAAGTCTATGTTGGCTAAGGTAGACTTTTGAGAAATACCTATGTGTGTCACCTAGACTTCACACCATCATGGTGTAAAATACCTATGTCTCTCAGTGCTATAAGACTAAAACATCTTTTGTTCGAATTGACAATACCTTATCGCGACCCATTGTTGTGACTTCGGGTGTTCCACAAGGGAGTATCCTTGGACCACTGCTATTCCTTTTATTTATTAATGACATACCTACTTCATTAAATTTTGCCCAGTGCTTATTATTCGCAGATGACATGAAAATATTCCTGGCGGTAAAGACTATTGGTGAGGTAATAATATTACAGTCTGATAAACTGATATGATTAAAGATCTGGATCTGGTTTTCGACGCGAAATTCACTTTCACACAGCGCTTTAATTCTATCATTCCTACACTGAGCGAAAACTACGGTTGTGTAATTTAGAACGATTCGTAGTATACTACGACCGTAGTTATTTTAGAGCAAAACTGTAGTACGGACGTATTCAAACATGACTTTAACAGCCATGCGTATTCTTTAGGAGCAAATTTCTTTACACACGTATTTAAAAAACTTCCTATCAAAAAACACGTAAAATAGTTTTCATTTGACTTTAAGTAACATGTTTAGTCCACGCGAATTAGAATTTCTCCGTGGCGTACGGGTAGCGTATTCGCTCAGCAATCCGAAGAGCTCGGGTTCCAATCCTACAGCAGGCGAATGAAATGTGTTAAAAATGGGAATTTTTCAAGTAAGTGGAAAACTATTAAAGAAAAAAAAAGACATCTAGAATGAAAAATCAAGCTTACCCAACCGTATAAATTGGAGAGAAGAGATGGCCCCATCCCGGCTTTCCAAAATTTTTTTTTTTTTGTTTTTGCATAAAATGTTAGTTTTAAAACTTTTTATTCCTGTAAGGTTTTTAAATATTATATACCTACATTTTATGTTATTTGTAAAAAAAAAAAAAAATTACGCCTGCCTGACAGGGGATCGAATCCGCCGACTTGGGATTTGCTGCTACTTTCGTATTTAAACTTTTTTACTACGCTTGTGGTTATTTTAACTACGTCCATTAATAGAGCCAAATCATTGCTGTTAGTAGTTAAATTAACTACGTTTTTGTTATTTTTACTACGATTTTTAGCTCAGTGCAGAAAGCATTCACCCGATGTACTTTGCGACGTCTGTTCTCCAGATATGAGCTTCCGCCTTACTAGTTATACGCGATGCGCGCTCATCGGTTTAAAGGCTCTCGTGTCGCGCTGTACTCTTCACTCTGTCCTTTTCCTAGCAGACTTAGTGAATTCTCGTATTGATTGTCCAGACTTACTCCAAAGGATTTCTTTTCATGTCCCTGCACGAGCATTAAGGAATGTTGAAATGTTCAATTTAAGTGTCAGAAGAACAAAGTATGCAATGTATGCGTCTATTTATAGAGCCTCATCTGTGATAAACTCCATTGCTAATATCAATACTATTGATTTATCTCTTAGTAGAGTAAACCTAAAAACACTAGCGGTAAATTTATTACTTCATTATACCCGACACACTCTGTGTCGAGGGTATATTGCGTTTGTGTGGTTGTGTGTAATATCGTCGGCTTAAAGTGTAAACCTGCTAAGTCCACTTTTGACCGATTCCGACTTTTCGATGTCATTCGAAAGAAAAAAGCACACTGCATCGTCAGGCAAAAAAATCTTTTTTAATTTCAAATTCTAAATACGGAGAAATTGGTGATGAGTAAAACTGCTAAGTCCAACTGTGGTCAAAGTTCACAGCTAACACCAACAAGTGACTCCAAGTAGACTTTGTATGGTGCACAGAATCGAATTTAGAAGAGACTTAATATAGGAACAAAATAAAACATCCATATTTTGGGTCTCCTTCCCTACTTTGAAGTCTTGAAAAAAAAGTGTTTTTTGTTTACCCTGTAAAGTTTTGAAATTGTTAGTTAGCAGGTTTACACTTTAAGCCGACGATATGACTTCCAGACTGTCAACTTAAAATCTGAATTTAGCTCCTTAAGTTGAATTTAGAAAATACCCTTTCAGACTGTAAATTCTGAGTTTACGAGTTTAGACGCCTGTTCGAACTTAAATTAGATGTTTGCTTTGAGTGATCGAAAAGATATCGTGGTATAGTGGATAGGCCTCCGTCCTTGGAACCCGAAAGGCTGAGGTTCGAATCCGGGCGCAAACAAGATTAATTGGGGAGAAAGATATTTTATTTAATTTTATTATTAACACAAACGAAAATTCATTTTACCTCTAAAGATTTGGAAAAAGAAGCAAACAGGTAATTTCATCGTTGTCAAAAAAGGTAGTGAAATGTAAGGGTTGCAGCAACCAATGCCTAAACTCATGAGCTTATTTCTGAATTTAAAAACCCTAAACTCAGTTTAAACTCACTACTAAAGTCTACTTAAGGTACTAAATTCAGTTTAACGCAATAGTCTGGAAACCATATTACACATAGAACCAGTCAAGATAGACCATACAAAATATATATAGAAATGATCAGAATCACCAGGAGATTCGATTTAGACATGTCCGTCTGTCTGTCCGTCTGTCTGTCCGTCTGTCTGTCCGTCTGTCTGTCCGTCTGTCTGTATACAGTTTTCTTCTCGAAGGAGTTGAACTATCTTGACGAAATTTGGTATGCCAACTCACAGGCACATGAGTAAGAACAAGTTCGAGAATGGACCCGATCGGACCATTTTTAGGGGTACCTCCAGTACTAGGTTCTGTTACTAAAATCACAAAAACTGCTCTTAAATCGAAGTTTTTTGAGATTTTTTGATGAAATTCGACATTTGAACATATTTAAAGGCAAGTAATATGATTTCAAAAAATGGAAAAGTGGGCGTGGCATATTGTCTCTTACACCCGAAGTTCAAATGGGACTTGAACAAAAATTGGCAGTTATACTCCCTTTGTTGCCATAAACATCTTCTTTAAAAATTTCTTTGACAGGTCCATTATTAAGAGTACCTCCAGTACTAGGGTCTGTCACAAAAATCTCAAAACTGCCCCAAAATCAGACTTTTTCGAAATAATTCAATGAAACTTAAAATTTGAGCGTATATTTTATCTTCCAATTGGAATAAAAAAAAAAAATTGGAAAAGTGGGCGTGGCAAAGGGGCGGTTTTCATAAAGAAATTTATCAAAAGTCGGTATATGGGGCCACTTATGTCCTTAAAAACCTCTTGATATTAAAAATTATTTGAACATGTGTGTATGTGTCGGGTATTCTATTGTCAGGCACGCCTGACTAAAACACCCTTACTTGTTTTAGTTTGCTAATAGTCTGTAAGAAATTTAATTCATAGACTAAGGCCCATTTGCTACTTTTCCGGTTAAAGTTTATCGTCACGATATCCTCTCAAAATGTCAAAATTTTCTTTGAAGTTTTTTTGTTTTTCGGAACGAAAACTTTAATGAGAACAGTAGCCAACGGGCCTAAATGAAAATAAATAAATAAATAAAATTTGGTTGGTACGGTACGAATTGTGGAAAAAATGAGGCTCTCATTTTTGAAGTACAAAAAACAACTCTCATGTTTTCCAATTGAATTGATCTAGTAGTTCACTTTCCCTTTTATACGTTTCAAAAACTTTTCTGTAAAGAGTCAGTCTATGTGGAATTTTTATCATTTTTCATGTTTGCACCAGGAACAAAAGATTATAATTTTTACTCTATTTTTACACTTTACGAACCGACTTTTAGATAACTCTTGCGAAGTTTCCTTAAGATATCCTTGAAAACCCCTTTTAAGTTCGCCATTCTTCAAACTTTTAAATCTCTAAAACTAATTAAGATAGAAATATGAAACACGCGTTGGCTGATTGCTAATAAAACGGGGAATCAAAAATAAAAATTTATTTTATTTTACACTGAGAACAATTATTACACAAAAAGCAGAAAAAAACTAAACCATTTTTTTTTTAGTATATTCCACTTTGGGGACGTCCTTCGCAAATGTTATATGGGACAAAACACGTCAAGTGTACCACCGGCAAAATTTTTTCTCCCCGATTTAGATGAAACTTGGTACAGTTATTAAGATGTAAGAGTATGTTAAAGGAATAAATTTTAATCACAGATTGCCAAGATACAGGGTGTCAAAGTTTCGATTTTTGCTTCGAAGAACATTATTCTTCTTCTTCTTGTGTGTTTAACTATCCCGGCCTATCCCGGGGTCCGCAAAACGCGACCAGTTCCTCCATTTTGTTCTGTCGGTTGCATCATACGAGGTAAGTCCTACAGCCTCTAGGTCCTTTTTTATTGTGTTCATCCAGCGCTGTTTCGGACGCCAACGCGTGTTTCATATTTCTATCTTAATTAGTTTTAGAGATTTAAAAGTTTGAAGAATGGCGAACTTAAAAGGGGTTTTCAAGGATATCTTAAGGAAACTTCGCAACAGGAATCTAAAAGTCGGTTCGTAAAGTGTAAAAATATAGTAAAAATTTTAATCTTTTGTTCCTGGTGCAAACATGAAAAATGATTAAAATTCCACATAGACTGACTCTTTACAGAAAAGTTTGTGTAACGTATAAACCGTACCATCAAAATTTTCAATCCGATCTCGAAAATTTCAGCTTGGAGACCTTGTATTAAGAAGCACCTTTTAAGCCATATAGAAAGAATATTTAAAAAAATTCTCTCATGTCACAACAGGGCAAATAAACTCCGAAAATCGAGGAAAACTTGAAAATATTCCAATTTTTCACAATTGCGTAGAACATTCCTCCAAAACTACAAGCTGTATTTTCTTGAAAAAAGCATAATTTGATAGATAGTGGTATTGACTTTGATACGCAACCAACCAAATAAGCGCTAATTTCTTTATTTTTCCGTAAAAGCTAAACAACTGAATATTTTTCACAAAATCGATGGTAGCTCCAAAACTACAGCTGAGAAATAAATTTCAAAAACGTTCCTTTTGTCACCAATACCACCTGTAAAAGACTTAGCGAAGTAAAAGGCTGCCTAAACTCCTTGAAAATAAAACAGATCGTTTCGGGTGCGGCAATGCGCTTAGGGTCTCGGACAACAACTGAGCCCTTTCGATCTTTCTTATAAGTTTCTCTTTTCTTCTTACAATGTGTTCGAGTACATTTCACGACTTATGAGTGTAACAACAATTTGAGTGTAAAATTACATTTCATTTTGAGTTACATTTCACTTTCTTAATTTACTCTTAAATAGAAAGGGTTGCCATCGTAGACACCACCCTAATCCAAAACTCCTAACGAAATCGCGGCAACAAAACCACTGTAAGCTAGTGTAATTTTCGAATGTATTCAAACGCTTTTATGATTTCTGGTGTCTGATTGAACGGTGCATGGTTATCGGTTACCGTAAAATGCCAAACGATTGAAAAGTTAACATTCATGCTGCGCATAGAAAGTGGCAGCCACAAGGGATCTATGGAACGATTTTCCCAATCGATTCAACCATATGTGGTAATGTTGAGCGTTTAGCATACAGCGAAACCATTTGCTTCGAATTATCGAAGGATGTAATTTCATTAGCTTGTTTACCTGGCATCTTAATATTATATTTGCGTTGAGGTTTTTGGGCTTGATTGCCCATTAAGTATGTATGTCATACATATGGTCATGTTGTCGTCGTTAGCCAGAAAGAATTAAAATTTACGAACGCCTACGCAATGTGGAAACGTAGCAAGGAATTATATAAATAGGGGAAGATATTTTTGGAAACAATTTGTTAGCTACGATCGAAAATCTAAGAAGCGAATGAAGATTTAAGCGAAAAAGGTATCTTTGTTCGGGAGCATGAGTTCTCTTCTCGTTCATTCGTAAAAATCGGATATGAAATCACAATACATACTTCGCACGCACACACTCACACACACATTAGTTTTTAGAAAAGGACTTTTAATTCATTCATTTTGATTTTTTTTTCACCGAAATATAGTATAGGCGCAACAGCTGTTATCGGTTTATTGCTTTTAATATGATATTTATTTTTTAAGCCAGCAACACTGCTACAGTGGGCCCAGTCAATTCAGAATTTATGACCACCCAGTAGTACGAACAGTAAGAACAGAAAGAATACTAGGCATTAGCAGTGTTTTAAGAGCCCATGGATTTATTTTTATATCCGATATTTTCTGTCTCCAATGTATATTGCGTTCGTGTGGTTGCTTGTAACACCCAGAACCACTCAACATAGACCATACAAATATAAACATATATATAAATGATCAGCGTCATCAGCAGATTATATTTAGCAGTGACCGCCTGTCTTTCCGTCTGTCTGTCTGTCCGTATACAGTTTTCTAATCGAAGGAGTTGGTCTATCTCGACGAAGTTTGGTCTGAGTGCTCGCGGGGACGTAATTAGAACAAGTTCGAGAATGGACCAGAATGGTACCTCCAGTACTGGGGTCTGCTATGAAAATCACAAAAACCTCTCTGAAACCGAAGTTTTTGAAGTATTTGGATGAAATTTTGGAAAAAGAAATTGAACAAAAGTTGGCATATGAGGCTCCTTTTCGCACTAAAATTCTCTAGAATATTTTTTCTTGGTCTTGGGACATGCTTTAAAAAAAATTTAAACATGTATGTATAAAAAAAAAAAGAAAAATCAAATAAAACATATTAATGTTGAGCCTCGATACATAATGTGAGCAACCCTTGGCAGTATGACGTTTGTACCCCGCGGCCAACAGGGTCTACCGCCTACAAAGTATACGAGACTGTAAGCGACTTGAATATTAATAGCTACTAAGTATACAAGATTGTAGGCGAACTGCCTGCTTATAGCTTACTTTATGTGTAAGTGTTAGGCGTTCGCTCTACAAAACGGCCACGCTCGAACAAAAGTATACTAGGATGGTATATTGGGTCCAATGCATTACCGCCTACGGCCAACGAAAGAAATGTGTTGCGGTTCATTGCTTCTGTAAGCATTATTTTGGCTGCTGGGTATGTCCATTCACTAAAAAAAAAAACATCTCCAAAACCAAAAAACAGATAACGATTTAGAGACTGATTTGGCAGCAGGACATTTTGTTTTTTAACATCTTGAAAAAATAATTAAAATTTTTTCATGTCGAAATTGCGCCATTTTACAATCCATCGCGGCTGTCTGATCTGATCTGATCGATAGGAAAAACAATTTTTGTTTCCTTCGATTTGGTCATTTAATAACAACGCACGGACTACTGTAATCGGGATTGTTTTCAACATGTCCTTCTTTTCTCTTTCTTTTGCTTTTTTTATATATTTTTTTTTATATTCTGTAAATATGTAAGCATTTCCATTTTTGTGTGCGATAAATGAAATCTTTTCACGTATTTTAAGCATAAAATAGGAGGAAAAAAAGAGGGAAAAGTTATAAAGTTTAGTATACGTTTAGGCGCGACGAAAAAACTTTTGTCATGTGTTCGAATATAAACTCACTGATTTGAACGTCCGCTATGAACGTTTGTTATGGGCGTACGATTCAGCAATTTTGTTGTCGCTCGTGGGTTCTACGGTCTTCAGCAAGCCGTTACTGTTTTCCTTTTCCCTTATGTCTAATTTGTATAAAACAATTCGGTCATTTACAATTTTTATAAGCCGTGAAATGCATAGAATCGAAGACATGAAGTTGATGGCACTACCAAGAAAGCTACATTCGGTTCGGCCCGACATTGTTATACCCAGCTCCGGAATCTTTTAATTTGCAGTTGCAGTTGAAATAAGTCTTCATTTTAGGGCATATGCCAGTGAAAGGATTTCTTCACCCATTTTATCATGCTATAAAATATCATCCTTTGGTCTGGGCTAATTAAAGGACTTAATTCACTAAGCCGTCTAAAAAAAAAAGTTTGGCGGACACAAAGGAACAATTTCACAATTGGAGGGACGGTCATTTCTTAACCGACTCAACGTTTGATCCTGAGCTCATCTCAAGCCATCTACATTGGATGTTACAAGATTTGCAGCACACTAAAATACCCTACCCGAATTCGGCTTCCTCTCAAGCAGTCGATGACTTAGTACAAATGTGTCGTTTAGCTCAAAACGTTTAGGTGAATGTGCACTCAAGCATGCTGCTTGATATTTTATGGTTTCATTGCGTACGCTCGCTCGCTCGTCAAATAAGAGGAATGAGAAAATGGTCAAGCAAGGGTGCACCGCAGTCGAGTGGGGAATCGAAAACTTTTCAAAGTAACAGGCCGCCTTTTGTAAAGGAGCTAAACTATGTATGTATCTGTTCATGACGTTCATGACGTTCATGACATGAATATATATTGGCGAACACTTTTCATGAGCAATTCAAAGAAGTTGAAGTTTTCTTCTGAGAGATGAGAACATAACCCCCTATTCTAGCGGTCGATCGATAGTCGAATCGAAGCTCTTTGATTGAGTTGACTGCTTTTTAATTTCGTATTCTAGAAATCAATCGAAACAAAGTGACTCAATTTTGGCTCGGGAGCCAATTACTAGTTAAATGTTTCTGTTTATTTAAAATTTCAAAGAATGGAAAGAAGTAACGTAGTTAGTTGAGATGGCGACTTACGACGCGAAAGGCCCTGGGTTCAAATTCCAGCTCGGACGTGGATGTTAGTTGTGTCTTTTTTTCTGCATGTTTTTTTTTTTTTTAATTTTAAACGGTCAGATAAAATAATATATCACCATTATTGGCCTTCTATTGTATAGAGTCGTTAACCGTGAGTTTTCTACTAATTGTGGTTTTTCTTTAGTGTTTTCTATTTTCCAATACCCAGCGGCCGAAATGCTGCCTATAGAAGCAACACATTGCGTAGGCTGTAGGCAAAAATGTATAGGACCTTATAGATCATCCTAGTGTACTTTTGTTCGAGCGTGGCCATTTTGTTGAGCGAACGCCTACCACTAATCCATAAAGTAAGCTATTGGTAGGCAGTGCCTACAATCTCGTATACTTTGTAAGCTTTTGGTAGGCAGTTTGTCTACAATATCGTATACTTTGTAAGCTTTTGGTAGGCAGTTTGTCTACAATCTTGTATACTTTGTAAGCTTTGGGTAAGCAGTTTGTCTAATCGTATACTTTGTGGGCGGTAGGTACAGTTGGCCACTGGGTATTTAGCTATAGTTTTACCGAGCATTTAAAACGAAATAAAAGAAAATTTTTATATGTCCATAAAGTAACGTTAGACCATCTAAGTAAAATACCCCTTCTATATAATTTTCTGAAAGTTTAATTTTTCCTCTTTAAAAAGAAATAAATATTCCACCGTACCCTTCCTCTAGAGTCTAGACTATGCTAGAATTTTTGAAGAACCGATCGTTTCTTGGGTATTCAAATACCCATTGGTCCTTGATTTTTTTTGCCAAATACATAAATATAAAAAGAAATAACATTTTTTTGCTTTTTATTCGAAACTGTTCGATCATCGATTTTCGTTCGAACGCTTGAATAGGGTCCAAAAGTAGTATCCAGAAATCTTGTTTCGCTACTATTCCGATAAGCCGAAATTGTATAAGATATAGCCTCGATGTCAACGGAAAATATATCGCACATGTACTTCAAGAGTGTCAAAACTCAAAATTTGCAATTTAACCGATGCAGTCTAGGTACATTTGTATGACGAAAAGACTGCAATAACTGTTTTTTGCGGTGATTTACAATAACAAAAATGCAACTATGACTGTGTAAATAGGTAGACAGATGACCTGTGAACACATTATTTCTTGCATCAACCGCAATTTGAAAAATTGTTGGCTTGTGACACTCTTCAAGTATATGAGCGATATGAAGATGTTCGCTGCCTCTCTAAAGCTTTCGTCCTTACATTTAGCCCTACTCTTCTCGACGAAAGTTGGTCGATTGCGTGAGTACGATGTTGTTTGGTGGATCAAATTTTGTGCACCTTTCTAAATGAAGATTGCAAACACAGAGAAAACAGTACATAGTAAATACCTAATAAAATGCAGCCATCTGCATGAATGCATTTATATGAGACATTAAGACATTTGGAGATAGCACAATTAATTACGTTCTAATCCTCTAAACTTTTAGGTTGAATAAATACAAACAGCAATACTCACAAACTAGTTCGAGTAGAATAGCAATTGAGAACAAATGAATAATTACTAGTTAAATGAGAGGCAACTATTTCGGATAAAAAGTAATTGTAAATGCTTGTACTCTTCAATAAGTACTTATAGTATTTTGATATCATTGAGAGTTTTAAGAAATTTATTATAAATTCCTTTTTGTGTCAAATCTTGGATTTCAATTTCGTTATTCTATCAATTTTTATTTTAATTTTTAATTTTAAGAGCCTTATTTATCAAAAATAAATTTTTTTTCATATCAATGTTGGTGAGCGAACGAAGGTACATACCACGCGCGATTCACTCAATGCTCTTATACTATAAGTACTTAGAGTGATCATTAAGTGATAGAATTATTTGTAACGATGTTGCCAAATTATAACTGTCCGTGAAGTATTTGTTCTTGTAATTTATAAGTCATGTTTTGAGCGTATTTATTGCGATTTTTTTCTTTATTTGTATTGCACTATACGATAAGTACCTGAAAATATTGAAAAAGCAAATGCATTTCTGCAGCCCTCTACTACGTTAACATAGGTACTTATCGAGTGTTCCTTTTTTGCTTTTTTTTTTTTTTAGAGATTTAGGTACCCCATCGTTTTTTGAAAGGATTTAACTTTTTCTTTATTAATTAAATGTTCATTTAATTCTACACAAGAGCTTTTCCGGAAATTGCCAAATGGATATGGAAACGCATTCGTTATGAAAGCGTCCAGAAAAACTAATTAAAACTAAATACCAAAAGTTGGCAGCAATATTGTGAGCACTTATTCCATTACGCTGATGAGCGCTTGAGGCATTCGGCTTCGATGCTCAACATCCCGTAAAAAAAGTAAAACAAAAAAAAAAACAAAACAAAAAACATAATGACGAACATACACCTGCCAGAAGTTTGTAATTCCGTTGAAAAATAAGTTTCGAAAAAAAGAAGAAAAAAATCCCCAAAACGAAAACAAAAGGAAAAACAAAACTCAGAATGAAAGCGTTAAAGGTAAAGAAAAGTAAACAAACAAAGAAAAGGCAAAACTAAATTTATTTAATTAACACTGTGGGTCGAATCTAAGCACTTGTGCCCAGGCGCTCTTAATGTTTGCTACTTAAGAAGCCTTAAGCTAACACGACGCGGCCATTGCAATGGTTACTGCTACGGGCAGACACGGAGCACGAGTCGGCAGAGGAGGTTGGGCCCATCATTTTTCTCGAGTGCTTCGCCTTCGATTAGCTTTGATGTGGTGGTGCTGGTGGTCATTGGGAAACAATTCAGCAATTAACAACATAATTAACTGAAGATAGCCTCATTACAAATTTAGAAATTTTTTTTTTATATGTTATATCCATACTCTTGCTGTGGGAATGCACAAGAGCCAGAGGGTGTAAATTAGCCAGAGTAAAGAGGTTTATATCAAACAAGTAAGGGTATTATAGTCAGGCGAGCCTGACAAATAAAATACCCGACAAGTTTAAATTATTTTTAAAACACGCCCAAAAAATAGGACCATTAAGAAAGAATATTCTAGAGAGTTTTGAGGCCATAATAGAGGCCCCATATACAGCCTTTTGTTCATTTTCTTTATGAAAACTGCCCCATTGCCACACCCAATTTTACAAATTTTTCGAATTCTAATCGCAGGCTTAAATATACGCTCATGTTCTAAATTGCCTTGCAATATTTCGAAAAAGTTTGATTTTGGGACAGTTTTGGGATTTTTGTGACAGACCCTAGTACTGGAGGTACCCTTAATAATGGATCGATCTAAGCGTGAATTCACCGTAAGTTTTCGGCGTATTCGCCTACGCTCTTATTCCGTTTACAGCATATCACATGTGGTACGAAGACACAGCAGTCGCACACGTATGGCGTATACCAATTCGTGCGATCAACGGTCGGCTGCGTTCGTGTGGATACAAAGCAAACTTCCACAGCAATTATTTAGGTAGTGCATTATCCAATTAATGTATGTTTTCGAAGATGAAATAGGAATGCAAAGTAATTTGTATAAATTTGCATCGAGAGGTAATTGAAAAGTTAATGTGTACCCGATTGTGTTCACTTCGAAAGGAAATCGTTACATACTTCGATAGCATTACTTGAGAATGCAAATGGTAATGCAATACAAAATCAAGTCATTTCGATTACTTCTCGTACAGCTGGGAATGCAAATGGGCATGCATTACATAGTATGTATGCACCGTATCACACAGCAAAGTTGACAGCGCATGCACACACACAATTATAAATGTTTATATGTATGTTAGGTCTGGCCATCACTGCTTTTAACGTTAGTGAACGTGTGACCCTACGTGACCAAATTTTAACAACATTTTACCCCCCTCCCTCTCGGTCAACATCCGTGGTATTTTTACAACCACAACCTTTTCCTAATGTTATTATTTTTATATTTTTGGGATACTTTTTTTTCTTCATTTTTTAGTGAACTTTTTTTTTTTTCTTTAGGGAATTTTTTCTGGCACTTATTACACTGTGCTCGAATTTGGTACTTTTTTATACCGACAACATGGTTCTAGTTTTTGAGATATCACCGTTTAGAAATTATGACGAATTTCATTGCAAAATATAGATATATAGGACAATGTTGCTATATATTTATAACCGAATAATGAGGATTACGTTAATTACTTGCATTAAGTGGTACTCCTGTGAAAAATCTTGTTGTTATCGCAACGTTAATTGGTGCTTTTTAAGTGTTTATTTTCAATTTTATTCCATCACATTTATTAAAAAAGCGTAGAATACATACTAAATAGGGGAAGTATACTTGTTGACTTTCGATTTAAAAAAAATATATTTTATGCAATTCGACATCATAATAGGCCTATTATGATGTCGATTTTAGAATCATAATGAAGCATATTATGACACTAGTTTTGAGAAAGTATAAAAAATTGTTTATACAAACAAAAAGCATAGCATACTACATGGTTTTTTAAGAATGAATTTCAAGGCGTGCAATAATAAATTTCAAAATGCACGCATTTTAAAAAATACAAGGCAAAAATAAGCAGAGCATACTACGAAGTTGTATAATAAAGAATTTCAAATTATGAATCTGTCAAATCAAAATAAAAAATTTCTTCACAATAACAAACAAACAAAAAACACGCTTTCTTAAATTTAGGTTAAAATCCAATTTGAAATCTTATTGCATAAAATATTGTTCGGCACTCGTGTCGAAACTCAGCTTTTTTCGCACTCGTGGTATTGTAAAACTCGGCTGCGCCTCGTTTTACAACATTTACCACTCGTGCAAAAAAAAGCTTCATTTCGACACTTGTATCGAAAATATCTATTACAGTTTAAAGATACTGTTTTCAAAAAGAACTTTAAGAGCTGTGATGTTAATTGACAGGACGAATTATCTTAGCTCGCTGAAGCTTTGAAAAAGGAATACTAAAGAGTAAGAACTGTGTCCTGATGGGGGACCAACCACTTCTAGTGGACTATATGATCCCCCGGATCTCTTTAAAACGAGACTTCCAGACCGTGATCCCTAATAGAGAATACTGGGATCATCGAACTGACATTACTTCCAAATCCGTGGAGGTATTCACGGATGGCTCTAAGCTCAAGGGCATAGTTGGGGGTGGAGTTTTCTCGGAGGAGCTCAACCTAAAACTCAGCTTTCGACTCCCTGACCACTGCAGTGTTTTTCAGGCAGAGGTAGTGGCAATCAATAAAACTGGTTTCTGGGTAACAAGTTTTTCCAATAAAATCTGTTGATTTACTCGGACAGCCAGGTGGCCATAAAATCCCTATCAAGTTTGGTAACCACATCCAAGACAATTCACGAGTGCTGCTCATCTCTTCAATAGATGGCAGAGCACTCCTCGGTGACCCTGACACCTGGGTACCTGTACACAGAGACATTAAAGGGAACTGTGCAGCGGATGATCTCGCGAGAGCCGGTACAGAACTCGAGAATACTATAACGGAACCTGAATAAGGTATACCGCTTGCTTCAGTGTAATTAAAGATTAAATCTTATTTCTACAAGCAGGCACGCAAGGCATGGGCAGAGGAAGATTCCTGCCTCACCTCAAGGTTGATGTGGGTAGACCTAGATTGCAAAAGGACCAGTCAACTCCTTGCCCTGGGCCGCGCCGACATAAGGCGCTTGGTCTTCATTTTCACAGGACACTGTCAAATAGGCAGGCATGCCGAACGCCTTGGCATTCCATACAATGACTTCTGTAGAAGTTGCAGATCGGAGGAGGAAGAAGAATCAGTGAGCCACCTCATGTGTCACTGCCCGGGCCTAGCCAGAAGAAGATCCAGGCTAGTCGGCTCCTTCTTCTTCTCCTCCCTCACGGAGCTATCATCTGTTCGAATAAAAGACATGGCTCGCTTCATAAATGAGTCCAATTGGCTCCACCAAACGGGTAACTAGAGAGGCATGCCTTCCCACGTGGTATCACAACGGGCCCACACGCGGCCTAAGTGTGTCCCCTTAAAGGGGGCAGCCACCCTAACCTAACCTAAGAACTGTGTGATGACCCACAGAAAAGTTATTAGGCAAAATCTGACAAAACCCAAAAAGCTCCTTCCCTAAAAATTGGAGGGTATTGTGGTACACATGGATAGCATAGTCTGGTATACTAAACCAGATTACTTTACTACACATTACCCTCCAATACCACAATACCCGAAGTTCCTCTAAAAAAATTTTTTTTATATATAATACCACATGCACCTATAATATCACATTACCCGCCAACAAGTGACCCACAATAGCCGATTTTAATTGTTTTGGGGTAAAACCTCTTAAATTCAGAATTATTCAAAATTAACAAATTTTAACATTTATTTATCAAAATTTTTCAATAACTTTAAACATTTTCACGGAATAATAAAATACAGCTCGTAGTTTTCTAAAAAAAAAAAACTTAACTTCTTTTGGCATAAAAAAAACTCGTCAGCACGCAATCCCATGTTTCAAACAACAGATCGCCCGCATGTTTTGTTTTGTCTACTCACCATAAGTGTGTTAGATATTGAGATATTATCACATACCAAATTATCCTCCTATGCCACAATGCCCGAAATTCCTCTAATTTATTAATTTCCGTTAAAGAATTTCTGTAACATTTAACAAATGCATTGTACAACCATTTGTACAACGACATGATTGCACCGGCACGAACTCCAATCAAATTGCTCTGGAACACGTCTGCAAGTGAGGCTATATTGAGTATAAATAAAATCTTATATGAGCGCACTTCCACTGACTTACTACGTTTATACGGCAGTTAATCGCAATTAAAAATTAATAGCGAGTAATGAAGTCACCATTTATACGACAATCCAGAAACAAGATTAAATTCTTTTTTTCGTACTACCAGACTGAAAATAAAACGAAGTGGTAGCACACATATGATTTTAATTTTTGTAATCTTCCATTTTAAGTAGAAAAATGTCCGATTAGGATAGATTTATTCTCCTTTCAATATAATTAATGCAAAAGTGGAAGGATATTCTTATGAAATGCTGTTCTTTTCCTATGATAAAAATAAACGGCGCTGCCGGATCATCAAAACAAGCAAAATCTGTGAAAAATTGGCATCATCTGCCGTATTTATTGCAATAAGTCAGACTATTCACAATTTATTTTCGTGAGTTAGCTAATCGCGAGCAAGATTTGTTCTCACCGTTTGGACGGTAAAATTCGCTACAAAGTAAAGCTAGAAACAGTCGCCGCGTATCGTTTCGTGTCGTATCGTATCGTAACGTGACGTGACGTGCTCAGCTGAAATAACTCGTCCCACACGTTACGTTACGATACGATACGAAACGATACGCGACGACTGTTTCTCGCTTAAGGCGTACGTCATATATAACTATATATGTCACTCAGGAGCCGTTTCCATTCTGGCTCTTTTCACCACGGTCTTGGGTACCCACCATGGTCTTGGGTACCCACCAAAATGAGCATTTTGCTCTGAGGTACTCACCAAAAGTATTTCTCTCTCGCTCTTCATTTGCCTGCCGAGTAACATCTCTTTCTAACTGGCGCGAAACGTCCCACGCAATATCAATGAGAGTGACATATATTGTTATAAATGGCGTACGTATAAACGAAGTAACTGAATTCACAAAATGTCTATTTGAAATCAGCTGGCGTCGCCGCATATGATCGTCAGTGTTGTCATCTGTGAGTAAAAAGCGCTGAACGCTGTGCGCCATAATAATTTGAATACATACATATAGCTAAAACGAAAAGCGCAAGATTTACCCAGAGCATATTGACTAGGTGACGAAGACTGAAACACCCACCCCCCAAAACTCAATCCGATTTCGTTTCAACAAACTTTAGACGTAAATCTCCTCTTTATGTGACATTTTATGCTCTGTTTGCATTACCTTTTTCGTCAAAGCTGCTTCGCTGCTCATTTCTTCGATGAATTCTTCAATCAATAAGCTAATGGAAGAACAAATATCCCGCTGGGAACGCTGACATTGAGAGAGTAATTTATTTCTGTTACAGAATCATACATTTAGACATATATTAATCAGTATACAGTTATTTAAAACATCTCTGCCAAATCACAAGCAATCACATTGAAAAATTCTAATTTTAATTTCGATTTCAATTTTAATGTCAAGTAAATTTATTCTCCAAAAGAAACAAGCTAAGTTAATAATAAGGGTTTTTTTTTCAAAATAATTTCTCTCCTTTTCATTCTTTACATGGACATATGGAAATATTGCATTTCTGTTCTTATGTGTATGCGCGTTTGTATGTTTTTATAACATTAATTGAAAGTCAAAACACATAAATGTCTTTTAACATACTTAGAAATTACTTAACACTTAACACGTTTCAACTGCATGTGCCAAGGACGAACGATAAAAAGAAAATTCTTTAAAATATTTTTGATTTTCTTAATTTAATTTACGAATAATTTCTTTCCCGTCCAAAGACAAGATACAACTAACTTACACATACATATGAACATTCACATGTACATATACACATTTATACGTATGTATGTGTGCCTGCATTTGGATTTTCAATGCAAAAATATTGTGTTTTCCAAAATTCTGAAGCAACTACGAACCAATTGGAAAAAAAAAAAAACGTGAATTCACGGCCGCATTCTGGAGATGGTAGAGAACAACAAAAAACTTCAACAGCAATTATTTTTTATCGATAACAAAAGTACATCAATGATAAGTTTTTGCTTAGTGCAAATTTTGTGATGGTAATATTCTCGGGGACAGTTTTTTTCTCGTTGTTGATTTTCATTGAAATGGTTTCTTCAGTCCCTTTTTTTCTTCTTATTCTTCTTCTCTGTTACTGATTATAAAAATTTATTAAAGAAATTGCATCAACACAATTGTTCGAAATAGAAGAGCCGTCACTTCGATGATAATGAATATGATCAGCTTGATATCTTCTTTCGAATTCAATACCTTTCCAGCGCGAAAATTCTTCATGACATCAACCAGTGCTGTCTGAAGTATGTACATATTAGGTGTAGTAAAAAGAAATTTTTCCATTATTTTTCCAATAAATGGCGTTATTTATCTGCATCTCGCGTTGTATAAGTCCGATCGTGTTCCGCTAGGGGGCATTAGAAAGATGACAGTTCCTACTAAAAAAGCTTTTTTGACACTTTTTTGATTGATTGATTCAGTTTTGTTTGAGAGCTTGTCAAAGATGGACATCAGCAAAGAGAAAATTCATTACATTTTACAGTTTTTCTTCGATAAGGGAGAAAACGCAAGCCATGCGGCTGAAAATGTGAATAGCGTTTATGGACCTGATACTGTAACAGCCAATCATGCGCAATTTTGGTTTCGTCGATTCCGTTCCGGTAACTTCGATGTCAAGGATGCACCACGCACTGGAAGGCCAATTGTCGAAAATGTCGATAAAATCATGGAAATTATCGAGTCCGACCGTCATGTTAGCACTGTTTCGATTGCAAAAGAGCTAAAGATTGCACAAAAAACCGTTTGGAACCATTTGAATAAGGCTGGATACACAAAGAAGCTCGATGTATGGGTGCCACACGAGTTAACGCAAAAAAATCTCATAGACCGAATTTCCATCTGCGAATCGCTGCTGAACCGCAACAAAATCGACCCATTTCTGAAGCGGTTGGTGACTGGTGATGAAAAGTGGGTCACTTACGACAACGTCAAGCGAAAACGGTCGTGGTCGAAACACGGTGAACCGGCGGAAACGGTGGCCAAGCCAGGATTGACGGCCAGGAAGGTTTTGCTGTGTGTTTGGTGGGATTGTCAGGGAATTATCTACTATGAGCTGCTCCCATACGGCAAAACTCTTAACTCGGAACTCTACTGTCAACAATTGGACCGTCTGAAGGAAGCAATCGCCCATAAGCGGCCAGCTTTGGCCAATAGGAGAGGAATTGTGTTCCATCAGGACAACGCCAGGCCACACACATCGATAGTGACTCGCCAGAAGCTCCGGGAGTTTGGTTGGGAGGTTCTTCTGCATCCACCTTATAGTCCGGACCTGGCACCAAGTGATTACCATCTGTTCCTGTCCATGGCGAACAATTTTGCTGGTGAAACATTCGCTTCAAGAGAGGCTTCTGAATTTCGACTGTCTCAATTTTTTGCTAATAGGAACGAGGGCTTCTATGAGAGAGGCATAATGAAATTACCTTTAAAACGGCAACAAGTTATCGAACAAAACGGCGCATATTTGACCTAAATCGGGTCATTCTAACTATCTTAAATAAAGCCCTCAATTTAATGCAAAAATAATGGATTTCTTTTTACTACACCTAATATATGCCGAAATACATCACATTGCATGACCGTGCATCAAATATGTAGGTGTAAGTACGTAGAAAAGCTGAAAAGTGACATTACCAATGGCAATGCTAGCATATCATCGGCTTAGAGCTAGCTCACATTTACAAAATTTTACAAGGTAGACAAAGAACTGCTACAAATCTACGTTCTCATCTTAGGGGCTATTTCCAGCTCTGTCATATTAAAAAAAACGCTTCAACAATGAATAAAAAATTTTCTGAAGTGTTTTTTATCTGAAGTTTCTCATTTATGACAGAACTGGAGATAGCCCAAAATGTAGTTGATTTATTTTTCGATATTTTATAAATGAAACAACTACATTTTTGGTTTCCGTCTTATGAACGAAATGTAAATTTGAAGCAGTTCTTTGTCTACCTTGTAAATTTTTACAAATGTGCGTTAACAGGTTTACACTCGAATCCGACGATATGAGTCGTTAAAGGAACAGCTGCTGGCACTCACTATGATTGTTACATAACAAATAATTTAACTTATATAGTCGGCTTAAAGTGTATACCTGCTAACTAACAATTTTGAAACTTTACAGGGTAAACAAACAAAAAAATTTTTTTTTAATACTTAAAGCTTAGGAAAGAAACGCAAATCATGGATGGTTTATTTTCTTCCTATATAAAGTCTCTTCTAAATTCGATTCTGTGCACTATACAAGATCAACGTTGGAGTTACTTATTGGTGTACGCTGTGAACTTTGAACAGAGTTGGAATTAGCAGTTTTAGTCATCACCAATTTCTCTTGAAATTAAAAAAGATTTTTTGTGTGACGATGCAGTGTGCTTTTTGCTTTCGAATGACATCGAAAAGTCAGAATCCGTTAAAAGTGGACTTAGCAGGTTTACACTTTAAGCCGACGATATGTCAAACATGCTACATTTGATGTCTGTGTCGTTGAATAGATATTTTGTTGCTGGGATTCGCTAAGGTTACAACATTTAGATGACGCCTTGAATTAGGCTAACGGGAATCTATGGATATCTATGTAAGTATGGTTATTTTATTTTATTTTTATTTTTTTTTGGAAATCTTCAAAAATTTTCCGTGCATTATGTGCTGTGGACTATTGAAATTTTATGGTTAAGTAATATTTTGTCGTTCGACATTAAAACTAGTTCTGAAGTGCATTTCTTTCGGCGATTCTGACTGTTTTTGGCATCTATCGTTCTTTTCTCAGTGCTCTTTTACAATTGTGCAGTTGCACACAGTGCAAGCCACACTCCGTCTGGGTATTTCATTTTAATAAATTCGCCTCAAGTTCAGCAAACTCTTTCTTATTTTTTTTTTTTTTTCGTTTTTACTTAAATGCTAAATTTATCCTATGAGACCTTTTTGAGGATATTGCAGGAGTAATGGACTTGATAGGATATGGGGATGTATGTAGGTACTAATAAAACGCCAACTTAAAAAAGCTTTGTTTCGATATGAAGTTCTATTCACTTCCATTCAATTGAAAATTTTGTCATCACTCCAACATAGGAATTCTAATACGATTTCTTAACTTAAAAACCGAATCACTCGCTGCTGAAATCGGAGGATATTCTAAAAGATAAAGAAAAAAATAATAATAATAAATAAATGAATAAAAATAATGCCCGTGGAAATGCTGGGATGCTACACTGAGCGAACGTAACCATGATTTGTTTAAATGGGCGCATTGTTATTCACAGTCCTTTTGATTTTCGAGCGGAACAAAATATTCCAACAGAAAAATGGTTGAGCCAACAACATTATTGGTTGATTTGAAAGAAAATGTGTTTACAATATATTCTGCTTAGCTGCATTCAATTCTTTTCCAGACAATTTCGGGCACTTAAGCGAAAAATGCAGCTACCCGAATTTTAAATTTTAATATTTTATTTAACTTTTATATTTATATATTTAACTTTTGTAAGAAAAGGAAAACTTTTTATAACTGACTAGATATAAAAAAATGCAATAAAGTTAAATGAAAAAAAAAAATTGAGGTTTATAGTCTTTAACCTAGCTTAAACTTTTTGAAGGTTAAAACTTTCAAATGATGGTCGCTTTGAGAGTTTAAGCCACGTTTATTAATTTTGTATAAAATTTTTTGAAAAATTCTAAAAAAGCAAAGGCATTTTAGGTCGATAGGAAAGCGTTTCAAAAGATAAATTTTCAACAGGGCTGTTAAAGGAACATTTTTCTATGAAATTTTATTTCAAAACCAAAAATAGGATGCTGTTAAAGCGATTGTGCATCTAAGTTGAATGCAGTTAAAAGAGAAATTTTCATACAAATACAGACAAAAATGCTGCCATAGCATATTTTTGTGCAGGTAACTTACATGTGCACTAAAGTGCGAAGGCAGCTAAGCAGAATATACTGTAATTACTTTTCATTACGTTGTGTATAATTCTCATTTGTTTTATAAAATAGGACATACAAGATATATTTATATACATACATCTTAGAACTTTTGAAGCATTGCGAAAGCAGTCACACGACAACGAAGTGACAAAATCGGCTGAAGTCCACCCGGTGGGTATTTTTGGTGTTATGTTCAGCAGAGGGCCCTGTGGCCATTTGATTTGAACTTGAAATAAATTTGTTCCAATCTTACATTTGTTTATAGGTTAGAAAATCTTAGTAAATTTTTTTTATTTCAAAAATTATCTTATCATTTCATTTTTGTCCGTGGTTAGCTCAAAAATTTTAACTTAAATGCATTTTTGAAAATTAAAAAGAAAAGAAATCTTTATTTTTTGCAACTAGAAAAATTATTAAAATTAAAAATATTCCTTATTGAAGCCGTTTTGTATGTTTTTCTATTTGAATTAACAAATTTTCTGGTTGATTTTTTTCTCAGTGTAATTAATTCCCGAAAAAATCATTTCCAGTGATGCTAGTCCAAGGGAATGCTCTATTTACAGGGTTTTTTTTTATTGAAATTGTTTTCTTTAACATAAGCTTCTGGAAATGTTTGAAAGGGATATTTTATAATAGCAGTTTCCTATAGAAAATAGATAAAAATAAAGGTTTTAAGCTATTTTGGGTCTAGTTTGTTACAAAAAATTAATATGCTGCGTTTTTAATAATATGAAGAGACAATGAAAAACTCAACCGACAAAATAAATTTGAGTCTTTCGAAAGACATATTATGTATAATGAGAATAAACAATTACCTTGTTTATACGACAAAAAACACCGTATCGAATAAACTCGTGTTAGGTCAGCACACTTTCAATGCAAGCGTTTATAGGGACCATAAGAAACCGTATTGAGTAAATATTTTGACATGTAAACCATGTAGCTTGCGCAGAAATATACATACTAAGTGATTTTTTTGAACTAACCGGTCGAAGAAATGTCCAGCTGTTCAAAAAAGACCAAAAACGGGAAAACCATGACAATCACTGTTGATTTCAGACAGAACAGCGAGTGATTGGAGGGAATGTGTTGGAAGTGTTTATGTTCCAGAAAGGATTTGTGAAAGTATTGTTTGAGTTTTCTTAACTTTTTGCAACCCAAAATTATTTAAAAGCTAAACCTGTTCAAACGCTGGAAGCTGTCATGAACGGTAACAAAAAATCGTTGTCAACAAATGTGACACAGATTAGACACTGTCTACAGAGAATTAGACAATCTTGTTCATTTTGTCGTGAAAGCGTTATATGATTTTTTGCAAAATGTGGTAGAAAATAAAAGGATTCAAGCGGATGGTAGAAGGGAATACAAGGCTCTTAACCTTTTTTCTACCGCCTGTTTGATTTTTCGAACAAAATTAATGTCGTTTTTTGTTGTTTTCGGTTGAAAATGGGTTAAGTACACCAACATTTAAGTACATGAATCTATTTTTATTGTTATTTTATTATAATTTTTTTTTTTTTTTTTTTGTAGAGATCTCTATTTTTATGAAATTCGATATTCCTTTAACATTTAGACGTCAAAAAACACAGAAAACTTTTATTATTATTTTTTTTTTTAAATATTGTAAGTTGTATATAGCAATAGTCGCTGTTTGTAATGTTTGATTTTCTTTTTTTCTCGTTTCTTTTTCCTGTTACCACTTAAGGAAGTGATTTTCTTTTTTTCGACTTAGCTGCCTTAAGTTAAGAGATTATTAAAAGGATTATTAAAAAACATTTAGATGCAAGGTTTGAAAAACACTTTTCCATGTTATGGATCTTTTTAAATATCGGTGAGCATGCATGTAACATATGTAAGTATATTGTGTGTCTCTGCGTCTGTGTGTCCGTTCGTCTGTGTGTTTCCGAGTAGCTGTGTGGTTCTGTTTGTGTGTTCGTGTGAACTTTGTGTGCGTGCATTTGGTTATAGGATTGTGTGTGCGTACGTGTGCAGACAATTGAAACCATTTAAATGCAGGTTTCATTACTGTTCTTGATCAGATTCTCCTGCACTGCTTCGTCCTCGGTGTAGACCTTCGGTCGCCCGTTCAGACCATTATCGACCACAACAACATTTGTGACGCTTTGCGGTGGATCATCGATAATTTCCTGCTGGAATACAAGGAAAAAGAGGCATGGTATATTTAAATTCGAGAATTGGCTTCAAGGGAACTTATTCCCTTTTTTTCTTTTCATTGTTCTTATGGAATTTCTGTAGGACGGTTTGTTATTTTTTTGTGATGATTGAAATTGGAAAACATGAGAAATTGCTCTGTTACAGGCCTAGGCCATGTGAGGTTGGCCCTTTTGACCATGGCGTTAAACAATGCTCCAATGTGTTTTTTTTTTTTTGGTTTTTCATAGTTTCTCGAAAAAAGTTCTTGCATCCTTTCTTACGTCTTATCCAAGCAGACCTGACTGTGATCATCAGACGCTTTTCTCTATTATTTTTATTATTATTATTTTTTTTTTTGTTGACAAAAATACTCTTTTTTTTTATATAGTCCTTTGGATATAGGTAAACCTAAGAGAATACATAGTTCATCTCACGAAGACAAGGAAGAAATCATATTTCAATGGATGCCTTCAAAAGAGAATGATTTACTCCAAAGGGCCTTCTTTTGTTTGAGTTTTCAACAGAATCCAAAGCATAAATAATAATTCATTTTCTCGTTCAGTCGACTTAAATTTTTCTTCTTAATGGCCAAGGATTTGTTTGATTTTCAAAGACTGATTTAATTCGTTTTCGCTGATTATTTTTAAGCTTCCTACAGCAAAAGATAAGATTATCGACAGTAAATTCATTTTCTTTGTCATAACGACAAAATATTGTCTTCTTTTGTCAGAGGCTTTTTTTATTTTTTTTATCAATACAAATGCCGTTGTAAAGCGTCGGCAGCTTCTCAAACGAAATCGTGTGGAAATATTAGGTTTAAGAAGACGATACAGGAGTCGATCCTTGGATAATACTTTAAAGGAAAAACTTTTTGAATAGAAAATAAATTGATTGAGGGACACGCAATGAAAGGAAGAACTCTGTTCCCTAATGTGCCCTACATTTGAATTTTTTTTTTTTTTTTTTTTGGCAAATGTCACGATTTATTCCTTCTCGCTCTCCTTCTCCTTTTTTACTTCTTCCTCTTTCTGTCCCTTTTCATCTTTCTCTTCTTTTTCCATTTCCTCTTTCTCCCCTTCTAACTTTCCCCCTTTCGACCTTTCCCCTTTTCTCCCTACCTACCTACTCTCACCTACGGTGATCATCATATCTGTTTTCCGCAGAGGTGTTCTGTTTTTTAGGCGCTTGTTCTACGTAGTTTTGTTCTGTTTTTCGTTATGTTTTTTTCGCCATGCAAATCAAAAAGAATCTAACTGCAACAGCCTTAACGTTAGTCAATTATTGACAATAATTGAATTTAATTTGAGCTAACCGGGTTCAAATGAACTAACCTAACTGAAAAGGTATTTTCTATTTAAAATAACTTGGATTAGGGTAGGGACATAAGGAACATTTTTGAAAATTTTTTCTCAGCTCTGGTTTTAAAGGTACCATCGATTTTGTGAAAAATCTTTGATTTGATTTTTTCTTAATTTTAAAAACTTTTACTTTTCTAACTTCTTTCTTAATTTTCTCGCCTCGCCTCGGCTGAACCTCGAACGCTGATCTCTGGGTTGGTAAGTCAGCGTCTTTACCATTACGCTAAACATGCAAATTTCATGTGTCCGTCAAAACGGCAACTTGAGTTTTTGGTTGCTCAAGTTTTTGTGAAACGCGCGTTTAGGATTTATAATAACAAAAAATTATAAATTGAAAAATAAATATTAAAAAATTTGAAATATTTAAAAAAAAATAAGTACATACTTACAAATTTAAGAAAAAATTTTTTTTTGTTTCAAATTTAACTATATTTAACTATATCTACTGCACAAACATGAGCTTACTAATTATATGCTCATGGAATGCAAATGGGATAAATCAGCGTAAGCTAGAATTATCACACTTCCTTTCAAACAATTCTATTGATGTGATGCTTATTTCAGAGACACATCTTACAGATAAAAATAATTTTTCGTTATCAGGCTATAAATTTTACAAAACGAACCACCCTGATGGGAAAGCACATGGAGGAACGGGTATATTGATTCGCAATAGAATTAGGCATTTTTCTATAGAGCCATTCTCAAAAAATTACCTCCAAGCGACTTCAGTCTCGATTGAAAGCCTTGGCGTAAATTTAGTTTTGTCTGCAATCTACTGTCCTCCTCGATTTTCAGTAAGTGAAAGCCAATTTAAAGAATTTTTTGAAACCCTTGGTAATAGATTCATAGCAGCAGGCGATTATAATGCAAAGCATACCCACTGGGGTTCGCGCCTAATTTCTCCAAGGGGTAGACAACTTTACAACACCCTGATGAATTCATCCAGTAATCTAGGCTTCCTTTCACCTGGACATCCAACGTATTGGCCAAACAGATCCAAAACAAAATACCAGACCTTATAGACTTTGCCATCATACGAGGTATCGATAACTCTCGTATTTTAACGTCGATAAGTTATGAAATGTCTTCAGATCATTGTCCTCTAATTTACAAAATTTCGGGAAACACAAGAACAACGTGCCCCCCTCTTAGACTGACCACCTCTAAAACAAATTGGGTAAAATACAAAAAGTACGTTGCAACACACATACACTCTGAATATTCCATAAATAATGAATGTCAAATCGATGAAGGGGTTGTAACCTTAAATTCAATACTGATTTCAGCGGCGGAGCATTCAACCCCAACGAGCTTTACACTGTCCATAGAAATTGCCATCATACTAACAGTGTAATCGAAAGGCTTCTACAAGAAAAGCGTAGATTGAGGCGAGAATGGCAACAACATAGGTCCCCTGAAAGTAAAGTCAGACTCAATAGAGCTACAAAGCAACTCCAAATCGCTCTTCAAAACGATCGAGATAAGAGAAAATTTTAACTTCATCTCTAACCTTTCGCCAAATAGTTCATCGAAAGGGTCCCTGTGGAAAGCCTTAAAAGTGAAAAAACCCCCCCACAGACCACGAATCTCCCTTAAGAGATTTAAGAGGAACATGGGCAGAAGTGATGAGGAGAAAGCATTAGCGTTTGCCCAACACTTGTGCTCAGTTTTCCTTCCAAACTCTTCTTTATCTGGCCTTAGACTTCCTCTACATGAGGAAAACAACGAATCTACCCCTATTACCTTTCATGTCAGTGAAATAGAATGTATTATAAAAGGAAACCTTATCGAGAAAAAAGCTCCAGGTTATGACTTGATAACCCCAAAAATGATCAAGGAGTTACCAATCATCGCTATCGCGTATATAGCAAAACTCTTTAATGCGATTATATCCTTTTCTCATTTCCCTGAGGTATGGAAAGAATCGCTCATAAAGATGGTATTGAAGCCAGGTAAAGACCCGACATCAACCAGCTCTTATCGACCAATAAGCCTTCTCCCCTGCTTATCTAAACTTTTCGAAAAAGCTCTTCTTTTTAAGATAACGCCATACGTTCACGAGCATAATCTAATCCCGACTCATCAATTTGGCTTTAGGAAAAAACATGGAACGATAGAACAGGTAAATCGGATCACGCAAGAAATTCGGAATGCCTTTGAAAAAAAAGAATACTGTTCTGCAATATTTCTGACATTGCTCAAGCCTTCGATAAAGTGTGGCATGAGGGACTTATAGCTAAAATAAAATCTCTGCTTCCTCAAAACTTACATGGCATTCTCATATCATATCTTCAAACAAGATTCTTTAGGGTAAAAGTTAATGAAACCATTACGGAAAAATTTGAAATAAAAGCAGGAGTCCCGCAAGGCAGTGTACTGGGCCCCTCTCTTTACCTTCTATACACAGCCGACATACCTACTAGTGACAACATTGTTATGTCAACTTTTGCTGATGACACAGCAATATTGAGTTGCCACCGCGATCCTATGGAAGCGTCAAGAACTCTACAGGGGCATATGCAATTAATTGAAACTTGGCTTTCAACCTGGCGTATAAATGTAAACGAACGAAAATGTAAGCACATTACATTCACACTAAGAAAAGGAATAAGTCCAACTATACTCCTTAAAGGAGTTTCCATTCCTCAAGCAGATAATGTCGTATATTTAGGAGTTCATCTAGACAAACGATTAACTTGGCGAAAGCACATCGAAGCAAAAAGAACCAAACCTAAAGCTAAAAGCATCAAAAATTCACTGGTTAATTAACCATCGCTCCCCTCTAAATATGGAGTATAAAGTTCTTTTATATAATAGTTTATTAAAGCCACTTTGGACATATGGCATTCAGTTGTGGGGAAATGCCTGTGCTTCCTCTATTGAAATAATTCAAAGAGCTCAATCGAAAATTCTCCGAATCATTACAGGTGCTCCATGGTACATTCGAAATGAAAGTATTCACCGTGATCTACAAATTCCGCTCGTTAAGGACGAAATAATACGTTTAAAAGCGTTGTATATTCATAAATTAAGACATCACTCCAACCAGCTAGCAAGAAGTCTTAATAACACAACGAGTCGTTCACGCTTAAAAAGAAAGGACCTTCCGTCCGCATCTATGAGTCTAGACGTATAACACAGATGCTCCGCTATCTTTTATCTGCACCTTGTCTCGTGCATGCTTAAAACTCGTTTAAGCAAGGATTCGTTCAGATTGAGGCACCTCGCTCGTGTTTGCTCAATTCTGAACTTCAACAGCAACCGTTCCAGCTAACCAGGACTCATTAAGTCTGACGCACCTCGCTCGTGCACGCCAGTGTATTTTCCAATCAAGGATTCTCTAACCTTGACGCACCTCGCTCGTGCGGGATCAGTACTCATCAGCGCAGGCCGCTATACAGCGCTAAGGCCCAGTTTCTAATATTGAGGCTCATCGGAACTAAAAACTGTTTTTTATATTTCTCTAAATGTATAAATAGTTACGTAAAAATTTAGAAATAAGATCCGAATACTTTCTGTTAGTTCCCACTCAAAGGAAGATCCAGAAAAAATACAATCAAAGTTTAAAAAAAAAAAAAAAAAAAATTTAACTATTAAAGGGCCCTCTCCAGCTCTGTCAGAAATGAAAAACTTCATATAAAAAAAGCTTAAGAAATGCTGAAGGAATTTTTGTGTCAGAAATTTTCTGTTAACAGTCTCCAGTTCGTCAAAGAGTAGTTTCTGTTTTCGCTCCCTTTTTTGCTGTAAATAAAACACGGTAACACAGATTTTTCTGTTAGAAATATTGAATTTTTCCGTTCTTTCTGAAAGGAATTTTGACAGCAAAGCCAAGTTCGAAAAAAATTAAATGGATTTAACAAGGTTCAATGTGTAATTTTCAGAATGGATAAATGCAATCAATAATTTTCGATTATAAGAAACGTCTTGACATAAAATATTATATATAGATATATAGATTGTCACTATTGCATTAAAAAATGAAATTATGCTACGTTTTTTCCCTTTAAGGAATATTTAGAAAATTCCTGCTGAGATTCCTTACAGAGCTGGAGAGGGCCCTTAAACAAATAAATGAAAATATTAACATAAAAAAACCTTAAAATAAAAAAAAAAATTCTTTTCACCCACACGGTTGCTGAGCGAGTGTCTTAAGCAGCAAGCGTACATTAACGAACGAACTCATCCACCTTCGATCTCAAAGGGAGTAAATTTTAATGTAGGTACTCGCCTTTCATATGTCAATCTGTTTTATTGGGAGTACTCGGGTAGGGAGTATTGTAGAGTACTCACTTTGAGGTTAGTTACTCCCATTTACGCTGCTGGGAAATTATGCATTTAAGACGCGAACGTAAAAACAGAAATAAAAATCTAACGAAAACTGTTACCGCATCTCACGATTGAAAGTTGAACCGGCTGCCACAGAAATCGTCATATTTTGACGATTATGGAACTTTCATGTACACTAAAATTCGTTTCCAGAGCATTTCTACACAATCATTTTATATCAAGACTACACATACATACATACATATATTCTTATGTTCAAATGAGTAAGGGAAAACGAAGTCCAAATTCGATCGTCACGATCCTTGGACCGATTGAAATTTTGGACGATTTTGCAGTTCAGTTCTGTGACATCCTTGTAATACTTCAAAAAATTTTAAATAAACTAAGTTGAAAATAAATATTTTTGTTCTGTTTTTTTCAATTTCGATTTATGGTCACCGTGCCTATACCCCTTTCTCCGTTTCTATGTTAAACTAATGCTCTGTTAATCGAATCCTCAATACATCTTTTTCTATCTCTGAGTTATTTTCGTCCTTTCATGGTTTTAAGCAGTTGTGACCAGGGTTGAACATAATTTTGTAGCTGCCATTGAAGAAATAATGGAGTTCCCCTTTTTGGTTTTTAATTCTTTAAGCATTTTCAACAATTGTACCATAAAGATGATCATTAAGAATTACCTTTTGAGTAGCGATTTCCAATTCAGGCTTCTTCTTTTGCCAGTGAACATTGTTCGATTTAACAGAGTCACGATCCTCCTTGATGTTCTTCATGTGACGAACCGAACGAGCACGAATCTATTAGGAGGACAGGGAAAAGACGAAAACGAGATAGGATTCCATGAATCTAATTGACTTCGCATATGCTCAATAAAAAATTGCTGTTTAACCCGGTAACGCCTGAATTAAAAAAAAAACATTATATAAACAATAACATAAAATATGAACTGGTACAGGTATGGCGATGTCAGAAAACGCACCCTTTGAGTGATGTCATATGGCATCGCTAGGCGCTACCGGGTTAAACGAAACTCATACGATTGTATTTCTGTGTATCGCAAACGGTCTCAATCGCCTTTCAGTTTTGCAATGTCACACTTAATTGGGAATAAAAACAATGAAAGCGACACAAAATATTCCCGAAAAAAGTGCCTAATATATGCTTGGGGAATTGTTTTATTTAAAAAAAAATTTTTTAACAAGTATTTATGCATTATTCAAAACAGGTTTGGGTATGAAAGTGTCGTGCCAGAGTCCCTTAATAGCTTTTGCAAATATGTAAGCCAGTAAGATTCAAAAGCTCAATTCCGCCAGAAAGAGTTTTTCATTTTTGGTTCATTGCAACGAATTCTACTCAAATCGAAAGTATTTGAGGCGGCCAGCAAATCAGAGAAATCGGAGCACATTCAAGACGACTACGACGGTCACATCCTTGTCGTGTCGGACATACGCGAATGCTCCCCAATGAGGGATTTAGTTTTCTCTTTTTGTTGGTTTGTTTATACTCGACAAACTCTGTGTCGAAGGTACATACATACATATATTGAATTTTTTTGGTTGTGTGTTACACCCAGAACCAGTCGAGATAGACCATACAAAATGAATATAGAAATGAGCAGCGTCACCAGGAGATTCGATTTAGCCACGTCTGCCTGTCTGACCGTGTGTCCATCTGTCTGTCTGTATGACTGTCTGTTTGTATACGGTTTTCATATCGAAGGAGTTGACCTATCTTGATGAAATTTGGTATGCGTGTTCACAGGGGCATGAGTAAGAATAAGTTCGAGAATGGGTCCGATCGAAACGTTTTTGGGGGTACCTCCAGTACTAGGGTCTGTTATGAAAATCACAAAATCTGCCCCAAAATCTGACTTTTTCGAAATATTATTTCAAAGAAATTTAGAATTTGAGCGTATATTTAAACCTCCGATTATATATTATATAAAAAAATTTGGAAAAGTGAGCGTGGCAAGGGGGCAGTTTTTAATAAAAAAAATTGAACAAAAATCGGTATATGGGGCCCATTATGGGGTTAAAAATCTGTAAAATATTCTTTCTTGATGTAGGCGTGTTTTAAAAAATTTTTTAAACATGTGTCTGTGTCGGGTATTTTATTGTCAGTCTCGCCTGACTATAACACCCTTACTTCTTTTTTTTTTTTTGGTGCTGTTTTTGTTTTTCGGTGGTTGATTATTGTTTTCCTTTAATGAAATACCCAGTCACAAACAAGGCCATGCACCATTTCAATTATCCCAATCGATATTTGTGTCCAAATGTTAAAGACGTTGCATACTTGTAGGGGTTCCATTTAATCCATATTTTCAACACCTCTCTTTTCTCTGCTAAAACGAATTGCAGGGAAGGCGTCGACCTAAAACGGCCAAAGCCCGACAAAAGTAGACGCTTCAAAGCTTACGGTGAGGCGAGTGCTAGCCCCTGGCTTAAGCATATGAAAATAATTCATTCCATCATTCCCAGGCAACGTTTGGACGTTTTTTGGAGGAACGCTCGTTAAGACGATGCGAAAAATGTGTATTGAATTATTTATTTGATACTCGAAAATATGTATCACCAGGTACTCTTCTGGAAGAGTGACTATTAACTCTTCATAACGACTCGCTTAACTATCTTCCGGAAGTATCGCTTCAGGATGGACAAATTCTCAACAACGATGATTCTTCTGCAATAGGAAAGCAACAGTCAGAAGAACATTCAAAAATCGAAAATGTTTGCTGGGTTATTACAGGACGCGACTCATATTTCTAATGCTCTTTGGCTTTTTTACACTTAAATAGAATATTTGCAACACGCTGAGCAAGAGCCCGTCGTCGCGAACTGGATAGCATGTGCGCCCAACAATCCGAAAGGCTTATGTTTTATTCACTCACGAAAAGGAGTCCCCTTTATTCATAAAATAATCTCTATGACCAAGTGTGTTTTTTACTATCACAGCCTCTAGAGTGGCAAGGTGACGGTTGACCGACATCACTGTCAGTTCTCGTGTGAAAATGCCATAAAGTGTGTTACGAACCGTCATGCATGCCCCCATCGAATGTCACCATTTCCCGACATCATCGTTTCTCTTAGCATGATTTTTCCTGCTGGGATAATTGAAAACTTCATTGAACGTGCCTGTATAAGTATGCATGGTATACGAACGGGTCACTGAGCTTATAAAAAACAATGTTGATTGGTCTTCTGTGGTTTCTATCCCATTTTCGCTTTGCATTCATAAATATCCTTTCTTCCTTTCTACGAAATCCTTCTAAGCAATACAATACATTGTTTTCATGCTTTATAGAAACCACATAAATGCTTGACCTGCTTATGCATTTGCTTATGCTTATGCTAACGTCTGTGCCCAAATTCGATGGCCATGATGAATAACAATGAAAATATTTTCAATTCCATTTAATTTTAATCTCAATTCCAATCCATCAATTGTAAACCAATTTGTCTTCACTTTTTATAAAAAGACAAGAACAAAAACACAAAAAAAAAAAAAAAAACAAATGAACTATTAGTTTGAATTTGTTATTCATTGACCTACATTTTGAAAATGGATTCCATTGCTTTATTTCGAACTGAATTGTAAAAATATGCGTAAATAGTTTGACACCTTGCGGTTGTGTTTGTACTTATGCTTTTGCCGAATGGATGTGACAAACACATCAACCGGGTCATATCAACTACATCCTAGCATTTATTTTTATGATACGAGCAGCATGCGTACATCATTGATAGATAGCCAACCTCTTAACCTTCGTTTGGTTATGACTATTCATTTACCCTCAACAAAACAACCTACGGGATGGATTTGATTAATTTTCTCGGAATTTTAAAATCACTTGTTATCATACATACTTTACAATTAAAGGCGCTATTCTGTCGATAATTCAAACGCTATTTATATGTATACAAAGCCAGTCGGACCAAAAGCCCTTATTTTTTAAGCAGAAAAGCGCTTCTCTATCCTTTTAAATTGTATGTGATTTTAATATTGGCATTTCCTAAAGAACTAAGTGCTTTATTTCAGCATGTACTTGGCTTTGCTTCCGCAGTGAACACGTTCGAGTAAACATTATCGTTTCGATTATCTCTCCATGAAAATTTATACAATTTACTTAGTACAGGTAACCCTCGTACAACGCGGTTTCATGCAACGCGATTTCACTCTAACACGTTTTCAAAAATTCGGAAACCCTCGTCCAACACGGTTCCTTACAACACGGTTTCATTCTAACACGTTGACAGAAGTGCGGAAAAACTCGTATAACACGATAAGTATACTACAAAAAATTAAGTTTCTCTGCCAAATTGTGTTATGATAAACACACGTACATCGAACACGCGTATTTTCAGAACTTTGAAAACGATTTAATTTAATTTTTAAGATGTCTTTTAAAAAATATGTCTTTTTTTTGTATATGAATTTCGGTTTTTTTTTGTTTTGTGCATAAAGATTCGGTTTTATTTAATAAAAAATAAGGAAACTGGTAAGAAAAGTTGTATTTTCAAATAGTTTTGGAACGCAACCCCCCATTTCGTATTGGCTGTAAATATGTATCATACAACGCGGTTTCACACATCACGACGTTTTCAAGGAACGTATCTACCGCGTTGTACGAGGGATACCTGTATTTCAATTTTGCATTCCTATGTCATCTATGAAAAATGCATTACTTTGGTAATTCACTGGCCAAATAACTGCTGAGTACATATTATAGTCGCAACGGATATGCGGCTACTATCCGATATCTGGCCACTGTCCGGTATCCGGCCTTAAATTTAGTATCCGGCCGGATATTAGACACTGACAATATCCGGCCGCCGCGGATACCTCTCATCAAACATTTTGCTACATTGTATTTTTTCTAATGCAGATTTGAAAATGGAGCGATTGGAGGAAACCCGATGCAGGTCCGCTAAAATTTTCACAGAAAACTTCCATTGTCAGAGTTTTTTTCATTACAGATCGGTGCAACCACTCGAAACCAGCACTCTGTGTTCTGTGTGTTATCGGTGTCAAAAAAAAAAAATGTTCAAAAAATTTTTCTACTAAACGAAAACGTTCAGTATTATTGCTTTACCGTTTAATATCGGCTATCCGACCTCGCAGCCAGCCGAATGTCCGGTATCCGGCTCTTGGCCGTTGCAGCACTAGCACATATGTACATATGTATTAATGTTCTATACGTAGTTCAATACACGTAATCATTGTTCAGCCAGAGTCATCCGATGGAAGGTCCGACGTAAAACGGAGACTTCCCTGCGGAAAGTACGAGTAGTCGAACTCTATCGTTTTACTAGTTCTTATTCCACCAGTACTGGTTCTTCTTTATACCCCTGCTTATGTATTATTCTGTAGAAAATAAACATTGCGCGTGGGATAAAAATCACCACTTGTACACTTGAACTAACGCTTTACTGGTGCTTTGGGAAGCAATTGGGTAAATTGGGTATAGTAAAACACAAGTTCTTTTTAAAATATTATTCACCATAATTTGTGGTTTTTTGTTTGTTTCTTTTTTCAATAAAAAGCTTCATCTGTGCAATTTTTAAAGGTAGATTTTATTTTTGATTTCGCTGTATCAACGCTTTTTGAAATAACAATATCATGGTTAGGGCAACAGAAAATATTTATATACATAAAAATAGATATTTTCGATACAAGTGTCGAAATGAAGCTTTTTTTTGCACGAGTGGTAAATGTTGTAAAACGAGGCGCAGCCGAGTTTTACAATACCACGAGTGCGAAAAAAGCAGAGTTCCGACACGAGTGCCGAACAATATTTTATGCAATAAGATTTCAAACTAGATTTTAACCTAAATTTAAGAAAACGTTTTTTTTGTGAAGAAAATTTTTATTTTTATTTGACGATTCATAATTTGAAATTCTTTATTATAGCATGTCCTCACTATAGCCCAAATTAAGTAATTTCGGTGTTTTCGTAATTTCAACCTCAAACCCGTCCACATAGTCGTAATTTCGGTAATCGTAATTTCATTTGCTTTCCGTTTACAAGATTTCAAATGAACGAAATTTCATTCAAAGTTCCAGGGATGCATTTACAGAGGATTCAAGCAAAATCTACTACAAAATCAGGGCTGCATGCGGTTTTATATTAATTTCATGAATAATTTCGGTGAAATGACGACAGTAGAGTAATTTCATTTGAGAGATTCCAGTATGGCGAAATGACGCAAATTCTGTGTAATTTCAAGCGAAATTACGAAAACTCTGAAATTACTTAATTTGGGCTATAGTGAGGACATGCTATTATACAACTTCGTAGTATGCTCTGCTTATTTTTGCTTTGTATTTTTTGAAATGCGTGCATTTTGAAATTTATTATTGCACGCTTTGAAATTCATTACAAACCCTGGTAGTATGTCATGCTTTTTGATTGTTTTAAAATTTTTTTTTATACTTTCTCAAAGTGTCATAATATGCTTCATTGTCCGAAGTCAGACATACCGAAAACATGTTCCGGGAACATTTAGTTCGTAGGCAAGAGACGCAAGAGGCAAAGAAACTTTTCCTTGCCTCCTGCGTCTCTTGCCTACGAGCTAAATGTTCCGGAACATGTTTTAGGCATGTCTGACTTCGGACATTATGATTTTAAAATCGACATCATAATAGGCCTATTATGATGTCGAATTGCATAATAGATATTTTCGATACAAGTGTCGAAATGAAGCTTTTTTTTGCACGAGTGGTAAATGTTGTAAAACGAGGCGCAGCCGAGTTTTACAATACCACGAGTGCGAAAAAAGCTGAGTTTCGACACGAGTGCCGAACAATATTTTATGCAATAAGATTTCAAATTGGATTTTAACCTAAATTTAAGAAAGCGTGTTTTTTGTTTGTTTGTTATTGTGAAGAAATTTTTTATTTTGATTTGACAGATTCATAATTTGAAATTCTTTATTATACAACTTCGTAGTATGCTCTGCTTATTTTTGCCTTGTATTTTTTGAAATGCGTGCGTTTTGAAATTTATTATTGCACGCTTTGAAATTCATTACAAACCCTGGTAGTATGCCATGCTTTTTGTTTGTTTTAAAATTTTTTTTTATACTTTCTCAAATCTAGTGTCATAATATGCTTCATTATCATTTTAAAATCGACATCATAATAGGCCTATTATGATGTCGAATTGCATAATAGATATTTTCGATACAAGTGTCGAAATGAAGCTTTTTTTTGCACGAGTGGTAAATGTTGTAAAACGAGGCGCAGCCGAGTTTTACAATACCACGAGTGCGAAAAAAGCAGAGTTCCGACACGAGTGCCGAACAATATTTTATGCAATAAGATTTCAAACTAGATTTTAACCTAAATTTAAGAAAACGTTTTTTTTGTGAAGAAAATTTTTATTTTTATTTGACGATTCATAATTTGAAATTCTTTATTATAGCATGTCCTCACTATAGCCCAAATTAAGTAATTTCGGTGTTTTCGTAATTTCAACCTCAAACCCGTCCACATAGTCGTAATTTCGGTAATCGTAATTTCATTTGCTTTCCGTTTACAAGATTTCAAATGAACGAAATTTCATTCAAAGTTCCAGGGATGCATTTACAGAGGATTCAAGCAAAATCTACTACAAAATCAGGGCTGCATGCGGTTTTATATTAATTTCATGAATAATTTCGGTGAAATGACGACAGTAGAGTAATTTCATTTGAGAGATTCCAGTATGGCGAAATGACGCAAATTCTGTGTAATTTCAAGCGAAATTACGAAAACTCTGAAATTACTTAATTTGGGCTATAGTGAGGACATGCTATTATACAACTTCGTAGTATGCTCTGCTTATTTTTGCTTTGTATTTTTTGAAATGCGTGCATTTTGAAATTTATTATTGCACGCTTTGAAATTCATTACAAACCCTGGTAGTATGTCATGCTTTTTGATTGTTTTAAAATTTTTTTTTTATACTTTCTCAAAGTGTCATAATATGCTTCATTGTCCGAAGTCAGACATACCGAAAACATGTTCCGGGAACATTTAGTTCGTAGGCAAGAGACGCAAGAGGCAAAGAAACTTTTCCTTGCCTCCTGCGTCTCTTGCCTACGAGCTAAATGTTCCGGAACATGTTTTAGGCATGTCTGACTTCGGACATTATGATTTTAAAATCGACATCATAATAGGCCTATTATGATGTCGAATTGCATAATAGATATTTTCGATACAAGTGTCGAAATGAAGCTTTTTTTTGCACGAGTGGTAAATGTTGTAAAACGAGGCGCAGCCGAGTTTTACAATACCACGAGTGCGAAAAAAGCTGAGTTTCGACACGAGTGCCGAACAATATTTTATGCAATAAGATTTCAAATTGGATTTTAACCTAAATTTAAGAAAGCGTGTTTTTTGTTTGTTTGTTATTGTGAAGAAATTTTTTATTTTGATTTGACAGATTCATAATTTGAAATTCTTTATTATACAACTTCGTAGTATGCTCTGCTTATTTTTGCCTTGTATTTTTTGAAATGCGTGCATTTTGAAATTTATTATTGCACGCCTTGCCTTGTATTTTTTGAAATGCGTGCGTTTTGAAATTTATTATTGCACGCCTTGAAATTCATTCTTAAAAAACCATGTAGTATGCCATGCTTTTTGTTTGTATAAACAATTTTTTATACTTTCTCAAAACTAGTGTCATAATATGCTTCATTATGATTTTAAAATCGACATCATAATAGGCCTATTATGATGTCGAATTGCATAAAATAATTTTTAAATATTTTTCAAAAAGAAATTCAGCCCTATAATGATTGTCGACTACTGATAGAGAATCGAAAAAGTTCTATCTTCGACAAAAATTTTTAATTTTTCACATACTAGAAAATGAAAAATTTTAGTCGACGATAGAACTTTTTCGATTCTCTATCAGTAATCGACAATCATAATAGGGGTGATTATTTTTTGTTTACTTTTCTCAAATATATCAAATATTTTCTTAACAATCAATAATGTCTTCATAGAATTTTTCATTTGAAATTTAAAATAGTTTTGACTTCTCCAAACTAGCCACAATTTTTGTGATGCCGAAAGCGAAGGAATCTATTTCGAGCTTTTTTCGCCGCATCGAAGCGGAGTACCCGAACGTTCTTCGGACTGATGGCTCAGCACTTTTGTGCATATTATGCAAAAAATATATATTATTCATTGCAATAAAATAGACAAAAGATTTTAGTATTTTTGTTTTACCTTTCAATATTAACTGGACCGTTGAGTACTCAATAGGCAAAAGCTTTTGCTATACTTTTACGTCCATGCCTGCACAACATACGCTTCTTTCACGGCCAAATAATAAACTATAACAAGTAAGGGTGTTATAGTCAGGCGAGCCTGACAATAGAATACCCGACACAGACACACATCTTCAAATAATTTTTAATATCAGGAGTTGTTTAAGGCCATAGGGGCCCCATATACCGACTTTTGTTTAATTTCTTTATGAAAACCGCCCCTTTGCCACGCATACTTTTCCAATTTTTCGGAATTCTAATCGGAGGCCTAAATATACGCGCAAATTCTAAGTTTCATTGAAATATTTGGAAAAATTCAGATTTGTGGGCAGTTTTGAGATTTTTGTGACAGACCCTAGTACTGGAGGTACCCTGAATAATGGACCGATCAATAAAATTTTTGGGCAAGATGTTTATGGCTACAAAGGAAGTATAAGTGCCAATTTTCGTTTAAGTCCCATAGGCGTTTCGGGAGTAGGAGACAATTTTCGAAAAAGGCCCTTCTGCCACGCCCATTTTTCTAATTTTTGTAAATCACATTTATTGGCCTAAAATATGTTCAAATGCCAAATTTCATCAAAATATCTTGTAAAAAATCGGTTTTAGAGCAGTTTTTGTGATTTTCATAACAGACCCTAGTACTGGAGGTACCCTTAAAATTGGTCCGATCGGGTCCATTCTTACTCATGTCCCCGTGAACGCGCACACCAAATTTCGTCAAGATAGCTCAACTCCTTTAATAAGAAAACTGTATACAAATAGACGGACAGACAGACGGACATGACTAAATCGAATCTCCTGGTGACGCTGATCATTTCTATATACATATATATATATTTTATGGTCTATCTCGACTGGTTCTGGGTGTTACATACAACCACACAAACGCAATATACCCTCGACACAGAGTGTGTCGGGTATAAAAATATTAAGTGAAGGTCCCATGTAGGAAACTTCTTTTGGTTTAGCCTAAGGCTTGCAACTCCAAAATCCATTGAAGTTGGATGATATCGATGATGGTCCCAAAAAAAAAAAAAAAAAAATAAAAATTATTGTGTTCAAAAACGGTTTCCAAATGTGCTTAGATACAAATGACCGCAAGGGCGGATTGAGACAATTTGCCACCCTAGGCAGTTGTGTTTTTGCCGCCTCAGACAACACCCCAATTTTCGCTCTTTCTTTTATTGATGGCCAGAATTCGCCCCCGAAAATTTTCCGCCCTAGGCAGCTGCATATGTTGACTATTCGGTAAATCCGCCATCGAAAGACCGATATCAAATCCTTCATTAAAAATAGTTGCACGTTATTTTGGTTAATTTTAGACCGATCAGATTAAAAAATATTTTGATAAAAAAATATTTTCGACTCAAAAAAAAATATTTCAAAGTAAATTTTTTTTATGTTTTTCGTTAATATTTTCTGTTGTCCTAATCATGGCTATTCTTATTACTGACACGAAAAACAATTTTTTCATACAATACAAGTTAGAGCCCTATACGAAACTCTACACCCGTTTGCACTAGTTCTTTAGTTCTGGTGAAAGTACAAGTTGTCACGCGGAAATTTACCCCACGCTTACTGGAGGGTTATTACACCTAAATAACGGTTATTTTAACGACCATATCTATGTTTCTATGTTGTGGATGCACAGGCTCCGATTTAGGAAGGAGTGTCAAGCCAAGCAAGTGCCCAAAGCGGCAGTGTGATGGGCGAAAATTTCAATGAAATTACGATTATCCGTTTGTGTAAAATTACCGGTTAATTACTACTTCAACAATGTAAAAGTTTATCAGAGCTTTTGAATTCTTATTACTGGTTAATCGAGAATTTCCGAGTAAGAAAACATGGATAGCACTGTCAGCACGAAAATACATGCTCCATGACTACCATTGGGACGGCAAATATTATTTTAAATTTGGATCGGTCCATATGTATGTATGTAAAATTGTATGTGCATGCGTATGAAGTTTGTCGGAAATTTATTATTTTAAATTGTATTCAAATACATATTACCGAACAGAGTCAATTGAATTTCAATTCTATATACATATGTATGTACCAATATGAGCATATTTCTTTTACTTACCGAATGAGAACGTCCATTACTCCCGGTGCCCAAGCTAGATGCAATCGTTTCGCGGAAACTGGACTGTTCACGTAGAAAGCCATTATTATAGAAGGCGCTCTTCTTCTTACCGCAAAGTATATCCTTGAATGCAACTCGATATCGATGGGACATGACGTTGTAGAGTATTGGATTAATAGTGCTAAAAAGGTTAATGATAAAGTGAAAAGATAACATTTTGTTCTGAAAGCTCGACGACGACAGAACTTAGAGTTCAGTAAAGGCTCGCCTAGTCTTGATTTCATATAATTAACTAAACTCATCCTTCAAAACTCTTTCAACTTGACATAATTTAATGAAAAAAATAATTTTTTAAATCTCAATATAACTTAATTGAACGTAAAGTTACCTAACTTAACTTAGGCCAGATATGGGGCAAAACACGTTAAGTCCGGCCAACTAGAAAAAAACGTTTCTCTCCGATGTGGTTGAAATTTGATGTAGTTGTTAAGATTCATGAGTACAATATATCGCACCTCCGCAACAAAGGAGTCACAATTTTGAGTTATACTGTGAATCTTGTTCTTAAGTCAAGTGTCTACGTGTACCAAAAATTCTATTCCAACATCCAATGCTTCGATTGCTTTAAAAATTTATTTTAATTCTTTCACTTATTAATAGTTCTCGCAGGTACCAGAATTGTTTTTTTTTTTTTTTTTTGAAAATTTTTAATGATTTCTTTTTAAAGGATTTCTTACAAAAATTTTTTTACAAATTTACATTTAGATTTTCGACACTTTTTTCCAACATTCCGCCATTTTGTTTTCGTTTCATGAAATTGAATAATTCTGATACGGACGACAACAAAAGACGTACTTAAGAATAATTCACTCGAGTTTTTTTTATTTCAGACAACATAAACAACCTCTCTACCGTGCTGACCAACGACCTTCTTTTTGAAGTGTATACTTTTGGATATACAGGGTGTCCAAGGAATTTTGTGCGAAAATTTAATATATGATAGCATGGAGCATTAAAGAGGACACATTTTGTATAGAAAAAAGAAATTTTTTTGAAAATTTCTAAGTATTTTTTATAGATGGTGGGATTCATTCAGCTTCGGACACTTTACGAGACGAGAAATTTGTCGCTAAACTGTCGAAATTTATATGAAAATTTCCGATTGGAAAAGTTTCGAAGGCATTTTCAAAGCTGCATGAATCCCTATAATATTTAAAAATGCACACAAAACTCATACTTCATTTTCGAAAGTTTTAAAGTACCTACGTTTCTTAAAGCAACGTTCCCCCCACTTAGATTCGGTGGTGCTAAGGTAAATGTGAACATATAATGTAAAAACTCACCATGAAACATAGTATGCAAATCCTGTTATAGAGAACATTATCTCATTTATCTCCTGGAAATACTGGTAGTCCTGTGCATAGCGAAAGAATAGCCGTTGAATGTGGAATGGCAACCAGCACACAAAAAAGGTTATGACCACAGCCGCTGATGAAAGTAAGTAATAAACAAACAAAGAAAATTCAAAATAAAACCAATTTTAATTAAATACATAAAATTTATCATTTTCATCGCATGTGAGTGCAGTAAAGACACGAATTTGCGAACACACAACGAACAGTTTTTATACCGATAAAATTCCCCGCAAGGGTTATCATTATGATTTACGGGCTTGGCAACCCCGCGGACCCTAGCCAAACTGAGGGCCAAAACAGACCGACTGAGTATGGAGTCACGATTTGGTAGCGTCGTCATAGTACGGCGTGACAGGTTTGAGCATACGACCTACACTTAGCATGGCGTGTTGCAGCTATACTAGTTATAGCTGTATTCACGCTGTTAACTAGACATAACATGTTACCACGGGATCCGGTGCCCCGGGATGCGTTTTAGCATCCCGGCGGATATTGGGTTGGCCCTTCGGGGCGTTTCGTGGTGGCTGTGGTAATTTATGAGGTGTGGATAGCACCGTATCCCCACCCAGGATAGCCAATTCGGTCCATACTCACTGATGAGGCAAGATGGGTACCTGGGGGAAGAATGCACACTTCCCCTGGGGCAAAAACCAAAAACGTCTGGTGAAGCACCACGTGTATATACCGGACGCTAAACTTCAATATCATATATACCGATAAAATTCATAGATTTTATCATCTAACCTTAATAGAATTTTATTCAAAATATGGGCATTTCTACAGATAGGTCTACCGGAAACGAAAGTACAAAAGTTGTTAAAAACTATTTTTGCGTTTGGATTTTCATAGTAAAATATCTGAATTCTACTATTGTAGAAGATTGGTGGTGGAAAGTTGGCTCGCATTTCTGGAAAACTGAGAGCATAGTTGATATTGTTGTTTTTTAAATTTTTTAAAATACTCTCAACAGTGTTTTCCCTAAAACATTTGAGCCATTTAAATATCTCTAACTATTGCCCTTATCGTAATTTATAATTCCACTACAAAAAAAACTGTTCAAGTTTTTAACACGAAATTTTTGTTACGAACTTAAAAACCATATGGTTGTGTTTGGGTGAGCCCCCTGACTCCTACTGCATCGATTAAAGTGCAAATTGGCTCATTGGGAAAAATGTATGGCGTTTTGTTTGAATCGGTCAATTTGTCAATTTTTGACAATTTTCAGCCCATTTAAGTCGCTTTTTCTGTATTCAAAATTTCTTGTGTTATCTTTAAACGGATCGCAATTACTATTGCCACAGTTACAACACACACTTCAACTGAGAAAATCAACATTTTTAGCTTATTTTCATGATTTTTTGCCCACTTTTCATAGATTTTCCCCATTTTTTGCTGTTTTATGCGACTTTTTCTAGTTCTTGCTCAAATTTATCGACATAATTCTTACCGTTCTTCCGTTTTTACAATATATTATGCAATATTATTGCCATTTCAAGCAACTCAACACACTTTTTATTTACAAAAACCTATAAAATACCTGACTCACCCGACGTATGAGCAATATTACAGGTATATCATGTATACGCAATCAAATTGGAGGCTTGAATATACTCTCAATTTCTAAGTTTCATTGAAATATTTCGAAAAACTCCGATTTTGAGGCAGTTTTGAGATTTTTGTGACAGACCCTAGTACTGGAGGTACCCCTAAAAATGGTCCGATCGGGTCCATTCATAAACTTGTTCTTACTCATGTGCTTTTGAATACGCATATCAAATTTCATCAAGATAGCTCAACTCCTTCGATAAGAAAACTGTATACAAACAGACGCGACAGACAGACGGACAGACAGACGGACAGACAGACGGACAGACAGACAGACGGACATGGCTAGATCGAATCTCCTGGTGACGCTGATCATTTCTATATATATTTTGTATAGTCTATCTCGACTGGTTCTGGGTGTTACACACAACCACACAAACGCAATATACCCTCGACACAGAGTGTGTCGGGTATAATATCGTGAAATAATTACGTTTTTAAGTCAAAATTTCAATTTCAAAAAATTAAAAAAATAAAAAAGAAAATCAACTAACCTCCTTTGAGGTACAGAACACACTCCCAGGAGTACTCCCTATTGTACTTAAATAGTGAATAATGGATTTCCAATGCCAGCGTAATCTTAAAATATACAGTTCATCCCATGCAAAAGCAAATAAGAAGGGAATAATTGTGCTCCTTTTGTCAGTACTCGAAGTTTCCTTTTGAAGTAATCGCTTTCGCTGCTGGGTGCGAATAATTATGCTTGTATGTGTGAGTCTATGGGATAATTATTTTTGTTTTTTCGTTTAATTGAAACAGCAGTTTATCATGATCACGAAGCACGCATTAAAATTGACAAAAAAAAAAAAACAATTCAATTACTGAAAGAAAGCAAACGCTATAAAAAGCGGAAGCTAATCCATTTTCATTTTTCCTTTTTATTATGAACATTGTTAAACAAATGCAAAAAAAAAATAATTCAATGAATTCTATTTTTATATCTTGACGTTGAGTCAATCGAATTTACTTGTAAACCAGACAGAATCTACATGAAAGAAATCGTTAACAAGATTATATGACTTTATGTATGCAACAGTAAATTGGCATCTGCTTTATATCCCCTCAACCAGAACTTTGTGAAGCACGAATTTGATCGCTTATATCGCTTCTCATTTTGAAAAAACCAAAATGAAAAAAAAAGAAAAATCCGCCCTCCTTTTTTCGATGAAAAGAAATTTTGACTTTTTTTTTTCTTTTTTTTTTTGCATACTCATTAATCTTTTTTTGGAAATTCTCACCCAACATGCGTATAACGGCCCGTCTAGACTGCTGGTGTCGTGACTCCTTATGCATTGAGCCCTGTTGTACTCCCAATTGTTGCATAGCGCGCGACCGTATCTGAATGCCCATGCGTCCGTAGAGTATAATGATCAGAAGCATCGGAATGATAAAGAAAATGCAAAAGGAAAGTTCAAAAAGAGGAAAGTCCTTTGGAGTGGGCATGGAACAGAATGCCGATTCCCAAATAATTGTATTATCTGAATGCGATGAATTCCGAAGGCGATAGAAGAAAAGAAAACGTTAAAGAAAAAACAATTAGAAATCATAACTCGATTTTACATCCCATTATCATTCGCGTTACTCACCCAATGGATAATGCTCGTAATGTATGCCGGACAATAGACCAAACGGTATGGCGCTTATGAAGCTGACAATCCAAAGAATAGCGATTATGCGTAGGGCTCGCTTGAATCCGCTCATTGCATACAAATGCAACGGATGGCAGATGGCAAGAAAACGTTCCATTGAGAATGCGACAATTGTTAAAACGGAGACATACGTCGAGCTGTTAGCCGTGCGAAAATCAATGAAACAATATTTCAGATGTCAAACAATCAAGGGCGATAGGGTCATTCCATTTTCTTTCGAATTGTGAGCGAACAAGACGTTTTTCTCAAAATAATATTTTCCCATGCAAAATTTTCGATCGAATTTCGAAACTTAATTTAAGATCTTTAACCCCTTAAAGCATTAGCGACAAAATTTGTCCCTACATTTGTTTAACGATTTATGGCAATGTTGTAGATTGTAAATTATGTAAGCCATTAAAAATATTTCCCTTGTGCTTTAAAGTGTTAAATAAGCCTAAATTTCTGATATTTTTAAAGAAACAATATTTGAAAATGAAGCTTTTGCAAGCAGTCTTTGTTTATTTTTTGAGAGGCCCTAGTACTATTAAGGTACTGTTTTAATCCTTAAACGCAGACTTTCTCATGTGTCCCTGAATTTGAGCGTAAGATAGCTGCAATTCTTGAATTAACCAACAGACAGACATGACAAGATTGGATCTTAAAACATTGCCAAAGAAGTGGAAGTAGAAGTAGTGCTCAAAGGGTTGTTTGAAAAGGTTAAAGGAACTTACGCTTCCGATATGAATGCACGTATCTTGCAAAATGGCAATCCGAACAGATACGGATATTGATGCCAGAATATGACGATCTCCGAAGGAAGTCCTAGAAAAGAGAAAGAGAGATAAGGTTGATTGAAATGTTAATTGAAGACAATAATCAAGAATTTCCAATCGAATTTTCCATTCGATAAGTCATTTTAATTAGGATTAACTTTCATTTTCACTGTGTCAAAGCTACTAAGACCACGAAATTTTTTTTTGTTGATTAATTCTCAAATCCTTTCTTTTTATGAGCGATTTTGATTTGGCAACAAAAAAAAAAAAAAGAATTAATTTCCAAATAGAAGTTTTCATGCTGCTATGCTGCTATTCATAAAGGCCTTAATATTCCATGAAAAATGTTAAAAAAGATTATTGGGAAAATGGAAATCATTAAATTTCTGCAGTAACAGTAGTATGTACCCATATATTGATTGACTCCATAACCACAGCAACTGCTTAGCATTGAGCCTTTCGGACAAAAGTAAAGCAACAAGAAGGTATAGAACGACACACGACCTAACATAAATTGTAAATTTAAAATACAAAGCTAAGACTATACAATAGGGTGGTCCGAAATTGTATGGGAAAATTATTTTGTGTCGGATTTTGCGAGTCACCCCCTCAAAATGTAGTAGAGGGCAACAGAAAAGGGAAATGAAAAGATTTAGATCGATCGGACATCATTTAGGGGGTGCTCAACGAAGGCAAACTTCACACACATGATTTTTTAAACTCATGCCGCTAGTACAAATAACAAAATTAGGCACTTACATTTTTCTAAATATCTCCAAAACTAATTCAGATAAGAAGATAAAACATGGCTTATTCCTTATACAACAGGAAATCCAAAAAAATTTTTTTTGAATTTTTACACTAAGAAAAATTTTTTCACAAAACTAACAAGAAAATTCTAAAAGTTTTTTTTTTTTTTTCAATTAAACAAATTTTGAAGTCCATAAGTGGATAACAGTGTTCTTTATTAATTAAAAATATAGCACTTCTTTTCGAAAAGCTATCGGTAAATTAAATCGTAAAAAAAGCATAAGTCAGAATAAGTAGCAGACCGGTAGATATCGTCAAAAAATTGGCAATTTTGGAATTTTCATGTACCCCAAAAACCGTTTCCCCAGAATTCATTTTTCCTCAATTTTTATATATCGCTTCTATACGTTGTATGTAAATTATTCTCATCTAGAAATGAGAAACGGAAAACGGGGCCAAAAGTAACTCGTCATGATCTTTGGACCAATTTAAATTTTAGATGACTTTGCAGTTGATTTCTATCACATCCCCGGTAATAAGATTTTAAATTTGTTCGTGAAAATAATTTCTTGGAATATAGTAGCAAGCATCCTTGAAAGTCTTCGGCTATTTGCGATGTAAAGTGTTCGTTTAATTATTTAATTACAATATATGTATACTCACCAAATAACAAGTACAACAAATCGGATACTGCCAGGCTGAATAAATAGTAATTAGTTGCCGTGTGCAGCGTAGAATGCCTGATGATGACCACACAGACCAAAACGTTGCCCACAATACTTGTCAAAAATATCCCACCAAATATAATCGTTACCTGCAGAGATAGAGAGAGAGAGAGAGAGAGAGAGAGAGAGAGAGAGAGAGAGAGAGAGAGAGAGATAGAGAGAGAGAGAGAAAATGGAGAGAGAAAATGGAGAGAGAAATCGATAGAATTTAAATTTCATATAGAATTTAATTTGATTCTTGTTTCACTGTTCCCAAAATAACTGACAGCAAAACAATCTTTCGAAGACTGTTGTCACTTTAGGAGAATCTCGGAAAATTATTTTTAGGGAACTAATTTTTTATTTTTTTGATGATTTCAAAATGAAATTTATGGGGACCCCGACCTAATTTTTAGACATTCAAGGGATATGTACATCTCCTACAAAACTGGCAACAGTGCTTTCGACGTAAGGGGATGGTATACTTTTAAAAAAAATTTGGGTCGATTTTTATTTTTTTTTCTGAATGTACAACATTTTAAGAGTATCGAGTAAAAAGTTCAAAGAAATCTAGCTAGGGGATACGAAGATACAGCGTTTTAAGTGAGCGTGCCTGGTGCTCGATTTTCAAACATACCTGCCTGACAATGTTGAAGGTGTGATAACTTTAAATCGATTTTGTGGAAAACGACTTTTTTGAAGTCGATGAACACGATGCTGCAAAATCTACTTGACCGATCGATTAAAATTTTTTTTAAAATTTTTCTACACATAAGTCTGCTGGTAACATAGTGGCCCTTTTTTGTTTTTCTTTGAAAAAAAAAATTTATTAAATACACCCCTGATAGAAAATCGAAAAATTTCTATCGTCGACTAAAAATTTTCAATTTCTAGTATGTGGAAAATTAAAAATTTTTGTCGAAGGTAGAACTTTTTCGATTCTCTATCAGTAGTCGACAATCATAATAGGGCTGATTGCCTCAAATTTTAAGTAAAACTCGCGTTTTCGACTTCAAAACACTACCAACAAAAAAAAAAAAAAAAAAAAAGGGCCACTATGTGGACATCAATTTCCTTTTAACTTCAATTTCCTTTTCTCAGATGATCCAGTAACCTTAAATCCTGTTCACCGCAAAACAACTTTTTTTCGAGGCGCCTCCGAAGAAGCGCTGCCACCAATATATTTGTCGATAGTTTCGATTTTTTTTCAAATATACTTTAGAATTTAGGCTTTAAAATGTTTATGAAAAAAAAAAAACACCAACATTATTCTTTTTTTAAAAATCATTAAAACATGCCCGTTTTTTCGGCTCTTAAACTATACCATCCCCTTAAATTATAATTAATGTTCTCGTTGCTAATTAAAAGTATTTTATATCAGAAAATCAGTGTGACCGGTGATGGTGCTAATGAGAGAAATAATTTGATGACAACTGATTTTAGAAAATCAATAATATACATTCAGGTATAGTTTCGATAAGACTTCAATGAGTATAAAATTAAATAAGTTCGCCCTGGAACTATGATGACCAAAAGGGCTGAACGAAGAATAACCCAATAAGAAATAATATAAAAAATGAAAAAAAAACTAAAAATTACTCTTTAAAGTCCTTTATCAAACCACACCTTAGTTAGCTCTTTCATAATTTTGAATGCTTGTGATACAACATATTTTTGACCTTTCCAACCATTTATACTTTGCTATTAATCGACATATTCTGTTGGTATCTGTGGTGTTGTCACCTCTATCTCTAGTAACTATATTATAATATGGCATGGAAGGGTTAAAGTCATGATGAAATGAGTTCAGAGTCGCATTCTTAAAATACAGTTAAGCTTCTAATCAAAGCCACATAACACATCACTTTCTGAGAAACTCTTCCGGCGCGTCGCGTCGCATAGTGTCATGTGAACGGCCAAAAATACCAAAAATCGATGTCTGAATTTATAAGAAATTTTGATGGGTTAATGTTGGGAATATGTTGAAACCCAGGAATTCAAATTTTTGTTAAAATATTTTTAGCGGTTTTGCCATAGCGGTCTGTCAAAGTTGAGCCTATTGTACTTCGACCTTTATGTTTTATACGTAAAATTATAAATACAGCTTTAAACTTTATAAAAATATTATTGTTTTTGTTTTTGTTTACAACATATGATTAATATTGCTTCTGAATGATAAACAAAGTAAATTAAGCGCAAAAATAAAGACGAAAATTTTTTAAAAAGGTTTTAAAAAAATTTATAAAATAATTTATCTGTAATTTTTATATATTTTAATGCTAAAAATATGTTCATGATAATACAAAAAATTCAGCTGCTAGAGTCTGCTAGCGCCATAATAATTTGACTTTTTGCATAGTGGCCCCTGCCCAAAATACAGGCGAAAATGCACTTAAAGCACAAATCTGCGTATCAAATGAATGAAAAATGTGCAATTTTATGCGATGAATTTGAGTTTTTTTGTGATCTCACATTTTTTTCTTCGGCAAGGCTGGGCCGGGTTTTTTGATTTTTTGTAGTAAAAACACATTTAAATTTTACAAATAAATAACATTCAAAAATATTTTTGAAATTTTCATACGATTTTCAGGGGGTTCAAAAGTGCTCTATTTACCAACTTTAAGTGGGCGCAGAAATAAGTAGGCGGGGCAGCATCATGAAATAAAAGTTTTCCAACTCAAGGGCACAATATTAATCTCTGTTCCGAATTTCAAGTCTCTAGGCCACAAACTGCGAAATTTGGGTCCCCCCTTTATATAAGGGGTGGGGCTTGGGGTGGTCCGATTTTCAAAATTTTTTCAAAATTTCTTAATTACATGAAAAGGAGTGTCCATGCCAAGTTTCATTTCTCTACAACAAATCCTTCTATTTTTTGGCCAAGAAATGTATGGGGACACGAGACTGTGCGTCGCGTCGGTCTCATTGGAAGTCGAATAACATCAGGGCAGAAAAAAAGGAACGAGGTTTTCAAAAAAATTTCAAAAAAAGAACAATTTCCAAAAAAAAAAAAAAAATCTGGAATCCTTCAGATTAGGTGAGTATTTGTTCGCTAGAAAATTATTGTCCGAAATATTTCAATTGGGGAGTTCGGCGTAATTATTCGGCCCATTCCACTTCGATTCGATTCGATTTGATTCGATTTGTTTCGGTCCATAGACCGTTTCGATGGCACGTATGCTTTCCAGCACATCCATTCTAACTCAATCGAAATTGTATAGCTGTAATGACTTTCAGCGTTCCTCGTCTAAGTACCTTCATCGTGCTTACCATAGGCACCATGACCGCAAATTGGTGAAACAATGGAGCACAGCGAGCAGACTGGCATAATAACATATAAAATGTATTTTTTCAAATATCTGTGCGGCATTGTTTACCCCTGTCAGTGGAGCCTCTCATTGTCGCTCGTCAGTGGAGAATAAATTTTCAACAGAATGTGTTGACTCGAGTATGTGTATGGATTTTATTGCTTTTAAAAGGGTATTTGTGGCATATAAATTGTGTGGCTGTGTATGTGTGCATGTGTTGAATAAAATGCTCCTGGGGTTATTTGCTGAGGTTACTCTAATTAAACAATAGGTATATATATTAATTAGAGCAACCAGAAATATGCTTTCAAATATGATTTTTTCGTCTTGAGGGGGTTGTCTCATTGGGTAAAAATTTTTTTGCCATTTTGTTTTGCAATTTTTTATAGCTCGGATATTTGAAAATATCGTGCTAAAAGAATATTTGGAATTTCGAAGTAAATAGTTTAGAAGAAATAGCCTTCTTTGTCGAGCAAAGTCTGCGCTAAAACGTGCAATTTTTTTGTTGCTTCAAACTTTAAACACATTTATCTCGAAAGCACTTCTTTGAACTGGCTGCCACGATTTCTGAAGTTGAACTGGACGGATTTTAATGAACCAAAAAACTTTTTTACACTGAACTACAAAAAATTATACCCGAAATCGATGGAATATTTTTCAATAGCCGCCATTTTGTAAAAAAAAAAACCCCAAATTTATTTTGGAGGTTCACGCCATAATGACATCTATACTGATTATAACCCCGTTTTTCTTTTTCATTTCAGACAACTTAGAGACCTGGAATCGTGCCAGCCAGCACTACACCTTTTTTTGAGCACCCACTTTGACGGCCGAGAACTTTTTGAGCCACCCTCACATAAAAAAACGAAGTGCTTATTTATTAACTTTCCTTCATTCCTAAATGGCTCTCTCCAGTTCTGTTAGAAATGAAACAGAAATGAAAAACTTCATATGAAAAACACTTCCGAAAATTTCCGATTCATTTTGAAGGGTTTTTATACCCGACACACTCTGTGTCGAGGGTATATTGCGTTTGTGTGGTTGTGTGTAACACCCAGAACCAGTTGAGATAGACTATACAAAATATATATGGAAATGGGAGATTTTATAGTCAGGCGAGCCTGACAATAGAACACCCGACACAGACACACATTTTCAAATAATTTTTAATATCAAAAGGTGTTTAAGGCCATTAGGGGCCCCATATACCGACTTTTGTTAAATTTCTTTATGAAAACCGCCCCTTTACCACGCCCACTTTTCCATTTTTTTGAATTATAATCAGAGGCTAATATATGTATACGCTCAAATTCGATGTTTCATGGAAATATTTCGAAAAAGTTCGATTTTGAAGAAGTTTTGAGATTTTGATGACAGACCCTAGTACTGGAGGTACCCCTAAAGAGCGTCCGATCATGTCCATTCTCGAACTTGTTCTTACTCATGTCCCCGTGAGCACGCATACCAAATTTCGTCAAGATAGCTCAACTCCTTTGATAAGAAAACTGTACACAGGCAGACAGACGGACGGACATGTCTAAATCGAATCTCCTGGTGACGCTGATCATTTCTATATATATTTTGTATGGTCTAGCTCGACTGGTTATGGGTGTTACACACAACCACACAAAAGCAATATACCCTCGACACAGAGTGTGTCGGGTATAACAAGTAAGAAAGCTTAAGTCGGTCAAGCCCGACTTTGAAATACCCAGCGTCCCGACATTATTGGCGCACTATATTTTGAAAAATCTCCATTTGTGGGCGTGGCAGTGGGCGGTCTACAAAAATTTTTTTCCTGCACCTCTCTTTCACCTTGGTCAACCTATGTTGCGAATTTGAAGCTTCTACGCCTTTTACTTCAAAAGTTACGATAAACCCCTATTTGATGTCGTGGCTCGAGGAGGACGGCGTCCATTTTTTTTCCAGGATATGTCCCTTTTTGTAGTTTACCAGTACAGCAAATATCAATGGAATGTGTTGAGTGGTTCGCAAGTTACAAGCATTTTACTGAAAACACAATAAATTCATTTGTGGGCGTGACAGTGGGCGGATGTCTCCCATTTTTACTTAGGATCATACTCTAACCCCGATATACCTGTGTGTCAAATTTCGACTTGATTGGTCCAGCCGTTTCGGAGGAGATCCGAACACGAACGGACAGACATGTCCAAATCGATTCAGTTTTTGATCCTGATCAAGAATATATACATATATGCCTATATCTACGGAGCTTCGTTCTTGCTGTTACGAGATTCGCACAAAACTAATATACCCTGCTTACGCTGGGTATAAAAACTAAATTGAAGAAGCTTTTTTCGTTTTCTGTCAGGAATTTTTTTTAAATAGGTCCAAAAACAGCCTCGCCAATGAGACAACCCCCTTTAAATAAGACATAATATTAATAACTTGTGATGTTTCGTTGATTTCTCTAAGTTTGGATTGCTTAATGGTGAATAGGAAATTAATCCAATTGAAGAGCGTGAAAATCAATTCCTTTAAGAAAATTCGCTTGCATAGTTTCCTGTAGAATCATGAAGCCAAAAATCCGATATTTGGGTTAAGGGGTTATTCTTATGTAACCACTTTTAAATATGGTTTTTATAATTTTCCATATTTCTATATATAACCTATTGAATGAAAATATGCTGTAAAACAATCAGACGGATATTCCAAGTATTAAAAAAGTTTCAACCCGTAACCGCCGACGCGCCCTAAGCAACTTGTACTAGCTCTTGAAACTTCATTGTTTAAGCTTCCGAATAGAATTCAAAAAATGTGAAGTGGGCGTGGCAAACGGCTAGTTTTCATAAAAATCAGAGCTTTCACAGCATGTTGAATGCGTGGACTACATTTTATTTAAATAGAGCCCTCAGAGCGCTCAGCCAACTAGTTGGTAGCGCGCCTTTAAGCCGAATTTTACTCAACATTTGCACAACAGTTGAGTCGGCTGAATGCGCCCATTGCCAGGCTCGCCTGACTATAACACCCTTGCTTGTGTTTGTTTCTGTCTTTATCGTTAAATGTCTTATGATTCCTTTGTTTTCTGCTTTGCTTTGAAGATTTCTAAGATTAAAAAAAATATATATATATTTATATATATATATATACATATATATATATAATAATAATAATAATCTCATGCGTTGCATGAAATCATTTTTTCTGGTAAGTACAACGAAACAAAGCCTGTCCAACATAACTACATTGTTATTTGATGAGAACAATTGAGATTGGTGTCAGCCAGCCTAAACCTTTTTTAGCCCCCTTTGGGCCGGCTTTTTCCCCCTTACAAAAAAACGGTTTAAATTTAAATTTTCCTTCTTTCTAAATGGCTCTTTCCAGTTCAAAAAATGAAACAAAATAAAAAATTCAAAAAACATTGAAAATTTCCATTCTTTTAAGGTTTTACCGACACACTTTTCGAGGGTAAATCCCTTTTGGGTTTGGTAAAAAGGAATTTTTTAACTAACAAAATATATATGGAAATGGGAGATTTTATAGTAGGCGACCTGACAATAGAACACCGACACAGACACACATTTTCAAATAATTTTTTAATATCAAAAGGTGTTTAAGGCCATTAGGGGCCCCATATACCGACTTTTGTTAAATTTCTTTATGAAAACCGCCCCTTTACCACGCCCACTTTTCAATTTTTTTGAATTATAATCAGAGGCTTATATATGTATACGCTCAAATTCGATGTTTCATGGAAATATTTCGAAAAAGTTCGATTTTGAGGAAGTTTTGAGATTTTTATGACAGACCCTAGTACTGGAGTTACCCCTAAAAAGCGTCGGATCATGTCCATTTTCGAACTTGTTCTTACTCATGTCCCCGTGAGCACGCATACCAAATTTCGTTCAAGAAAGCTAACCCTTCGAAAGAAATGTTCGGAAACAAGAAGAAAGGCTTAAGTCTAAATTTGAAATCCCGGTGACATTATTTCTAATTATATTTTGAAAATCTCCATTTTGGGGTTCAAACCCCACAAAAAATTTTTCCTGCACCTTTCTTTACATTGAAACCTTAATGGTTGCGAATTTGAAATTCCCACGCCCCTTTTCCAAAATTAGAAAAACCCATTTGTGGGCGTGGCCAGGGGCGGGTCCATTTTTTTTCCGGAATTCCCTTTCATTTCGTAACCTATGTTGGAATTTGAAGTTCAAGCCTTTTACTTAAAAAAGTAAACCCATTTGTGGGCGTGGCTGGGGGAGGCTCCATTTTTTTTAGGATATTCCCCGATTTACCGTTCCAATTTCGATTTTGATTGGTTCGCCGTTTCAAGATTTCCGAAAACACAACATTTGTCCAAATCGGATTCATTTTTATTGGATCAAGAATATACATTTGCCAATTTCGGACTTGTTTTGCCGTTTAGGAGATTCCGCACAAACAAAACCGGCAGCTGGATAAACTAAATTGAAGTTTTTTGTTTCTGTCAAGGAATTTTTTTTAAATATCCAAAACAGCCTTCGCCAATGAGAAACAACCCCTTTAAATAAGACATAATATTAATAATAAAGAGAGCTTCCTTTAACGGCCTATGGATCTGGAAGGACCATAGGGCTAGATTTTTGCAATAGATTTTTATAAAAAATTGAATTGCAAAATAATAGACTTTTTCATTTTTATTGTATAATAAAGACTATGTCCTTCTTAAAGGAAAAATAGATATGTTTATGTATGTGTGTATATGAATTCTCTGTTGTAAATGGGACCTTGGTCGACTACGGATTGGTCCTAAAGAGGTGAAGACCGGCCGCCTTTCCACACATTCAACTCACCTCTTTCAGCACCCCAACGGGAAAATGTAAGCAAAGTAAGTTAAACATGCAACATACCCATTACGTTAGCAATGAGTTTTTGTAACAGCGATGTCCTTGGAAAATCATGCATAACCATTGTAATTGAAACTGTAAGCACATGTCAATTTGGTTGTTGTTGGTAAAAAATATAACAAAAATCTTCTACTCCTTACAATTCCGATAACCTGCACAGAGAAAAAAATAACTGTAAATTATACCAATTTCGCTCTTAACCGAACAATTTTTGCTCTTAAAATGATCTCAAGAGTTTTTATCTTTTAACCCAACAATGTTATCACTGTTATTTTTTTTAAGAGCGAAATTGTTGCGTTAAGAAAGGTGGCTTTTAAAATTTCCGAGCGCGAAAACGGTGGATTGAAATACACAGCTTTTAAAATCTCCAAAAGCGAAAATTTTGATTTAAAATTGAAAACTTTTAATAATTTCCAAAAGTGACACTGTTGATTAAAAATGCACAGCTGTAGATAATTTTATTATCTATTCGCAAAAATAATTTCAGAAAAATGTGTTTCCTCCTCTTAACATAACACCAAAAAAAAAACCATCGGATGGACTTCATCCGATTTTGTCACTCCGTTGTCGTGACTGCTTTCGCAATGCTTAAAAAGTTCTAAGATGAATAAATGTCTTATATGTCCTATTTTATGAAACAAATGAGAATTAAACCGAACGAAAAGAAATGTAATTAAGTGCTCAGTGCTCTTAATTTAAATAGTTTCGCCTTAACAAATTCGATAAAATGTAGTTGGAATAACAGTTTAGCTGTAAAAATCCGAACTTTAAATGCGAAAGTATTTAAATCTACGGATTCACTATTAAAGTTACTACTTTCATTCTTAAATGATAGCCAAGAGCGTTTTCATTGTTGGGTTAAAAGCTAAATCCATTAGATTCAAGAGCGTTTTCTCTAAGAGCGTCGCACTCTTGAATTTACTACGTGTTTTTTTCTCTGTGTGGTAGAGATGGGCACGGGCCGGGCCGGGCCTGGGGCCCGCCGGGCCTAGGTAAAAAAATACGGGCTTCGGGCCAAAAAATCAAAAACGGGCTTTTTTCGTGCGGGCCCGGGCCTCAGGTTGAAATCCCGCAGGCCCGTAGGCCCGTAGGCCCGAAAAGAGGCCCGCTACATATTAAGCACTGAACAATGTTTTTATCGGAAAGGCACTTATTTCATCTGCGGCCTTTTACATATATCGATTATTGGCCGATTTTCGATTTGAGAATAGAAGCACAAGTGAAGTTATACGGTTGTGTAAAAGCCGACTTACATTTTCGATGATGAGTAAAAGAATAAAAATATGTAGGGAGATTTCAAGAATGATAGATATACAGATCACGAAATTAGAATGTTTTATTTGTTCAATTTTTTTCCTATGTTTGGGCTACGACATCTCTGTGTTCCTATGCCATTTTTAAGGCCGTTTTCTATCATTGCGTTATTTCGGCAAGTGAAAAGTTTTTGATTAGAACTCAGCTTTGAAAATGGCTCAGGAGAACAAAGATGTCGCAGCCCAAACATGGGAAAAATGGAACAATAACGTCATTTACAACAAAAATTTCTGATGTCGTAATATGTATCAATATCTCTCATTCTTGGAGAGATTTCTAATTTCATGATTTTTTTTTAAGAGACTCCTTTTTTTAAGCTTAAATTTAATTTTGAGTTATTTTTTTTTCTATTTGAATGACTTTTGCTTTATTTTGTAGCTATAAAAGTATGTACTTATATATAAAACACTAATTTCCTCAAAATATTTCAGAAAGATTATATCCTCACTATTTTTAATATTTCTAAAATAAATGTAAAAAAAAACTACTTTTATATATAATACACTCAGTTATGTAGTCGAAGAAAAAATAAAAAATATGTTTATATGTAATACACTCTGTTATATAGTCGAAGAACTTCTTACTACTGCAACTACAAACTAATTTTTTTTGATCATTTTTTTCGGGCCGGGCTGGGCCGGGCTGGGCCGGGCCGGACCTCTTTGAAAATTTTCCGGTCCGGGCCGGGACAGGCCCGGAAAAATCTACGTCGGGTCGGGCCGGGCCGGGCCTCAAAATTGAGGCCCGTGCCCATCTCTACTGTGTGGTAATGCATAGTTCCACTTCTTTGAATTTATAATTGAATCATTAAAATACATAACTCATGTATGACGTATTTTCCCGTTGGGGTCTGCGCTTTTTATTCCCAAAGAAAACCCATCAGTGTGACAACTAGAGATGCGAATTGTCAGCATTGCTATCGATATTTTGATATCGAATATTACTAAAGAAGAAGATCGATTGATTTCCAGCAATAAGGGACTGGCTTTCCTTAAATAATGAGGGTTTCATTTCCTCATCGGCATAGAAATTTTAATAAGTATTATTTAGGATCCGCAAGAGCTGCACGGAAGTAATCAGAAAACAAGTAAGAAAGCTAAAGTCGGTCAAGCCCGACTTTGAAATACCCAGCGTGCCGACATTATGAGCGCACTGTGTTTTGTTTATCTTTTTGTGGGCGTGGCAGTGGGCGGGCCACATAAAATATTTCCTACACCTTTCATTCGCCTTGGTAAACCTATGTTGCGAATTTAAAGCTTCTACGCCATTTACTTCACAAGAAGTACACCAAATATCAATGGAATATGTTGAGTGGTTCGCAAGTTACAAGCATTTTACTGAAAACACAATAAATTCATTTGTGGGCGTGGCAGTGGGCGGATGTCTCACATTTTTACTTAGGATTATAATCGGACCCCGATATACATGTGTACCAAAATTCGACTTCATTGGTTCAGCCGTTTCGGAGGAGACGGACGGACGGACAGACGGACAGACGCCTATGTCTAAATCGATTCAGTTTTTGATCCTGATCATTTCTATATATATTTTTCTATATTTTCAGAGCTTAATTCTCCCTGTTACAAGATTCGCAAAAAACTAATAACATATACCCCGCTTACGCTGGGTATAAAAAGGGTATGGCGGGTTGCGGCGTCATGAAAGGAATTTTTAAATTTTGTTGATTTTTCGATAGGTGCCATCTAAAAACACTGTGGAGACTACTTTTTAGATTTTTTTTTTTTTGAATGGTCCTTGAAATATCCTTTAAAATCCTTTTTTTTAAGGTTTTTTTCCAAATTTTATATCTCAACAACCAATTGAGATAGAGAGACGATCTAAACAGATTCTGTTAGATAATAAAACAAGGAAGCCAAAAACAATTTTAAAATTTTTACACTGAGAAAAATATTTTCAAAAAACCAATAAGAAAATTTTGAATATTTTTTTTCAGTGTATTCCCAGTTTGACGTCACTCTACAAATTTTTTTAAAATATACCTCTAAGTATTTGCTTTCATTAAAAAAAAAACGTTTCGTTCAAATTAAATGGCGCAATAGTGAGATATTCAAAAAACTACAAGTGCACATAGATGCTCTAGTACTAATATCCAGTACAAATGTGCCAAAATGATATAAAACTCATTACTCATACGGCATGTTTTTAAAAATGTAATATCTCCAGAAATAATTAAGATAAAAAGATGAAACAAACGGTGAGTTATTGTTAATAAGACAAGGAATTTTTTTTTAATATTCAAAAGGTTTTACAAAAACTGAAATACACTGAAAAAAATATTTCAATTTTTGTTTTCTTTTTTGTGCAAAAATTTTTCTCAGTGTAAATTTTAAAAATAAATTTTCTATATTTCTTGTCTTATTAACAATAACTCACCGTTTGTTTCATCTTTTTATCTTAATTTTTTCTGGAAAGTAGTAGTGTCCACAGTATTTTTAGATGGCACCTATCGAACAATCAACAAAATTTAAAAACTCCTTTCATGATGCCGCATGCTTTTGCTTAACCCGCCAGACCCTTTCTATTTTTTCTAATTTAGCTTTTTTCATTGAACTCAATGAACTCACGTATGTCGAGCATCTTATACATACATATGTGGGTATTTCGATTCCTCACTCTGCACTTGTGTTGTTTCGTTGATTTCTCTAAGTTTGGATTGGTTAATGGTGAATAGGAAATTAATCCAATTGAAGAGCGTGAAAATCAATTCCTTTAAGAAAATTCGCTTGCATAGTTTCCTGTAGAATCATGAAGCCAAAAATCCGATATTTGGGTTAAGGGGTTATTCTTATGTAACCGTTTTAAATGTGGTTTTTATAATTTTCCATATTTCTATATATAACCTATTGAATGAAAATATGCTGTAAAACAATCAGACGGATATTCCAAGTATTAAAAAAGTTTCAACCCGTACCGCCGACGCGCCCTAAGCAACTTGTACTAGCTCTGGAAACTTCATTATTTAAGCTTCCGAATAGAATTCAAAAAATGTGAAGTGGGCGTGGCAAACGGCTAGTTTTCATAAAAATCAGAGCTTTCACAGCATGTTGAATGCGTGGACTACATTTTATTTAAATAGAGCCCTCAGAGCGCTCAGCCAACTAGTTGGTAGCGCGCCTTTAAGCCGAATTTTACTCAACATTTGCACAACAGTTGAGTTGGCTGAATGCGCCCATTGCCAGGCTCGCCTGACTATAACACCCTTGCTTGTGTTTGTTTCGGTCTTTATCGTTAAATATCTTATGATTCCTTTGTTTTCTGCTTTGCTTTGAAGATTTCTAAGATTAAAAAAAATATATATATATTTATATATATATATACATATATATATAATAATAATAATAATCTCATGCGTTGCATGAAATCATTTTTCTGGTAAGTACAACGAAACAAAGCCTGTCCAACATAACTACATTGTTATTTGATGAGAAAATTGTATAATCTCTATTGTTTGAATGAATTATAGCTGAAGCGCTGACTTTTTAGTTTTAAAGAACATTATTGTTATTTATGGTCTAAATATGATGAATGCACATCAAAAGAAGCGCACGATACAAAAGACCTGAAGCCTCATGGTGGAAACGGAAAATGAAAAAATAAAATGAAAGTAAATATTTAAAAAAAAATAAAATAATCTTGAAGAAGAAAAGAAACTACGAGGACAAAAATTCAATATCCACAGCATTGCTACTGAAGGAATTTGTCAGTGAGAGGCCGCAGTTCGTTCCGAAGCAATCGTAATGATTGTTCACCTGATAGCGAGCAATTTAAATACAACGGAAATTCAAGAAAATGGCCAATTCATTTGTTATGTCCTTGGGAACCAGCGCACAGTGGTTCGGCTTCATACATTTTTTGGAATAAATTATAAGGAGTTCTTTTAGGGTAATGCACTTTGCTACACGTGGGTCTATAGATAATATGAAAAAAGTTTGAAAGTTTCATCAAAATTGGCCACGCCCACCACCCACCTCCTATACACCCCAGAAAGTTATTTTCATATAAAGCTTTTATTTTTGACCCTAATATCGAAAAACTTAACCCAAACCTGAAAAATAACAATATAAGCCCACTCTGAGAAATTCATCAAAATCGGCTACGCCCACCACCCTCACACCCCCAAAAGACTATTAATATATATATATATAAATGTTATCCAACCTCTCTTTTACTTTTAATTCGTTAAAAAAGCTTTTACTACTTATGCAGTTGGTGTTGCTAACTAAACTTCGTTATAATTAATTTTAATAAGCAAATATTAACTATAGTTAACTTTACCCTAAAAATATGCTATACTTTTTGTCCCATTTTGCAAGCTTCTCATTATATAAAAGTGCTTATAATTTGAAAAGATATCAGTTATTCATTTTTCAGTGATAATAAATTTCGAAAGTTCTGATTTTTTTCCAACCAAATCGCCAATCGACAAAACTGGACTTGCCCTGCAATAATCAAAATATTTTGAATTAGCGCAAATATGCGCAATAAATATTAATGCCATATGAAAGAGTAATGTTCAACATATAATTGAGCCTCCAAAGTTTGAGTATCCCGCAGTACCTTCACTAGTTTTGCTCCCCATAAAACACAATTTATAATCGAAATTCTACTCAAAAACTACAGAGAATAAAGGCTTCAATTAACAAAGATAATGAACAAATACGTAAAACTCTTCATAACATAAAAATCTGTATACCTTTCACTATACTGTCCATGGTTGACTTTTATTTTTGACGTCCGCCTTTTGAAATAAATTCCAATTGAAAAGAAACTTTGTTGACAACACATTGAACTGAAATAATAGTGGTACTCTTGCAGCTTCGGAAATGCCTTCGCAACTTTTCCCATCGTAAGTTTTCATATAAATTTTGACAGTTGTGTGACAAATTTCTCATTTCCCACAATTTGCGAAGCTGCATGAGTCCCACTAATACTTCTCAGAAACGTATGTTTTTATAGTGCTGCCAGATGCTGAGACTGCAAAAAACAATTATTCTTTTTGTACTTTCTTCTGGCAACGCTGTAACCCTAGTGGCACCGGTCGTTACATAGGGCTTTATGAAGCGCTTTTAAAACAAATGCCTAGTTTCAAAGTGATTTCATAGATGTTTGTGTAACGCTTTTGGAATCAAAAAAGCCCAAGAGGCGGAGCCTGTTGCAACTTAATTTATAGTTGCATAAGGAAGTTACATAATCTTAGTAGAAACAAACGAAAAATAGAATTCTGACTTTTGGTACCAAACATATTCATTATGAAACTAAAAAAAATATTTCAATAAGGAAGTGGTTGCAAAAATGTTGCAAAATTTTTTCCATTTGACTTTGCTTTTATAATTGACAGAAACCAAATACATAGTGCAAATGCTTTCATTTTATGAAAATATATAATTGAAATTCTGACTTGCATCAAAACAAAACTTCAGTGCCCTTAAAGATTTATGGTGAAATGTATTTTTCTACCACTTATATTTTTCACGCGCCTTCGATCAAATAAAAATTACGAATTTTTATTGATATCTTAATACCTATAAACATAAATTTTTCTTGTTTATAAAAAGTGTGGTTATGGAATTCTAATTTTTCATTTATATGAATCATTTATTGTGAATATTGTTGATGAAAATGATTTGTGAATGCATAATTGCACGTTTTCGCAATCTAGTGATAATAAAAATTCAAATCGAAACTTAAAGAAAATAAATTAAATTGTATTCATTGTCATCAGCAGAGCATCTAAAAGTAAGCAAAGTTAGCACCTAAAAGTATACTCTGGTGCACGAATAAAGTGACCAAGCTCAAAAAATAACTTTTATGAGTTTAAGTACTGTATTTTGTGTTAGAAAATCGCAGTCAGATATATGAAATTCAGGTTTTCAAAGAAGTTATTTATTCGTACGACAAATGCATTGAGAAATATTTTGCAAAACGGATTCGAAGACAATCACTGTCGCATTCAAAATTGTAATAAAATTAGCAAATGTGGGACTGCAAACGAATGGTCACTTTATGCACTAATCAAGGAATTTATTGCATATGGACGTACATGTATGTAAGCTTGCAGGTGGACGTACATGTATGTAAGCTTGAGTGGCTAAGAATTAGGCAAATAATAGAACTGTTGCACGTCAACGTATTAAGTTTTCAGTATTTTTATTCCATTTCCCAGACAAATTTCGTAGTTTTTCACAACTTTCGAACATTTATATCTTCTTTTTCAGTTTTATCCATTACTTTGAAAACCGGCTTAGTAAAAAAAGGGCTTTCAAGGATATTTCAAAGACACTGGGCAATAGAAACCTAAAAATCGGATTCTACAGTGTTTTTAGATAATATCCATTCAAAAATCAACAAAACTTTAAAATCCCTTTCAGTGGGCCGCAGTTGGCTATACCCTTTATGCCTTGGTACTAATTATTTTCATTACGCCGCACATGCTTGCAGATATGTGCGTTCGTCTGTATAGTACGCTAGGCCAGCTGATTATCCTAAACAGCTGATCTTAAAAAACAAATGACATATTTTTTGATCCCTAAAATATGCCTTCAGTATATTTTAAGAGTCAAAAAGAATATTTTTAATAGCATACTTATTACTTCAATCATTGTTACATAAACCGCTATGTAACCCATTTGCAACTTACAAAGTAGAAGTTTCGAAGCGAAGTTAGTGCAACTATTTTAAAACATCATAGCTCCTCCCTTTTTGACAACAAAAAGTACGGAAAGTTGCAAAGCGTAGTTTCATAAACAGCTTTGGTAACTTGCAACTAAATTTTGGTTTTTAAACTACTTGTATAACTTAAGTAGTTTGTTATAACTACTTTGCATTATCTATGCAACTGGAAATGTTTTTTGAAACGCCAATGCACCCCTTATGCAACAAGGACTATTTTTTTTTCTTAAAAAGATGTTACCAAGTGCCACTAGGGAAGGAACGTGCACGCGGCCATCGTTGACATTTAATTGATCTACAATTACTTGTAATGGGGATTCAAAAAAATTAGAGAATCTTACAAAAAGAAAAAATGTTAATTTCCTACTTTTTGAAGAAAGCGAAATTAACCTCTCATCGAAGAGAGAGAGAGAGAGAGAGAGAGAGAGAGAGAGAGAGAGAGAGAAGAAAAAAAAAGTAAATTATTGATAAATAAATATCCGGAAAATTATTTTCCCAAGTGGTGGACAATACTTATTACACTTCTTCCTCTCCCAATTAAAAGACTTGAAATTTAAATCGGAATGAGAACCGTAATCACAAGTTTCTCATAAGAACCTAATCTATGTAGAAATCCGAACGATGATCACAAGCAAAAATCGACAAAATAGACTTCTCTCCGAATTCAGTTGGTTGATATCTTATATTGATATTTCCCAAATGGAAGTCCTTAGGGCACCTGCACACGAGCGGTAGTTCGCGGCGCGTTGCGGCGCTGCGCGTTTCAAAGTACCTACACAGAAATGAATGGAAGCCTTTACACGAGCGTGCGTTGACTAGCGGCAAATTTTCGCCGCACGAGTTTCTCTGCGCCGCAGCGGTAACGCTGCGGTTTTGCGTTGTAGAGGTATTCGTGGATGTAAAAAATGAAAAATAACGCGACATAAAGGACCGCTTGCGGGATAATGGACGCTATTATCGACGAAAAATTTTTTAATTCGATTTTAACCATCTATCATAATATATGAAATAAGCAGAAAAAAATGTTTTTTCGTGTCCAAGGGTTTTATTAACCCTTTTTTGCATGAAATATTGAAAATTTGGACAAAATTTGTTCCCTATTAAAAGGTTCGTAAACTCTTTACTGCTGTTTCCATCGTTCCGCACCGCAGACTTGCAGGTACCGTTATAAACCATGCTACATGGTCTGATCTCATTATAGCCTGGACATTGTTACGAGTCTGAGTGGCGTTCAGCCTAATGAACCTTCTAGTAGTTTGTTGCAATTATAAGCGAAATGAAATCCACTGGACTTACTTCGGCCTTCGTCCTGTACTTTGTACTTGGCAATTCATCTGACGCCATTTAACTACTTATCGTGTCCGTCACTCTGTCTGTGTGTCTGTCTGTCTGTCTGCCTGTTTGTCTGTTTGCCTTCGACTCTGGAGAGTGATGACAACGAGCAATTATTCCACCAAACGCTAATCATATCTGAAAGACGCATTCAAGCTAAGCTCCTTTAAGGATTTTCTCCCTTACAACGTCTACGACGAGAGCCATCTTTTCGTGTTCTTTCTCATCGTTCCATCTTAATTTCGCCTTTATTTTTTGTTTGTTTATTTGTTTCCGTTGCTTGAACTTTCGTTTAGGTCGAAAATTAGGAATAGGAAGGGTGTGACGTCATTGAAGGCTCACCAAATCGTTTATTGCAAAACTTTTCATATTTCGCACCATCGTTGCTCTCGTTGTCAACGCCGCCAACGTCGCAATCGTCATGGTCGCGGTGTTGCTTTAAATGACAAGAAGCGAATTTTTGAAGCCGAAAATGAATGGCTTCACTAATACAACATTGAGCACTTTAACCGGATGTGATTTTCTTCGGAAAGGAAACTTTCTTTCATCGAAAACAAATATAAATATATACTTTCAAATTGAATGATCAACAAAAATGTTTGAAAAACTTTTGCAGCTTCCTTTCAACGATAATTTGTTGGTAATATTTTAAGAACGAAAAAAAAAAGAGAAAACCAACACTTTCTGGGATTATGTTTTGAATGGGGATGATATTTTTTGTTCATTCAAAACGTTTTACGCGAATTTATTTATAAGCAGTGTACTTTCCCCAAGTAATTGAACACTTTAAAAGGGCTACATCCTACAGATGTTGACGTTTTCGTTAGCAGGCAGGCTAAAACCACCATGAAAATGCTCCTTGACTTCTTTAAAGCATCTATCTATCTGTTCTCACATTCTTGTACAGCAACTTGTTTCCAATTCTGTGTGATTGCCCCTCTAAATTTCCCATTTCGTATCACGTTCGGAGACTGCTTGCTATCCGCACATGAAACAGAGCACCAGTGTATGAGTAATATTTCTCTGATCACAATACGTATACGTCGAAGTGGCCAGAAACATGCAATCGCATTGAAATTTCGCAGGGAAATTGCTAGTTTCGCTTTTCGTGAGCCCTTGGTGCTTAAGGTTAGCGCAACTATTTGTGCAAAAAAAAAAAAGAAAAACCCAAAACGAAAATGTGTTCTTACGCCGGAAAACGACCATTAAAATAGTATTATTATATTACCTACACAAAAATTGAAGAAAAAAAGTTGTGGGCCCATCTCAGCAAACAACACTTTTGTTTGGATCTCAAAAGTGGGGGCCTTGGTTCACCTATATCATATTTCACCCTTAAATTCATTCGCATCCGATTTCTATCACTAAAATACCATTGATTTTGCTCATAATAAACTATGAAAAATAACCAACAAAAAAGTGTTTTTTTTTGGAAAATTTTTCAAGTATAATTTGCCTTCCCCAGGTAGCTTATTCTATCCCAAAATAAAACAAGTAAGGGTGTTATAGTCAGGCGAGCCTGACAATAGAATACCCGACACATACACACATGTTCAAATAATTTTTAATATCAAGAGGTGTTTAAGACCATAAGGGGCCCCATATACCGACTTTTGATAGATTTATTTATGAAAACTGCCCCTTTGCCACGCCTACTTTTCCAATTTTTGTTGAACTATAATCGGAGGCTTAAATATACGCTCAAATTTTAAGTTTCATTAAAATATTTCGAAAATGTCCGATTTAAAGGCAGTTTTGGGATTTTTGTGACAGACCCTAGTACTGGAGGTACCCTTAATAAAGGACCGACCAAGGAAATTTTTTTGGAGGATGTTTATTGCTACAAACGAAGCATAAGGGCCAAATTTCGTTCAAGTCCCATTTGAATTTCGGTTGTACGAGACAATTTTCGAAAACCGCCCTTCTGCCACGCCCACTTTTTCAATTTTTGTAAATAATATTACTGGCCTTTAAATATGATCAAATATCAACTTTCATCAAAATATCTTGAAAAACTTCGATTTTAGAGCAGCTTTTGTGATTTTCGTAATAGACCCTAGTACTGGAGGTACCCCTAAAAATGGTTCGATCGGGTCCATTATCGAACTTAGTCTTACTCATGTCCCCGTGAGCACGCATACAAAATTTTGTCGCGATAGTTCAACTCCTTCGATAAGAAAACTGTATACAAATAGACGGACAGACAGACGGACAGACAGAAATATTTTAATGAAACTTAAAATTTGAGCGTATGTTTAAGCCTCCGATTATAGTTCAACAAAAATTGGAAAAGTAGGCGTGGCAAAGGGGCAGTTTTCATAAATAAATATATCAAAAGTCGGTATATGGGGCCCCTTATGATCTTAAACACCTCTTGATATTAAAAATTATTTGAACATGTGTGTCTGTGTCGGGTATTCTATTGTCATGCTCGCCTGACTATAACACCCGTACTTGTTTTAATCCTTGTTTTTTTTTCCTTTCCTAAGGACTTTTTAAAATTTTTCAATGCATAGATGGAAAACCAATAAAAATTTCACTAGGCAACCCGAAATTTCAGGTCGGTAGCTAAATTAGAAGTATGTTAAATAAACTCCCAAAATCGAAATACGGTACATTTGTGTCAGATAAGATCGTCATGAGAGCAGGCGTCCCTCAAGGTAGTGTGCTTGGACCATTTTTATACCTTATCTACACCATCGACTTCCCAACTTACTCGGACAACACAGTTGCAACTTTTGCCGACGATACTGCAATTCTAAGTACCCACAGCAATCATCGAACTGCATCTCTAAAACTTGGCAGCGCACATTAAACTCGTGGAGAAATGGCTGGCAAAGTGGCGCATCAAAATCAACGTAAAAAAATGCGTACACGTCACATTCACTCTCAGGAAAGAAACATGTCCTTCTGTGAAAATAAACAACGTCCTTATCCGCAGGCCAATGAGACCAAATATCTGGGTGTCCACTTAGATAGAAGGCTCACTTGGAAAGCCCATATAAACAGCAAAAAAAAGCAGATGAACCTTAAACTTCAACAGCTATTTTGGTTGCTAAATAAAAACTCCAAACTCAGCATCGAAAACAAAGTACTGCTCTATAAGGCTATTATTAAGCCAATCTGGACTTACGGAATTGAGTTGTGGAGCTCTGCATGCAACACAACAATAGAAAAAATACAAAGAGTGCAAAATTTTTAGTGCAACTATTTTAAAACATCATAGCTCCTCCCTTTTTGACAACAAAAAGTACGGAAAGTTGCAAAGCGTAGTTTCATAAACAGCTTTGGTAACTTGCAACTAAATTTTGGTTTTTAAACTACTTGTATAACTTAAGTAGTTTGTTATAACTACTTTGCATTATCTATGCAACTGGAAATGTTTTTTGAAACGCCAATGCACCCCTTATGCAACAAGGACTATTTTTATACCCAGCGTAAGCGGGGTATATTAGTTTTGTGCGAATCTTGTAACAGGGAGAATTAAGCTCCGGAGATATAGACATATATATATAGAAATGATCAGGATCAAAAACTGAATCGATTTAGACATGTCCGTCTGTCCGTCCGTCCGTCTGTCCGTCTGTCCGTCTGTCCGTCCGTCCGTCTGTCCGTCCGTCCGTGGTCGGATCTCCTCCGAAACGGCTGAACCAATCAAGTCGAAATTTGGCACACAGGTGTATCTGGATCCGAGTATGATCCTAAGTAAAAATGGGAGACATCCGCCCACCGCCACGCCCACAAATGAATATAATGTGTTTTCAGTAAAATGCTTGTAACTTGCGAACCACTCAACACATTCCATTGATATTTGGTGTACTGCTAAACTACGGAAAGGGACATATCCTGGAAAAAAATGGACGCCGCCCTCCGTGAGCCACGCCCACAAATAAGCCCACAAATAAGGGCTTATCGTAACTTGTGAAGTAAAAGGCGTAGAAGCTTCAAATTCGCAACATAGGTTGACCAAGGCGAATGAAAGGTGTAGGAACAAAAATTAATGGAGCTGCCCACTGCCACGCCTACAAATGGAGAATTTTCGTAACTTCCGAAGTAAAAGGCGTAGAAACTTCGAATTTGCAACATAGGTTCACCAAGGCGAATGAAAGGTGGAGGAAAAAATTTTTTGTGGCCCGCCCACTGCCACGCCCACAAATAAAAATTTTTCGTAACTTCCGAAGTAAAAGGCGTAGAAGCTTCAAATTCGCAACATAGGTTCACCAAGGCGAATGAAAGGTGTAGGAAAAAATTGTATTAGGCCCGCCCACTGCCACGCCCACAAATGAAGATTTTTCGTAACTTCCGAAGTAAAAGGCGTAGAAGCTTCAAATTCGCAACATGGGTTCACCAAGGCGAATGAAAGGTGTAGGGAAATAATTTATGTTGCCCTCCCACTGCCACGCCCACAAATAGAGAAGCAAAACATAGTGCGCTAATAATATCGGAACGCTGGGTATTTCAAAGTCGGGCTTGACCGACTTTAGCTTTCTTACTTGTTTTTTCTTAAAAAGATGTTACCAAGTGCCACTAGGGAAGGAACGTGCACGCGGCCATCGTTGACATTTAATTGATCTACAATTACTTGTAATGGGGATTCAAAAAAATTAGAGAATGTTACAAAAAGAAAAAATGTTAATTTCCTACTTTTTGAAGAAAGCGAAATTAACCTATGATCGAAGAGAGAGAGAGAGAGAGAGAGAGAGAGAGAGAGAGAGAAAAAAAAAGTAAATTATTGATAAATAAATATCCGGAAAATTATTTTCCCAAGTGGTGGACAATACTTATTACACTTCTTCCTCTCCCAATTAAAAGACTTGAAATTTAAATCGGAATGAGAACCGTAATCACAAGTTTCTCATAAGAACCTAATCTATGTAGAAATCCGAACGATGATCACAAGCAAAAATCGACAAAATAGACTTCTCTCCGAATTCAGTTGGTTGATATCTTATATTGATATTTCCCAAATGGAAGTCCTTAGGGCACCTGAACACGAGCGGTAGTTCGCGGCGCGTTGCGGCGCTGCGCGTTTCAAAGTACCTACACAGAAATGAATGGAAGCCTTTACACGAGCGTGCGTTGACTAGCGGCAAATTTTCGCCGCACGAGTTTCTCTGCGCCGCAGCGGTAACGCTGCGGTTTTGCGTTGTAGAGGTATTCGTTGTATGTATTCGTGGATGTAAAAAATGAAAAATAACGCGACATAAAGGACCGCTTGCGGGATAATGGACGCTATTATCGACGAAAAAATTTTTAATTCGATTTTAACCATCTATCATAATATATGAAATAAGCAGAAAAAAAATGTTTTCTCGTGTCCAAGGGTTTTATTAACCCTTTTTTGCATGAAATATTGAAAATTGGGACAAAATTTGTTCCCTATTAAAAGGTTCGTAAACTCTTTACTGCTGTTTCCATCGTTCCGCACCGCAGACTTGCAGGTACCGTTATAAACCATGCTACATGGTCTGATCTCATTATAGCCTGGACATTGTTACGAGTCTGAGTGGCGTTCAGCCTAATGAACCTTCTAGTAGTTTGTTGCAATTATAAGCGAAATGAAATCCACTGGACTTACTTCGGCCTTCGTCCTGTACTTTGTACTTGGCAATTCATCTGACGCCATTTAACTACTTATCGTGTCCGTCACTCTGTCTGTGTGTATTTCTGTCTGTCTGTCTGTCTGTCTGCCTGTTTGTCTGTTTGCCTTCGACTCTGGAGAGTGATGACAACGAGCAATTATTCCACCAAACGCTAATCATATCTGAAAGACGCATTCAAGCTAAGCTCCTTTAAGGATTTTATCCCTTACAACGTCTACGACGAGAGCCATCTTTTCGTGTTCTTTCTCATCGTTCCATCTTAATTTCGCCTTTATTTTTTGTTTGTTTATTTGTTTCCGTTGCTTGAACTTTCGTTTAGGTCGAAAATTAGGAATAGGAAGGGTGTGACGTCATTGAAGGCTCACCAAATCGTTTATTGCAAAACTTTTCATATTTCGCACCATCGTTGCTCTCGTTGTCAACGCCGCCAACGTCGCAATCGTCATGGTCGCGGTGTTGCTTTAAATGACAAGAAGCGAATTTTTGAAGCCGAAAATGAATGGCTTCACTAATACAACATTGAGCACTTTAACCGGATGTGATTTTCTTCGGAAAGGAAACTTTCTTTCATCGAAAACAAATATAAATATATACTTTCAAATTGAATGATCAACAAAAATGTTTGAAAAACTTTTGCAGCTTCCTTTCAACGATAATTTGTTGGTAATATTTTAAGAACGAAAAAAAAAGAGAAAACCAACACTTTCTGGGATTATGTTTTGAATGGGGATGATATTTTTTGTTCATTCAAAACGTTTTACGCGAATTTATTTATAAGCAGTCTACTTTCCCCAAGTAATTGAACACTTTAAAAGGGCTACATCCTACAGATGTTGACGTTTTCGTTAGCAGGCAGGCTAAAACCACCATGAAAATGCTCCTTGACTTCTTTAAAGCATCTATCTATCTGTTCTCACATTCTTGTACAGCAACTTGTTTCCAATTCTGTGTGATTGCCCCTCTAAATTTCCCATTTCGTATCACGTTCGGAGACTGCTTGCTATCCGCACATGAAACAGAGCACCAGTGTATGAGTAATATTTCTCTGATCACAATACGTATACGTCGAAGTGGCCAGAAACATGCAATCGCATTGAAATTTCGCAGGGAAATTGCTAGTTTCGCTTTTCGTGAGCCCTTGGTGCTTAAGGTTAGCGCAACTATTTGTGAAAAAAAAAAAAAAAAACCCAAAACGAAAATGTGTTCTTACGCCGGAAAACGACCATTAAAATAGTATTATTATATTACCTACACAAAAATTGAAGAAAAAAAGTTGTGGGCCCATCTCAGCAAACAACACTTTTGTTTGGATCTCAAAAGTGGGGGCCTTGGTTCACCTATATCATATTTCACCCTTAAATTCATTCGCATCCGATTTCTATCACTAAAATACCATTGATTTTGCTCATAATAAACTATGAAAAATAACCAACAAAAAAGTGTTTTTTTTTTGGAAAATTTTTCAAGTATAATTTGCCTTCCCCAGGTAGCTTATTCTATCCCAAAATAAAACAAGTAAGGGTGTTATAGTCAGGCGAGCCTGACAATAGAATACCCGACACATACACACATGTTCAAATAATTTTTAATATCAAGAGGTGTTTAAGACCATAAGGGGCCCCATATACCGACTTTTGTTAAATTTCTTTATGAAAACCGCCCATTTGCCACGCCCACTTTTCCAATTTTTGTTGAACTATAATCGGAGGCTTAAATATACGCTCAAATTTTAAGTACTTGTTTTAATCCTTGTTTTTTTTTCCTTTCCTAAGGACATTTTAAAATTTTTCAATGCATAGATGGAAAACCAATAAAAATTTCACTAGGCAACCCGAAATTTCAGGTCGGTAGCTAAATTAGAAGTATGTTAAATAAACTCCCAAAATCGAAATATCCCTGGCCAAAACCATGTGCCTGTGCGAGGGTTAACAGCTGACGACTCTCTGAAATCATGAGAGAAAATAATTTTTACTTGCATTAAATAAATTGAAATGTGGAATTGTTAAGACTTTTGACACTTGAACAGAATTTAACCCTATGCAAGTCTCTTTCGATATCAGTACAGGTTAATTACTCTATGCACTCATTAGCGCAAGTATTCATTTCATTTGATTTCATATTGTTTCGATTCGATTCGCGTATGATTTGCATGTGCATATTTCCAAGTAAAACTTACCAGAAGTGCCTGCTGCAAGGGTAGCTGTTGCGGTCCTTGTCGGTACTCCAAATATCTCTCTCGCGTGCAATTGAAATGCGAACTATCCGGATCGCATGGATGATAGTCGTACGTTGAATTCGTAAATTGTATGTATGACACGGAGTCATTACTCATAAAGATCCCAGCTAGGCTATTGCCTAGCCATTGTTCGGTAGCATTGTGGCTATTAGTTGGATTCAATGCAATATCGCCATCATCAACGCTTGTTGAGGGAAAAGCTAACGAATTGTTGGACATTGAAATGGGAAAGCTCGTTGGCTCGTACGCTTGCTGCTGGCTAAGGGGCTGTTGTTCTCGTTGTTATGGCTATTATTTTCGATTTTCTTGCTATAATTTGGAATGTTTTGCTCTATGGTTTTTGTCGTTGGGCTACGCTGCATTATCTGTTAAACGATTAAAAAGGAAACACTTTAGCGGGTTGCTGAGGTTTCATTAGAAAATCACTTAATCTCATGCATACGATTGGTGTTGTACTATTGCTGCTGCTGCTGTGGCAATTGCCATCGGAATTATCAACAAGTTGAACTCACATCATTGAAGCCGAACATAATTTATACGTTTTCGATATGCGGTTTATCTTGTCTTTACTTTTCCTTCGATAACTTTTTTTTTTTTTTTTTTTTTTTTTTTTTTGGTAATGCGATCATCAATTAAATAAACAATTCAGTCAGCTTATTAATCTCTTTACCAATTCCGTTCATAATGAATTCACAGAATTCCTATTGAGAATCCCATTTTCGCGAAATTCAATTTCGAGGGTATTAATTTAATCGCCCACGCTTCACATAATTTAATTAATTAATTATCATCATTACACCACCAACGCTTCCGTTACGTATCATTTTATTTCAATGGAGAAATTATGGCATATGAATAAAAAAAAAACCAAAATTCAAAGCCACCATCACAACCAGCAGCAGCAGCAGCAGCAACAAGAACACCAATAATAATTTTATTAAATTTCATTTAAGGTTTGAAAACTCTTTTTTGAAGAACACACAATACTCCCACGTATGTCCACGACGTCTACGTACTGCGGCGGCACAATTCATAGCCGCACTGTGATCACATTTTAATAAGCCGATTCGCCTGCGACGAGTTCGTGAAGCCGTGAAGCCGTTAAGCCGTAACCGCCTGCAGGAAAAAAATAAAATAAAATAAAATAAATAAATAAAATAACACATAATATCAAATATTAATATATCGGACCCAGGCAACTAAAGTGGCACAACTCAAAATTTGTTATTTTTCAGAAACCACGAAAACCGAAATGCATCGCAGTGTCAATCAAAGCAAGAAGAAAGGCACTATGGCTTTTGTTCGGCCTTTTATGATAAGAAAAACTGAATGGAATTTTTCCTGCAGGTAGACAGGTGACTTAGGAACAAGATTCATAGCATAACTCGAAATTCAAAAATTTTGTGTTGTGTCACTTTAGTTGCATGGGTGTAATATATTCGTATACATTCACGCAATTACACATGCATGTGCAAACACAGTCATATATGTGTTCCTAGGCACATGCATATGCATGCGTTATAATTTATCTACGATAAGAAAAAGCTGAAATCTTTTTTCTAGCTCGTCGTCTCTGAGGTTATCTCTTGTTCATTAAAATATAAATCAGTTTCTTCTTCCTTTCCTCATTTTATTTATCTACTTGTTTTTCTGATTTTTTTGGTTGTTTATTTATTTATGTATTTTTTTTTTTTTTCTTTCTCCTTTAAATTCTCATGTACTTGAAGACAAAATTAGCGTACGAAAATTTGATGTGACCAGAAATTCAAGCACATCGATTGGAGAAATAAATCCCAAATGCGACTCTCACAGATGAGCGGAATCACAATCATCCGCTTACATGACAATTACAAACGGATATGTGACGAGCACAGTGTGACAATTCGACGCAAGTTGTAACAGAAATAATGTATTACATTGATTAGTCCGAGCTTGAGTCTGCGAGTCTGCGAGATTGGTTAAAACACGAAGTTAATCGATTAGGGATCTACCATCTTAACTGCAGGGACACAACCTTAGGCAGGAGTTTCCAGCCTGGGACAGTTTTTCTTTGAGGTTTCCAGAGGGTCCAATGTATAAATAGTTCGACCAATAAAAGTAACGAATGAATATCTTACGCCTAATTCGAACAGTTCTTTTATATATGTACCAGACATTCTGGGCTTATGTTCAATCAACCCTCTTCTCATCGTCTCCTCCCCTCTCCACGCTCCCGGTGGGCGCGAAATATAAAATAGTAGGTACGAATTTAGAGGGCTGCAGAAATGCATTTGCTTTTTCCATACTTTCAGGTACTTATTGTATAGTGCAATACAAATAAAGAAAACAATCGCAATAAATACGCTCAAAACATGACTTATAAATTACAAGAACAAATACTTCACGGATTTGTTTTTGTCCAGTCAAATAGTATTTGTTATTACGCTCTGCGGTTACAGTTATAATTTGGCAACATCGTTACAAATAATTCTATCACTTAATGATCACTCTAAGTACTTATAGTATAAGAGCATTGGTATGTACCTTCGTTCGCTCACCAACAATGATATGAAAAAAATTTTATTTCTCATAAATAAGGCTCTTAAAATTAAAAATAAAAATAAAAATTGATAGAATAACGAAATTGAAATCCAAGATTTGACACAAAAAAGAATTTATAATAAATTTCTTAAAACTCTCAATGATACCAAAATACTATAAGTACTTATTGAAGAGTACAAGCATTTACAATTACTTTTTATCCGAAGTAGTTGCCTCTCATTTAACTAGTAATTATTCATTTGTTCTCAATTGCTATTCTACTCGAACTAGTTTGTGAGTATTGCTGTTTGTATTTATTCAACCTAAAAGTTTAGAGGATTAGAACGTAATTTAATTGTGCTATCTACAAATGTCTTAATGTCTCATATAAATGCATTCATGCAGCCATCTAGTACGAATAGCACGGCGGTAGAACCAAATATAGATTGAGCAATCTCTGGCTGCTTAAGGAGCCTGGAGGAAGTTGAGCAACTTTTCACTTGATCGTTTGAAGGTTTACATAGTCCTTAGATTGTTCTTCAACCAGAAGTTCAGTCGACCCTCTTTAATTCGAAACTCATGGGACTTGGAAAATATTTTGAATTATCGAGAGTTTGTAGAGTGAATGCCTACCACCACCACATAAAGTAAGCTATTGGCAGGCAGTTCGCCTACAATCTCGTATACTTTTTAAGCTATTAATATTCAGGTCGCTTACAGTCTCGTACACTTTGTGGGCGGTAGGAAATTTTGGACGCTGGGTAAACGCTTTTTGCGGTTTCTGCAAGAAAACTTAAAACAAAAGGAGTGTCTTCGACACTCTTCAGAAAATTCAACTTAAAAATTTCACTCAAAAACGAAACTGAAAAATTATCGTTCCAACTCGATTGTATTTTATGTACATAAGTACCTACTAAACAAAATTGATTCAGAATGTAGAAGCTTTTTGTTTTAACCTTATATCACCAACGTTATGATAACTCGAGCAACTATCGAAGTGGAAACTTTTCGGCCAAAATCTAAATCGGTCGTCATGCAGTCGAATGTCGCTACGTTTCTATGATTAAAAGTTAGATAAGGCTCTCCCCCTTTCTCTTCATACCGCGCTCTACTGTCTCTCCAATGCACAAAATAAATCAAAATTTGACTATTTTTGTTTATTAAAATAATATCCACCGGGTTAGCATAACACACTGATTACTGCATAACGGAATAAAGCCAAACAAGTTTCAAACGAATTTTGTTCATTTCTGAAGTTCTTTTTTAACTTTGTTCAAATAGAAACGCAATCAAAAATTTTTGGATTCCGTAATAACTACCTCATGCAAAAATTATCGTTAGTATACTTGAGCTTTAACAACTGTCAAGAGCCCACTGTCGTTTTGTGCTATGTTCGAGGAGAAGAATACATATAAATGTTTTGACATTAAAATCTAGTTTTCCTCGTATATCTTTACTCAATTGGCACGATTCTGGTGCCGACGGTGATGCGTGATGCTGATACTGACACATTCTGGAGGGTGTAGATGAGAGTTTCATACACCGACGACTTGGAATCAAACTCTTAATATTGGTTATTTGACAGTCCCTTTCGTTGCTCATTTCGAGACAATTTCACATTAGTACGTTAAGTTGTCGGAACTGTCACCCGCAAACAAGCGATAAAGATAAGCCGAATATCTCTCTATATATATCTCTCTCTCTCGCTCCCTCTCGCACTCTTTGTGGTTGTTGACGTTTAGCGTGCAGGGCAATAAAACGAATTAAAAGCAAAAAACGCACAGCCGCAGCATCCCCATCCCCATCGCCATCCCCCTCAATATTCCAGTCCTCATCACGTTTGCGGTTCTCGTAGCAGGTAATGGGCTACAGAATTGTTTTACCCGACACACTCTGTGTCAAGGGAATATTGCGTTTGTGTGGTTGTGTGTAACACCCACAACCAGTCGACATAGACCATAGAAAATATATATCAAAATGATGAGCGTCACCAGGATTTAACCATGTCCGTCTGTCTGTCTCTTTGTATACAGTTTTCTTATCGAAGAAGTTGAGCTAGGTATATTGAAAAAATTTGGTATGCGTGCTCACGGGGACATAAGTAAGAACATGTTCGAGAATAAGTAAGAATATGTTCGGACCATTTTTTGGGGTACCTCCAGTGCTAGGGTTTGGTCACAAACCCTGTTCCAAACTGTTCCAAAACCGGAGTTTTTCAAGATTTTTTGATGAAATTTGATAGTTGAACATGTTTCAAGGCAAGTAATACGATTTCCAAAAATTGAAATGTGGGCGTGGCAGAAGAGCGTTTTTGCGAAAATTGTCTCCTAAATCCGAAATACCAATGGCACTCGAACAAAATTTAGCATTTATGCTTCCTTTGTAGCCGTAAACATTCTCCCGAAAACTTTACTTGATCGGTCCATTATTAAGGGTACCTCCAGTATTAGGGTTTGTCACAAAAATCCCAAAACTGCCCCAAAATCGGACTTTTTCGAAACATTTGAAGGAAACTTGAAATTTGAGCGTATATTTAAGTCTCCGATTAGAATATAAAAAATTTGGAAAATTGGGCGTGACAAAGGGGCGCTTTTCATAAATAAATTGAACAAAAGTCGGTATATGGGGCCCCTTATGGTCTTAAAAGTCTCTTCGATATGCTTTCTTAATGATCCTACTTTGTGTCGGTGTCGGGTATTATATTGTCAGGCTAGCCTGACTATAACACCCTTACTTGTTTTGCGATTGCCTTTTTGACTTTTGCGTTTTTCGTATGCTCGATTTTTGCTCCGCTCCTCCGTTCCTCCTTATTATATGTATGCATGTATGCCTTTCCGATCCGACCGCTTATTCTTAGATTTTAGCAGTTTGATTTACCAGTGATTTGGTATGGTTATCAGCTAGACGTAGAATCGAATAAAAATTTGGTCTCGTCGTGCATCATCGGGAACATTGTTACGGTGTGGTCGGATGCAAACACTAATATACAATTATAGAATAACAAACAAATATGCTTATATAAACTCCCTATATAATTGCAAGTGTAACTTCAAATACTCTCTGTTTATGTGTTTGTTTTTATGGGTGTGTTTGGTTGCGTTGTGTCTCTGATATCCAACGGATGTACCATTTGTTTTTGTGCCCTCCTTTTTATTGTTGCTTTCATAGCGCAAAGATGTTTGTTTCTGCTGTTAGTCCTGCTTATCCCGTTACCGCCATATGTCGTTTGTTTTTCATGTTGATTTTGGTTTTTTTCTTTTTTGCTACCAACTTTTTTCTCACATATCTCTTCCCTTTTGTTTATTTATTGCCTAAATTGTTGGGAAAAATAGAAAACATAAGTTGGAAAAAAAGATGGCAACGCTTACTGCATAACTTATTGTTTAAAAGGAAACGAGATTAAAAAAAAGAGAAAAAACTGAAGGCAAATTTCGCTAAGCGATACGGAAAAAAACAAAGAATTTCGTCTGTCGTTTTTTCGTCAATGGGGAACACATTTTTTTTATGCGTGTTTCGAATCTTCTTTTTGTGCTCCAATGTGCCATGTACCAATGTACCAAACCAAGATCCCAGAAGAGAAAAAACAATTAATTCAATAAGTAGGTAAATGAAGAAATTTTTTTCTTTGAAATACGTTTAGAGAAGAGAAGTAGTACATTACCATAGTAACATACATAGTTGTAGCACGGGGCTAGTTGAGCAACTTTTCACTTGACTCTACAGTACAGTCGGCCCTGTTTAATTCGAAACTCAAGGAACTTGGAAAATATTTCGAATTATCGAGAGTTTGTAATATTAAATTGTTCGAATTTTCAAAAGAAAATATGTTTAAGATACTTCGAATTACTGAGTAATAACTATCAACTACGTACCTATGTATCTGTTTCAAATGAGTTTTCTTAGCAAAATGAAAAGGTAACACATTGGACCATTCGCATTTTTACTTCGAATTTCAAAGTTGCACGTAAAGTTTTCGAAAGCTCATGCGTAATAGTATTTTTGAGAATTTATTTTCAGATTTTTTGTAAAAGGTTTAAAGATAGCTCAGCGCGGATTTTCTCAAAAAGTCCTGCTTTTCTGAGTTTTTCGTGAAGACTGGTTCATAAGCAATTTTTTTCAATACTTTTGGGCACTAATCGGAAGAAAAGTATCCAAGCTTTGTTTTCATGTACATAAACTACAACATATACTGATTTTATAGGCCACTTAGGAGTCATTAATTACGTTGTTTTGAAAATACATAATTTGGGCGCCAAAAAAGGGGGCCTCAGAATATCTTAATTTTATATGAAAATGGTCAAACTTAATAATGTTATTTTAAAGAACGCAGAGTCCTCTTAAATTTGTTATAAGAAATAACAATTTTACTTTTGTAATTCTACAGCTATGTCCCATAATATTCCCAAAAACATTATAACAAAAATTCTTTGCATACAGAACCTGACAATACCAATAGCAATTCCAAATTATGTTGAAATATGGGTATTTCCATGGTTGCGCACGTGACAGTCGTACGCATTTGATGCAAAAAATTTCGGTGAAGTATCAATTTTTTCAACTCCTTGTCTCTCTTATTCCTCAGCTGTAGAATAATTGGTGTAAAATGTGGTGGCCAGCGAAAGTGCGGTCCAGAGATATTTTCTATTTAATGCTGAGGCGCACGTGACAAAAAATGGAAGTCGGTTTTTTCTTCATCTACTGCACTGCAAAAATCTTCCTAAATAATATGAGGTTTTTAAGGAGACTTCATGAACAATGACGAGAAATATTGCAGTTTTCGTGTCAAAACTTTTAATCCAGAAAATTCCGTTTACTTTTTATTTATTGAGGCATTTTATGATACGTTACGTGACATACGTGACGTGACATTTTTTTTCAAAAGGGTTTTTGTCATGAAAATAGTCTTTCATTTTAACCTTTTTTGCCTTTCAATTCAATCAAGTTCTGGAAATATTATAATATGAAGTGGCCAATAATAAATTTTATTTCAAAAACAATATTTAATTGAGCTTGCGTAATAAGAATAATTATCAACTCTATGTTCGTTAAAGATTTTCTTGCTGAAAAGGTAACACATTCGACATTCGCATTTTTACTTCGAATTTCAAAGTTGCACGTAATTCGAAAGCTCATGCGTAATAGTATTTTTGACGAATTTATTTCAGATTTTTTGTAAAAGGTTTATAAGATAGCTCAGCGCGGATTTTCTCAAAAAGTCCTGCTTTTCTGAGTTTTCGTGAAGACTGGTTCATAAGCAATCTTTTCAATACTTTTGGGCACTAATCGGAAGAAAGTATCCAAGCTTTGTTTTCATGTACATAAACTACAACATATACTGATGTTTATAGGCACTTAGGTCATTAATTACGTTGTTTTGAAAACTATCAACTCAGAATATCTTAATTTATATGAAAATGGTCAAACTTAATAATGTTATTTTAAAGATACGTCAGAGTCCTCTTAAATTTGTTATAAGAAATAACAATTTTACTTTTGTAATTCTACAGCTATGTCCCATAATGTTCCCAAAAACATTATAACAAAAATTCTGTTGCATACGAACCTGACAATATCAATAGCAATTCCGAATTATGTTGAAATACATATCTAAAAAAAAAAAAAACATTAATTTGTAATTGGAATTTTTGTAACACACCCTGGAGGTACCCTTTATAATCTACCAAACAAGAAAGAAGATGATGTTTATTTTATGACTATAAGATGAAGCTTACATGCCAACTTTCGTTTAAGTCGTATTTGAATTTCGGGTGTAAAGCCCGGATCCCACTATCTACGCAATGCGCCGATTTTTGCCCTAATCAATGCGTCGATAGTGTGAACGCATTTTTTGGACTCTCATGATGACAAGCTTGACCCTCTGGAATGATTTTTGTCCCAATTTTATTGCTCCCCGATATCTTCTTGACAATATGCGACTATAATGTGAGCCTCAACAGTGATTGTGGAAATTTTTGAAATTTGTGCCGATCTGGCCCGATAAAAATCAGCGCAGATTGTGTTACTTGCGCAGATTGTGTTACTTGCGCAGATAGTGGAATCCCAGCTTAAGAGACAATTTTCGAAAAATGCCCATTTGCAACGCCTACTCTTCCAAATTTTTAAAATGAACTTTAATTTTAAAAAATTGTCCCAGTTTGCAACGCTATAAAGCGTACTCTTGAATGCAGCGAAAATTTTTTAGTAACTATTTAAAGCCACCACTGCCACATAAAGTTAGGTATTGGAAGGCAGTTCGCATACAATCTTTGTATACTTTGTACCCAATAAACACAACGATATCGTAACGATATCGAGACGATATCGTTTTCTCTTAAAACTCTTTCGCGACGAGGCTGCGAGACGATATCGAGACGAATTCGATATCGTTAGACAGTCACTTATCGTTGGCGATTCGAAAATTGCTTCGTTCTCGAATCGTTCACGAAGGTTTTCTCGAATTGTTTTCGAATATAAATTTTCTTTGTTTTCAAATCATAAATTTTTTTTCAATGAAAATATTAAATAAGACTATTTCGGGTAAACAAAAAACAAAAACAAAAAAAAAATATTTTGAATGATTTTTTTTCACTTTTGATTCTTCCTGCTGTGGGATTTGAAACGCGGAACCCTCGACTTGTAGTTATGTGGTCACCCTCTACACCGTGTTTGATAATTTAAAATGTCTGGATTTTTGTCGTTTATAACTTGAAATTGATTCTAACGCTTAAATTATTTTTCTCGAACTTGTCTCGATATCGTCGCGAGTACAAAATCACGACATCAAGAAATTTAGTTTTCTCGAATTCGTCTCTATATCGTTACGATATCATTTTCGTTTCTGTGTTTATTGGGGTAGCTATTAATATTCAGGACGCTTACAGTCTCGTATACTTTGTAAGCGGTAGGCACTGTTGGCCGCTGGGTATTTGTCACTTATGGCAATTTTGTGGTTATGGCTCGATATACTCAAATATCGATTTTTCTTTAAAATATTTCAACAGCTTCTGCTTTTGGAAAAGTTTTTGTGATTTTCATAACAGTTCCTGCTACTGGTGGTAGCCTTAGAAAATGGTCCGAACTGGTTCAAACTCATGCGTCTGCCAGTACGTCTAACAGTTTTCGTCAAGGTCGCTCAACTTCTTCGAAAATAACACTGCATATGGACAGATAGACGGATAGAAACACTTGGAACTTCTGCTCTCGAGGTACAGTACCTCATCCCCGCACACCGAGCGAACTTTACCCTGATTTTTTTTAAAAGGGCGCATTGCTATTCACACTCCTTTTGATTTTCGAGCAGAACGAAAATTTCAAAAGAAAAATGGTTGAGTCGACAACATTTTTGGTTGATTTGAAAGGTTTAATAACATATCTTTTCGTTCGGTATAATTCTCATTTGTTTTTTAAAATAGGACATATCGCACCCTTGATACTAAATCGGCACAATTCAATATTTCGCATTTCTTGAAATTCATTCAATTTCTCTTGAAACTAACGAGAAATTATATTTTTTCTAAGCTTATATTAATCTCAATCGACTGCTGCATCAGCCAATATATGCGTTAATTTTGTAGGTGTTCGGTTTCTTACATAAAAATGCAATCGAACATAAAAAAATTGATTAAAAAAATTTTGAATTGTGCCGACTTATTAGCAAGGGTACGATATAAGATATGTATGTATTCATGTTAGAACTTTTTAACCATTGCGAAAGCAGTCACGACGAAGTCCATCCGATGGCTATTTTTCGGGATATGTTCAGCAGAGGGCTCTGTGGCCATTTGCATTGAATGTTGAATGAATTTGTTATGACATTTCTTCTTGTATAGGTATTTTAGAAAATTTTTTTTATTTTAAAAATTATTTTCTCATTTCAATTATGTATGTATGTCCGTGGTTAGTTCAAAAATTTAAATTTAAATCCATTTTTGAAAATTATCATGTCAATTCAACCTGAAATATGGTTGATTCAAAAGGAAAATCTTTATATTTTTGAACAAGAAAAATTGTTAAATTAAAAATATTCCTTGTTGAAGCCGGTTTGTATGTTTTTCCTTTTGATTTGACCAGTTTTCTGGTTGATTTTTTTTCTCTGTACATACATATGTACATAATATTCTTCAATAGCTGTGAAAACAAAATCCCTGCTTCTCGCCATTCTTTCGGATATTGAGTAAATTCCAATTTTATGACTCGCTCGCAGTAGGACTTTATGACTTGCAAAAATCGAATAGAATCGAATCGAATCGGATCCCCTTGAAATTCTCACTGACATCCAGCGTTCATCATCTGATAATTAATTAAAGGATTCCGCTATGTCCGCTAGAAATCTTATTACCCTTAGACACTCATGCGCACATTTGTACATGTTCCTAAGTATCCACAAAAGACGTTGTCGATAGGGAAACGCCGATATGAAAAGTCATCAGTGCCTTTGGAAAAATTTTCTTGATATTAACTACAACAGTCATCCCTTATCCCCTGAATTCCTAACCCGCTCGATAGAAGGTCAACAGTTTTCGGTGACTTTTTCTATTCTTTTCCCTTTTCAAGCCCGCAATTTCGTCGGCCTTAGAGAAATGATATCACCAAGTATTTTGAGCCAACGAAAGTTATATGAAAAAAAAAAAAAAACTCGAATTCCAGCAACTCTCTTACGTTGGTTAGTAGATGGGGTAGAACGGGAAAAAGTTATCAGTAAGTGTAAGGCTGTGCTTCGTTTTTAAATAACATGAAGGATAAGGAATTTAATATTATAAATATGTATGCGTAAATAAATTGAAATGTTGGGCGACGGATATTTTTGAGGGAAAACATATCACAAAAGCAATTTAATGGCATTTTAGCACAACATTGTCGGCGTCACTTTCCGTTGAAATTTATGCGAAGAAAATGTGTTTGGGAAATGTTTCATTTTTCCTGAGCTTATTTTAACAAGTTCCTGCCTCTTCCAAGTTTTCGTCTTTTTTTATACACAGCTTCAGAACGGTATATTAGTTTTGTGTAGATCTTGTTACAGCAACACCTACCAGCTCCGCAGGTGCAGACAGATATATCTAGGTGTATATATATATATATATATACTAAAGTTCTTTTCCTTAAAGGGTTAGTAGAGTGGGTCATTGTCAACAAAAAAACGTACGGAAGGGCGGGGAGGGGTTACAAGGGAAAGAAAGAAATTTGAATTTGTTTCGATAAAAAATTGATTCAACCAACAAACTTCTAAACTAGTCAAATTCAGTCATTTAACTATGATAATACAAACCCAAAAATAACTTCTGTCTTACCAATTTTTGCATTTTCACTTCCGGTAGACATTTCTGCGGAAATTCCCATATGCATACAATATTCTAGATCTGGATCATAAATTGGGTTGAATTAGACATGTCCCTCTGCCAGTTCGGTTTTCTATTTATCTAAAAGCTTGTAATTGGGAATAATGCACCAATCCCGTCGGGAAATCTAGTGTATCACAATCGGGCTTGACCGACTATATCTTTCTTTTTATACCCAGCGTAAGCAGGGTATACTAGTTCTGTGCAAATCTTGTAACAGTCAGAACTATGCTCCGTAGACATATAGACATATATATATATATTCTTGATCAGGATCAAAAACTGAAAACCGTCTGGACCAATCAAGTCGAAATTTGACACACAGGTATATCGGGATCCGAGTATGATCCTAAGTAACAATGGGAGACATCCGCCCACTGCCACGCCCACAAATGAATTTAATGTGTTTTCAGTAAAATGCTTGTAACTTGCGAACCACTCAACACATTTCATTCATATTTGGTGTACTGGTAAACTACAAAAACGGGCGCCGTCCTCTTCGAGCCACGCCCACAAATAAAGGTTAATCGTAACTTGTGAAGTAAAAGGCGTAGAAGCTTTAAGTTCGCAACATAGGTTGACCAAGGCGAATGAAAGGTGTAGGAAAAAAACTTATGTGGCCCGCCCACTGCCACGCCCACAAATCGAGAGGCAAAACATAGTGCGCCAATAATATCGGGATGCTGGATATTTCAAAGTCGGGCTTGATCGACTTTAGCATTCTTACTTGTTTAATTTTGTTTTTGTTTTTCTTATTTTTTCTTTTATTACAAAAACTTTTTTAAATAGTCTCGCTTCGAGTGGACACAATCAGTGGAAGATGCATAGATAAGAAAAAGAAGACTAAAGAAACGGGAACAGCACATCTTAAGCGAGCTAACGTTAGGCAGTTCATCGATATGTATAAAAATTTATGTTTACATAGTTCTGAAGTGAGTAGACAAGCTTAAGTGAAGTATTAGCTGCGAAGACGAGACAAGCGAGACGACGGTTGAAGAGAAAAAGAGAAAGGACAAGTAAATGAATACGAAAAGTAATTATCTCTTAAACTAGACCTTGTAATTTAACATGATACCCAACTAATTAAATCATCTCCGTGGCCCTGGATTGTTTCGATCGTATAACAAGCTAAGCAATTAAAAAAGTAGATTCATGAAGGAGAAGCATCTTCTTATCTTGGTTTTTTTTTTTTTTTTTTGTTTTTTTTATCTAGATACTTATCTTAGTATTTTGGATTAAGTCAAAGCTACCTATGCGTTAATGCCTAAATAAGTGAGTCTATTAGAAAAATTATTAGTCATTTAATAAGTCTGGCTACTGTAGCGTAAATATTTGAATTGAGTGAGCTCTTCCCCGATCTGCATTTGCGTGTTTCCTTTTTCTTTCGTTGTTTGTTGTAAAAAAATATCATTATTGGCTTTTTCGAAATATTTCCACATTGGAACGTTGTACGTTGTTTGAACGCTTGGCCTTATCTCAGCGTCTCTGTCAGCGCTTGGAATTTGATATATACAAGCGTACCAATTCTGTCAAACTGCATCTGCAGCCAGCTGTCATAAAAGCGAGTTATGAGAGCATTCGGGCAACGAGATAGCATCCGCGCCAAAACACGGAGCTTCGCACTTATTACGAAAATATGAGACATGCGAAAATTTGTATATTGTAGAAATGTATTCTTATTATATTAATACTTATAAATATATCGTTTCTTATAAAAAATTTTTTTCTGTTTTCGGAATTTTCGTTTAAGCTACAAGAGTAATTTTGTCATACACAGATCTTTTCAATTAGCGATACATATTTATTTATTTAGTTATTTATTTATTAGTCAATGAATATACATTCTTCCTGACCCATCTTAAAACTAAAAGCACTTTATAACTAAATTATGTTCTAGACAACCTCACAGCAAATCACACTATTGTAACATTTAAAAATCTTTTTAATTGATATCGGGATTGACAAAAATCAATAGCACTAATCATGGAAATGGCATTAAACGCAGTTATGGTTTTATAAATTGGAGAGTTTTGCGCGTAGTTTGTGCGCCTGACTTCTGCATAAAAAGGCACAAAATGTCCAAGCGACCTTGAGCGACAAACAACGAACCTTGTAAGGAGGAAGTTGATCGCCAAAATAAATTAAACGTAGCGCAGAACGTGTAAAAGTCTTTTTAAGACGTTCAATACGAGATATATGCGAAGAGTAAAAATGATCCCAAATAATTGAAGCGTATTCCAACTTAGAGCGCACTAATTATATGTACAGAGATTTTAACGTGTATGGATCAGAAAAGTGTAAACTATTTCTCCTAATAAAAAAAAAAATATATTCAATTTATATATCTATTATTTAATTTCAAATATTATTTGGTTTGAACGTATTTATAAATTCCAATATTTTTTAAAACTTTTATTGCTAGATTTTTAATCCCCCGCTGTTGGATTTGAACCTCGGAACTCTCGCCTTCAATTCATGTCCGTCTGTCTGTCTGTCCGTCTGTTTGTATACAGTTTTCTTATCGAAGGAGTTGAGTTATCTTGACAAAATTCAGTGTGCGTGCTCACGGGGACATAAGTAAGAACAAGTTGAAGAATGGACCCGGTCGGACCATATTTAGGGGTACCTCCAGTACTAGGGTCTATTACGAAAGTCACAAAAACTGCTAAATTCGAGGTTCTTCAAGATATTTTGATGAAATTTGATATTTGAACATGCTTAAAGGGAAGTAATATGTTGTCCAAAAATTGGAAAAGTGGGCGTGGCAGAAGGGCGTTTTTCGAAAATTGTCTTCTACACCCGAAATTCAAATGGGACTTGAACGAAGTTTAGCAGTTATGCTTCCTTTGTAGCCATAAACATCCTCTCCAAAAAAATTTTACATAGGTTCATTATTAAGGGTACCTCCAGTACTAGGGTCTTTCACAAAAATCTCAAAACTGCCCCAAAATCTGATTTTTTTGAGATATTACACTGAAACTTAGAATTGTATGAATAGCTTTTATACTTCTCTAAGGCATTGGTTTATAGTACGAACGATTCATAAATCATACGCAAGTGTTTGTAATTAGAGTACGCTTCACAAATTACAAAATTGTTTTTGTTTCGTAATATGCCCTGAATTTTCGTACAATTAACGAAAAAAAAGTCCGTATTTTCGCTTACGAAAACGCTTTCGTTTAATTTACGAATGATTCGTAAGATCAGATTTTTATGGAATCGTTTGTCAAGAAAAGCTCGTAGGTATTTTGTGCGAAAATTTCGTATATTATACGAAAATCTTTCGTAAACCAAACTACATTAGATTTGAGTCGGGTTCGTCGCTTTAGATTTAAAATGTTCGCATTGGGTATAAGTAAGTGGATTAAGCATGCGGCGTATGTCGCGTATGTTAAAACGAACAAAAATAACCAAACTTGAAATGCGGATATCTCGATAGGTAGCGCCATCTTGAATAAACCAATGAAACAATCGGACTCAGCATACCCAAATTAAGTTTTGTGGCTTTGTCCTCCGCTTGTTATAATTTTGAACTAGCACAGTGTTATTCGCCCTAAGCTTTGTGCTGAGATTTTGCTTAAAAATTTAAGATCCTCAAAACTTGGTCCAGAAGCAAGAAGTAACAATGTGGCTGAAAGACTCTCATTTCGTGTGGCCGCTTCCATTAATCGAATGTCTTGCTTGTCATTAATGAAACTTCAGACCCAGCAGCAAAAGTCCCCCGTGACAAAATCAGTGATGTCAGGGTGGCTTTGAAGCCGGTATGCATGACAATTCGCAGGACACTTTTTATCATAGCTGTTAAATTGCGATTACCATTATTAATCAATTACATTACAATAATAAGAAAAAAATGTTCTTCTGAACAAAATATACAAAAATATACAAAAGGCCTATTCACGACACCTCGGTATCGTTGCAAAAATGTAAAAGTGTAAAAATTTAGTTTGGCTTCCAACAACAACTTGTATGGAAAAATCTTCCGCTTTTGCACTTTTGCCACGATACCGAGGTCTCGTAAATAGGTCTAAAATGTTCTTCTTCCTCTTCTTCGAATTTGGAGGTCTTATTACACTACTGCTGGATAATAGAAAAAAATGTATGAAGAAAAAATATTTTCGATCGTTAAAATTTTACCTCATTACAATGTATAGGCAAAAACTATAAGATTAATGAAAAATAATCAAAAATAATCATCAAAAGTGGTCGGATTAATTTTTTGATTATTTTTGATTATATCTGATTATTTTTAGGAATCCCAAGTAATCATGATTACAATTTGATTACTTGTAATCGTAATCATTCGATTACTGGGCCGGACAGAAAAGAATCGTACTTAATCAATTATTTAAACTTTTTGAATAAAAGTAATCAAATAAGTAATGATTACGATTAGTAATCATTATTTAACAACTATGCTTTTTATGACATTTGTAAACAAACTGACAAGGGACTTCCAGGGTGAATTTGCCTTCGTGGGACTAGAAAAAGTTACATGTGACGCCTTGCAGGGGTGCGATGGCGAAAAAGCATTTTAGAGTGCCAGCACATGGCTATTTTCTCTCTACCATAAATGTCAATTAATACAACCCAGTTGCAAACTCACTTTTTATACCTTTTCCGAAGGAAAGGGTATATTAAATTTGGCACGGAGTATGTGACATACCAAAGGAGTCGCGATAGATATCTACATATATACATATATTCTTGATCAGGGTGACAAGAGGAGTCGATCTAGCCATGTATGTCTGTCTGTCTGTCGGTCACACTTTAGTTTTTCGTAATTTACTCCTAAGCCATGAAAGATATCATATTGAAATTTGGCATGGACTTGAATCAGGTAAATGTCCCAAAAACTGCATTTTTTCGCAGCCCCTTCTTGGGTCGTGGGAAGTGGTTCAGAAGTTTCAAAAATCATTTTTAACGTTTTTCGTGGATAACTTGTTTACTATACATCCCAGCTTATTGAAATTTCGTGTGTGTATAGCTACTATAAAGACTTAAGCTTTCGCCGAAAAGAAATTACGACATCGCTATAACTATGGTCATCATCCTACACATTAGAAAAAAACACTATTTTTCTTATTCTCACATCTGCACAGAGAAAAAAACACATAGTAAATTCAAGAGTGCGACGCTCTTAGAGAAAACGCTCTTGAATCTAAAGGATTTAGCTTTTACCCCAACAATGAAAACGCTCTTGGCTATCATTTAAGAGTGAAAGTTGTAACTTTAATAGTGAATCCGTAGATTTAAATACTTTCGCATTTAAAGTTCGGATTTTTACAGCTAAACTGTTATTCCAACTACATTTTATTGAATTTTTTAAGAGCGAAACTATTTAAGTTAAGAGCACTGAGCACTTAATTACATTTCTTTTCGTTCGGAATAATTCTCATTTGTTTCATAAAATAGGACATATAAGACATTTATTCATCTTAGAACTTTTTAAGCATTGCGAAAGCAGTCACGACAACGGAGTGATAAAATCGAATGAAGCCCATCCGATGGCTATTTTTGGTGTTATGTTAAGAGGAGGAAACACAATTTTCTGAAATTTTTTTTTGCGAATAGATACTAAAATTATCTACAGCTGTGCATTTTTAATCAACAGCGTCACTTTTGGAAATTAGTAAAAGTTTTCAATTTTAAATCAAAATTTTCGCTTTTGGAGATTTTAAAAGCTGTGTATTTCAATCCACCGTTTTCGCGCTCGGAAATTTTAAAAGCCACCTTTCTTAACGCAACAATTTCGCTCTTAAAAAAAATAACAGTGATAACATTGTTGGCTTAAAAGCTAAAAACTCTTGAGATCATTTTAAGAGCAAAAATTGTTCGGTTAAGAGCGAAATTGGTATAATTTACAGTTTTTTTTTTCTCTGTGTGTATACAAAAACAATTTTTTTCGCTTCTTCTGATTGTGTATTTTGCCGCCAAATAAAGTCGTCACTTAAGGTTAAATTTTGACCATGACCACCATTCGCGAAATTCGAAAAATTTTGATTTTCACTATTTTGAATTGAGTATTTTACTGCTAGACAAAATGTCCTCTAACGGTTAAAATTTGACCATGCCCACCATCCGCGAAAATTTTGTGCTTAATAATAATCTCGAGTTTGAGAAGCTAAATCGAAGTACAGATAATGTGTAGCTAGAACAACGAAAAGGGCAGGAATTGTTGTTAGGGTAATGTTTTATTATATTTTAGGCTGAGGAAAAGGTATGTGTGCAATCGGCTTAGCCGATGTAAAATTCTTTACTTTTTTTTCTCGTTAACGTACAGACAATTTTTTTCAATTTCGTTTCTTTTTGGGCGACAACATAACTATTTTCCTTTCTTTTGTAGATTCAATAAGTTTACAAATTTTTCTATCAAGTCCACACAAAAATGGAAAGTAGGGAAACCTTATTACACAGTGGAAGGGAATGTTCGAGTACTGCTAGTATGTGCAGCAAAGTTTTAGTAAGCTGAAGCTGAAGCTGAAGATTTTGAGTAGAATGGCAAAAAGTTACTCAAAGGTTTATAGTAAGTTCATATATTCGGTAATACATATATGTTTGTGACAAGGGAGCTTCACCAGCTGGGCCCAGGTCCGGGTGTGCATTTGTTCTTTGTCATAAAGGTATACAAGAGGGTGACATCAAAAAACAAAATTTTTTTTACTACCTGACAAGCGTGTAGCAGTATTAAGTGTGGGTTTTCCTGCACAGTAGGTCAAGTAGACTTAACAATTTAAAAGGGAGGGAGTGGGCGTAGCACAGTGCTTCGATCCCATACATTCGATGGACAAAAATAGAAAGAATTATCGTACGGCAATGAAATTTGGCACAAGTCCCTAATATGGCTTAATTAAGAAAATTTCGAAGTTTCATTAAAATTGACCCCTCCCACCACCCACCGCCAATACCATCCAAAGTTATTTTTGGCTATAAAAATAGATCTTTCGCTACAAATTTCATAAAAATTGGGGGAAAAGCATATATATATATGATCTTATCAAAAAATAATAGTGCATTGCTATTCACCCCTCCCACCGCCCATTGCACAGTGGTGCGTGGAACTTCGTTCCATAGACAAAAATGACAAAAAAATGTTTTAGTATATTGATGAAATATATATTTTCGGAAAGATAATTATTATTATTATTAAGTAGGCTGTAAAGCACCACGACCTTAAAGATATTTTGTGCAGCCCGTATTGCTTTAAGATAATTTAAGACTATTAAAGAATCTTAGAATTTATAAAGGACTAAAACGACTAATTGCTTGAGGGACCATTATTCTTGCCCCTAGACACGCGAGTCTGCGCCTAGCCGCAGCAGGGCAAGTACATAAAACATGCTCTGCTGTTTCCTGCTCTGACTTGCAAAGTCTACAGAGATCTGCGTTTATCACCCCCATTTTTTTCAGGTGATATTTCAGTCTACAGTGCCCCGTTAAGAGTTCAGTATAGATCCTGATATTGGTTCTGCTCAGGTTAAGTGTAGCTTCCGCCCTGATGGTCGTGAGACTTATGAGCCTTTTTGCCTGCCGCATGCCCTTGTGGGCTCTCCAGCATTCATTTAGGCTTTTCTCTTCCCATTTCCTAATCAAGTCGTTTCTGTAGCTATTGTTAACCCCACAGAATGGTTCTGGTCCAATGAAAGGGTTTGCCGCACCTCTTTTGGCTAGGCAGTCCGCTCTTTCATTGCCTGGATGTCCTTCATGCCCCGGTATCCAATATAGAGTAACAGTATTCCTCCTGGATAGGGTTTGAAGAAGCCCATAGCATTCATATAGTTGTTTTGAGGTGATAGTGAATGCTGAAAGGGCTCTCCGAGCCGCCTGACTGTCTGAGAAGACGCATATGTGGGAACCTGAAGTATTCCTTCGTATACATTCTCTGACACACAGCTCTAAGGCGTGGACCTCCACCTCAAAAATGGATGATGTTTTCCCCATAGCAGCTGCTTTCTGAAAATTAGACCCAACAACTCCCGCTCCAACGCTGCCGTCATCCATTTTGGACCCGTCGGAAAGATAATAAAACAACTAATAGAATTATAGAAAAACATTTATGGTTTGATTCTTAAGATCACCGCTAAGGGCGCTGAGCTTAGACGATTTTAAGCAAAACTGCTTCAACAAAAAATTTCACTCAAGTCGGTTCACTAAAAGTAATGTGAACATTTTATTTTTTCGTGAAATTACTTCAAATTTAATTTTTTGACTTCTTCAATATATAAGTAATAAATAAACAAGTAAGGGTGTTATAGTCAGGCGAGCCTGACAATCGAATAACCGACACATGTTCAAATAATTTTTAATATCAAGAGTAGTTCAAGGCCATAAGGGGCCCCATATAACGACTTTTGTTTAATTTCTTTATGAAAACCGCCCCTTTGCCACGCCCACTTTTCCAATTCTTTTAATCTTAGGCTTACATTTACGCTCAAATTCTAAGTTTCAGTGTAATATCTCAAAAAAATCCGATTTTGGGGCAGTTTTGAGATTTTTGTGACAGACCCTAATACTAAAGGTACCCTTAATAATGGACCTATATAAAATTTTTTTGGAGAGGATGTTTATGGCTACAAAGGAAGCATAACTGCTAAATTTCGTTCAAGTCCCATTTGAATTTCGCGTGTAGGAGACAATTTTCGAAAACCGCCCTTCTGCCACGCCCACTTTTCAATTTTTGGAAATAATATTACCGGCCTTTAAATATGTTCAAATATCAAATTTCATCAATATATCTTGAAAAACTTCGATTTTAGAGCAGCTTTTGTGATTTTCGTAATAGACCCTAGTACTGGAGGTACCCCTAAAAATGGTTCGATCGGCTCCATTCTCGAACTTAGTCTTACTCATGTCCCCGTGAGCACGCATACCAAATTTTGTCGCGATAGCTCAACTCCTTCGATAAGAAAACTGTATACAAACAGACAGACGTACATGTCTAAATCGAATCTCATGGTGACGCTGATCATTTCTATATATATTTTGTATGGTCTATCTCGACTGGTTCTGGGTGTTACACACAACCACACAAACGCAATATACCCTCGACACAGAGTGTGTCGGGTATAAAAAATACGGAAAAACGGGTTTTTTTTTATTCCTCTTTTCAATACGTTATATATTCTTCTAATAAGTTATGAAAAAGTCAGACTTCTATCGAACTAACATTTTTAAAAAAAATCACTGTTCCGATAAGCGTTTTTTTTTTGATTTTTTTTATTTATGTTTGTCTTCTATTTGAATATTTCGCAAATTTCTAAAAATCTATTTTTGACAATTTTTTTTCGCCCCAGCCAGGGATCGAACCCGCGATTTTCGGATTGTGAGATGAGCACTCATCCACTACGTCACTTCATGCTTACGCTCAATTGATGCTAAAACCTTAGGTATTTAATTTTCAGTAGCCAATGAGATTTCAGCGCATGAACAGCATCCCTCGGCGATGATATGTCCCCCATGGTGACATGCATGACAATGTCACCTATATGAGACAGTGAAATCACTAATATTTTTTTGTCCTGCTGGATCTATTAGCCTGCTGGGGATTTCAAAAGCTCCATATAAGTACGTTTCTCAATGCATACGAAGAAAAGTGCTGAAGCCTTCGGGAGCCGTTCAATGTCTTCAACAGATTTGTATGAGAATTTGTTTGTCTTTCTTGAATCCAATCTTTTGGTCATATTTTTTTGCACTAATAAAAAAATCACCAAAAGTGCAAAAGCATCATCCGGACTCATGTTTATTGACGGCAATTGAAAGCAGAATAATTTTTGATCAATCGGTTCACTATGTTATGTATGGGCCGTCGCATTCATACCGATCAAAAGAACATCTTTGTCCTTAGTGGCTAGCTTTATGTACATATGTACGAGGTCAAGCAGACATTGAACTAGCCTTTGCCCTTAAATTTTTTTTTCAATGTTTTCATTTTGTTTTATTTTTGGTTTCTTTTTCTTTTGCATTCGCATAAGTTTCATCGTCCTTAGTTTAAGAGCAACTTATTTTCCAATTTTCCCGCTCGCTGCGTAAACATTCCGTCCGACTTTCAGGATGGACATTTTGAACCCTCAGCCACTCTCGCCAGCTATTGCGTCGCATCTCGTTTTATAGAGCAATTGAAAGGAAGCGATAAAAGCAAACCTCATTTAGTCTGTCATTTAAAGTGAGAATTATATGCACAGAAACGCATTCCTGTTTGTTCGCGCGTTCGCGCGTTCGTTAATTCACTTTTCATTTGAGGCTTTTAAGCTTCATTTACACACAAACAAAAAAAGGAACACGCGCCTTGATTGAAGTTTTATGAGAACTTTCCTTGAATGTTTCATTAAAATTTTTCCAAAGCACATTGCACTGTGTATGCTCATGGATCCATCGAAAAGCGCACTCGAATTGAAAAAGAATAATAAGAAGAAGAGAAGAAGAAAACTAAGAAGACGAAGAACAAGTGGAAGTGGTCGAAGAGGGAGCAAAGAAATGGGGTAAATTCCGTTCGCTGCAGCTCTAATTAAATTTGTGATTTGTTTTGACACTTAAAATGCGTGACTTGTTACTGTGGTTATTTGCTTGGTTCGTGTCATTGTCATAGGCAATGTGCAAAATGATGTGGAATTCTCGCGAACTGAAGGGATTGTCAAACCGTCATTATCTGAATAGCTTGATTGAGTTTGGGTTCATCACGCTCCATTCAGAGTGCGCCGAGCAAGAATGATGTGAGATTGCCAGATGTGGGAAACCTTTTTAAATTATTTTCCCTATGAATTGTAAATAAAAAGCACCAAGGCCGTTATAGAAAGTTGTCATACATACACCCTTAGATTCTAATTTCATTTACTTACTCCTATAAATTGCGAGCATGGAAATGTTGTCTTACGAATTGATGAAAATAAGTTTTTAAGCTAATAAACTATATTTTGTAGAAAAGGATCTCAGACTACGACTGCTAAAATCAAGATAGTTATAAATGTGGTAGAAATAAATGCATTAGGACACTCACTGTTTATCCAGTTTTTGTTTAATTTTAAACATGACTCTATCCTCAACACTCCCTTACCCAGCGGCCAACATTGTCTACAGCCTACAAAGAATACGAGACTGTAAGGCCCGATATTACAGTGCATACTTAAGGTCTCCTTAGCACTTAAGTAAAGCTTAAGTCCGTAAAGCATTTTAACAGTACAAATTTTAAGTGCTCCTTAAATAAGTTTTCAAATTAATTTGATGAAGGAATTTCACAAATTTTACGAAATTTAAAAAAGTATAGACAAAAAATATAGGTTTTTTCAAATTTTGCCTGCCGAAAACAATTTTCGTGAGTTTTGAATAAAAATTGACTGTTAAACCGCTTGACACTTAAGGTGTTCTTAAGTCTTCAAGCTTCCTTAACCCGGTAGCGCCTAGCGATGCCATATGGCATCACTAAAAAAGTTCGTGTTTTGTCATCAAAACTTCAAAACCGTTTCATATTTTATTTTATTTTTAATATTTATTTTTTTCAATTCAGGCGCTACCGGGTTAACTTAAGTATATACTGTAATATCGGGCCTAAGCGACCTGAATATTAATAGCTACGAATTATAAGAGGTTGTAGGTGAACTGCCTACTAATAGCTTACATAGTATACGAGACTGTAAGCGACCTGGTACTAATAGCTTAGAAATGGTACGAGATTGCAGGCGAACCGCTTACCAATAGATTACAAAGTATACATCACTGTAGGCGAACTGCCTGCCAATAGCCTACTTTATTTGGTGGTGGTACTCCTGTAGTTGGAGTGGGGGGGATTAGGGCGGTGGTGCTAGCCAGGTGCTAGCTTATTGGTCAGCCTCGAAAGTGGATGTGCGACTCTCTATCAGACCAATGGACAATGTTGTGGTGAACCTCCTTTTCTCACGCTGTCTACGTACCATTTGAAGGGCGGCCATATACCCAAAATAGTCGGTCGTCAAGGAGAATTTTATTTAGGTTTATTGAAATGAACCCCAAAAGTTATTGAACGATTTATTCTCTCGAACACGTATGCAGTCATGTGTGCAACTGCGCGCGCAACTAAAGCCTACCCAAGTACTCAATACCCAATTTGCCAGGGAGTTGCTCATTACGTCTCGTTTTGTACTCTCTAAACGGAACTGTCAAAATTCGGTCATTTCCGGAATAGAAGTTTTCCTTTCGAGCTTTTTTTTTACTCGTGTCAACTCCAGGAAACAGTTCGGAATGTTCCGATGCCATCCAACGAATAAATAACTTACTTATTTAAGAACGGAAAGTTTCGAATACAACCAACCAAGAGGCAAACATATTGCTGGTTGCTCGTAATCCTGGGACGCCGAATCATCTGGACACAGGTTTAAAGAATTAATCAGGGTGCTAAGTACAATAACGAAGAGCTAGTCCTTTGATTGCTCCTGGAGTTTTGAAATACACGCCTAATTCGCTGATGGATGAGTTCCGTCCAACCCAGCAAGCACCATTCAAGATCGAAGTTCGACGCCACCCTCGTGGGAGTTCTTTCATAATCAAAATCGCTGACCTGAACGGCACTTAGCAAACATACTGTCGGCGAAGTCGTAACGTAGGATTCTCATTCCCAACAGACGCGGTCCGAGTAGCTTTCCAACCCAAATACAGTGGCGACGTCACAAATTGAGAATGTAGGAGTTTTTTTTTTGTTACGGTGATATTAATTATTTGAGTTCCGAACCGTGGCAAATACGTACAGAGAGAACTAAATAGTATTTAAAAAAAAAAAAAAAAAGGAGGAGGATTCGTATCCTCTGTACATTTCAGTACATTCGTAGAATCGATCGCTTAACCTCCTTTCGTAGTTTTTTTTTTTCTTTTTGGAGAGAAGCTTTGATTTAAAAAGTTATTTTTAAAGTAAAATGATTTTCGATTAAGTGACGCGATTAATAAGAGCTATAAGGTAATAGTCTCAGAATCCTGGACATAAGGATTTCCTAGATGTAGATTTATTTTAGTGGTTTATATACAATATATGAATTCTTGTAAGACAACTCTTAGCTACGTCGATCGACTGCAGTATCACCAGGCGCCTGTTGAGGATTGCGGGTTCGACGAGTGCTGAGTAAGTACATCCAAGTACAATTTCGAAAAAAGTATGAACATGTATATATAAGTAATTGAATTCACTACTTCATAGACCGAGAAGAAATACCTAGATATAAGATGTCATATAAGGACTGTTTTTTTTTTTAAATATTGTGGCTGCGTACTCCTAGTGGGTTAACAGTACAAAAAACCAAGTATAAACGACTGTCGTAGCCAAGGGAGGTTGAAGAGGCACTGGGCGGTCCAAGTATGAGCATTCATTAATGAAACAAAACAAATACTAGTGAACCATCGCTATAAGGTTTTTTTTGGTGTTTTGTTTAATTAAGAGTGGAAGAGCTCGACATTTGTTGTTCAACGTTAGTGGATGTAAGGGCCCACCCTAGGCGTAGTAGAACTGGTCACTCGTTTTCTTATGAAATATATTTAGGTGGACTGAATTTTTTTTTTGAATTAACGGTTAACTTTAATGAACGAAATCTTTCTGAACGGAAGTGAATTAGTTTGACATGTGGTAATCAATTTTTTTTGTTCTTCAAATTAAGTAATTTTGGAATTAACGTAAACCCCACTTTTAAGGAATGAAATTTCTGTAAGTGAATAATTGTTAAAAATTAAGATTGTTATGGGATAAGGAAGAAAAAAAAAAACAAACCGAATGAAGCATTCCAGTCCGAAAGACAGTTTGTTGTTAAAGCTTAAGAAGACGAATGGAAGATTTTTTTTTTTGTCTAAATAAATTGTTTTGAATTTAAAATGGCACATTAGTTACCAATAATTGTGTTCGAAATGTGAATCAATAATAGGGTTACCCAGAGTGGGCTTATGAGTGGAATATTCGAATCATAAGCAGGATGGGAGGGTAATAGAAGCTTGGGTAAATGTCACCCGCCCAAGCAAGTCAGCGGTGAGATCCATGGTAGCGTGACACTTATGCCCCGAACATGAATCAATTTCCAAAGATTAAATATTCCGAAATTCTCTTTGCTATCTTCGTCTCTTTGTATCATGGTAGTGTACCAGCTCCCAACTTGAAATGCACTAATTTTGTAAAACCAATTGGAAATTGTGAAAGGGATTTATTGACACCAAAGCTGCATACATTTTATTTGTAATGATGCTGCTCCTTCACGATAATGAGACAAGATCCCCCCCAGCCCTGAGCTAGACCGTGCAGGAGATAGTTATGCAGCGTTTCAGAGGCGTGATTCTAAAAGAAGAGCAGCCGTTACAAATTGGCGCCCAACGTGGGGCCACACAACTATCATTTTCATTTTATTTAGATGGTGTGCGACCTCGCAAAATTAGTCCGATTTCAAGTACATCTCATTTGTAGTATTTAGTATTAACTGATGAATTAATCGGTTGGATTTCTCAGTTTGGCTCGTGTCGAATTGTCACCACGGATTAAATCTCTTTTGTTTAAAATTTCACTCTAACTTTACCATAGAAATATTTCCAAAGAAAAAAAAAAAAAAAAAAAAAAAAAAAAAGGAATTCGATTAAAATAAATAAATTTTTTTTAACAAAATATTAAATGAATAAATAGCTGCGTAGAAGTTATGCGCTTGAGATTTTGGGTTTGGTCGACACTGAAACCATACTCGCGTCATACTTGATTAGAGTTATTACTTGTTAAATAAAGCCAGTGGGGAAAAATGACACGTTGTATGGATCGTACCGACTGAAAATAAATTATAATAAGTAACCTTATCGATTCACAGAGTAGAACCAATTAACTACGGATTGCTCATTTACAAGTGCTTTTGAACTTTGCATTGAAAATTTTTCTCAAAAAAAAAAAAAAAAAAAAAAAAAAAAAATTTTTTGTTTGTCATAAAAATGAATAATAAATACCATTGCTTTTGGTGACGGGGATAATCTTGAATAATTGGCTCCTTGAGAATTTAGGGTCAATGATGCCACGAACGTTCGAACCAGATTCACTTCCGTTTTGTTCTATATGTAGTGATAACATTCAACTATCAGAAAGCAAAGCTGGTACGTCGTGTAGGCATGAATTTCATGAGGGTTGTATTAAAACATGGTTAGAGACCAATCAAACATGTCCGGTGTGTCGAGAAGCTTGTAGGCCCTCCGAGATCCGTTACCTTACCTCATCTCAGCCCCTAAGTGGAACGCTACCAAAGCATAGACCACAAACACGTGCGGTGACTCAAAGTCAATCCATGGCTGCTGCTACAAATATCCCGATTACAACCATTGATCTGGCTGAAACACCTGTAGTCTCCGTTGAGAATAGTATTAGTATTGAAACGGTGCAAAGCCTGATTTCGTCGTCTTTTGAGACGTTTAGAAGCGAACTTCGAAATGTAGTCTCTGGCGAATTAGCTACTCTTTTACGAAATAGTAACCATTCAAATCCTAATGACCTAAGAAGGGTAAATAATATTACCATCGCTTCTAGCATGCATCCACAACGGCCTCTCCCCGAAGTCAATGAGCCCGCAGCGTCCGGAAATACCAGGCCAAATGAAATGATTTCCCCAAGTAGAGCAGCAGAATGGAGCTTCGATATCGATTCACCCGGGAGAAGCCATAACGACAACAGAAGGGCAGAACTGTCGCCAGAGCAAACGGCAAATATTATTCGGAGATGGAACATTCGGTTTTCTGGTGCTCGGAATGACATCACGGTTAGCCAGTTCCTATACCAAGTTCGTACGTTGACCGAAGATTATTTACGAGGGGATTTTTCAAGGCTATGCCAACATTTGCACATTCTTTTCGAGGATAAGGCAAGGCAATGGTTTTGGAGGTACCATCAGGAAGTCAGAACGATCGAGTGGTTTAATTTTTGCGAAGCTCTTGTGCGGGAATATAAGGATTATACGAGTGATTATGATATTCGAGGTGAAATGTTGCGTAGAAAACAACGGCCCAATGAAAGTTTTGACGAATATTTAGATGAAATGATGTCCTTGCAGGACAAGCTTAGGACAAGGCTGGCGGAACTTGATATGGTAGAGACCTTGTTACGGAATCTTAAGCCAGAAATACGGCACGAACTCTTGCATTTAAATATATTAACTATTTCGGATCTGAAAAGGGAAGTAAGACGTCATGAATCCTTCGTACGTGACGTGCAATATTTGAACGCGGCCCGAAACCCACCACGTAGACAAGTCAATGAGGTACTTGTTGATCCTAGAGATAGCGAGAGGGAAGTTTGTTCGGTAAATAGTCCCATCCGATGTTGGAATTGCGAAGCTTCTGGTCATGGCTATAAAGAGTGCGTACTACCCAGACGGATTTTTTGTTACGGTTGTGGTAGTCCAGACACGTATAAGCCCAGCTGTCAGAAATGTCTAAGCCGAGCGGAAAACTGTCTTCGGGGTGTTCGCAACCTGAACAGCGGGCATCCACCGTCGTAAACACCTCGGATCCTTTGATTACTCCTAGCTTAACCGAAACCCCCGTACATCCCCTCCAAAGACCATTCCATGTTAGGCTACAGGCTTATAATGACGCTAGAAAACGAATTTTTAATGAAGAAAAACTCGAACCAGATATTCCCCGATCCATCAGAAGAATACGCCAATATTGGCATAAAATAAAGAAATTTCAGAAACATATTATTTCCTCTATCGATCATCGGAAAGACGACATAAGGGCTTTCGTCTATCTCGAAGTATTTGGTAACAGATATTTGGCACTGTTAGATAGTGGCGCTAATACAAGTATAGTAGGCGGTAAGCTAGCTGAAGAAGTAGAATTGAGCAATTATTTGACTTCAAAAATAAAAGGAAATGTCAAAACGGCCGATGGACAAAGGCAACTAGTATCCGGTAGCATCTGTCCGATGATCAACTTCAATAACTATGAGAAACCCTTTGAATTTCTGATTGTAAAGTCAATAAAAAATGACATCATTTTGGGCTGCGACTTTTTTAAGGCCTTTAACATAAAGTTGATGCTTGGAGATGAAAACCTGGTGAATTCTATTGATGGCGTCGCGGCCGAAGATCAAGACCATGTAGTTCTTACTCCCGCTCAAGCTAAACAGTTAAACGCAGCTATACAGACCTTTCCGTCCATGGAAAAAGAAGGGTTAGGTTGTACCACCTTGATCGAACATAAAATCGATACTAAAGAAGCTCCTCCTGTAAAACAACGATTCTATCCCGTGTCTCCAGCAGTGGAAAGGGCAATGTGTGCGGAAATTGATCGAATGATAGAATTAGGAGTTATCGAAGAGGCTACTAACACTTCGTGGTCCTCTCCTGTTGTCATGGTGGTCAAACCAAACAAGAATCGTCTTTGTCTCGATTCCCGAGTTCTAAATTCTGTTACCGTGAAAGATTCCTATCCAATTCCAAACATAGACGGCCTGATTGCTAGACTTCCTGCTGTCAACTATATATCGAAAATCGACTTGAAAGATGCCTTTTGGCAGATCAAATTAGGTGAGAATTCCCGTCCTAAGACTGCATTCACGATACCAAACCGACCCCTTTATCAGTACGTTCGTATGCCTTTCGGCTTATGCAACGCTCCACAGACTATGTGCCGCCTAATGGACAAGGTCGTCCCATATTCATTAAAGACTCACGTTTTTGTTTATTTAGACGATTTGTTAGTGCTGTCTCAGAGTTTTGAAGAGCATGTGTCGCATTTACTGGAGGTTGCCGCGAACTTACGCAAAGCGGGCCTCACTATAAATGCTGCAAAAAGTAATTTTGGTCTAAAGCAAGTTAAGTATTTGGGCTTTATAGTAGGTCAGGGTGAACTAAAGGTCGATGAAGAGAAGGTCCATGCGATTGTGGAGTATCCTGTGCCAAAATCTCTTAGGCAACTAAGGCGATTTTTGGGTATGGTCGGGTGGTACCGTCGGTTCATAAGCGATTTTTCTTCCGTTACCTTTCCTTTGACCGAACTGTTAACTAAAAAGAAAAGTTTCCTCTGGAATAACGATGCGCAAGTCGCGTTCGAAATGTTGAAAACCTTGTTGACTACAGCCCCCGTGTTGAGCCACCCAGATTATGAAAAACCATTTATTGTGAATTGCGACGCGAGTACTTGTGGAGTGGGAGGAGTTTTGGCTCAATTAGATTCAGAGGGCACAGAGCGGCCAATCGCCTTCTTTTCTCATAAGCTTAATAAGGCGCAGCGGAACTATACCGTCACCGAATTGGAATGTTTAGCCGTAGTCTTGGCAATAAAAAAGTTTAGGCCCTACATAGAAGGCCAGGAATTTAGTGTCATCACCGACCACGCGAGTTTAAAGTGGCTCATGTCACAAAAAGAGTTGGCCGGTAGATTGGCCAGATGGGCACTGAAGCTTCAAGTCCACAACTTAAAGATTTTCCATCGAAAAGGTACCGAAAATGTAGTGGCCGACGCCTTATCTCGAGTGCATGAGTCTGTTGCAAGTGTTAACGTTGTCGAAATAGAAAATCTCCCTGCAGTTGATCTGTCGTCCAAAAGCTTTGAAGACCAAGAATATAAAGATTTCAGAGACGCTCTAGTAGCAAGACCATTTCCCGATTTCAAGGTGATTGATAAGTTCATTTACAAGCGCACCAACTTTTCGCAAGGTAACATAGATGAGTCAATGGACTGGAAATTGCTTCTTCCGAAGTCACTCCGCCAAAGTGCGATTTATTCTGCACATGATACTCCTAATGCGTCTCACGGCGGCATAGAAAAAACCGTGAACACCCTAAGAAAATATTTTTATTGGCCCGGATTGGTGAGTAGTGTTAAAGCGTATATTGCGGACTGCGAAGTATGCCGCACCACGAAAGCTCCAAACCAGAGTCTTCGGCCTCCCATGGGGCAATTGGTAAGCACCTCTCGTCCGTTCCAAAGACTCTATGTGGATCTTATAGGCCCCTTGCCGAAGTCAAAACGGGGAAGTATTGCAATTCTAATTATACTAGATCATTTTTCGAAGTTCACCTTTTTGTATCCACTAAAACGATTTGTCACCGCTCCGATCATAGAACATCTAAAATTTTTATTTAATTGTTTCGGGGTACCTGAGGAGATAATCTCCGATAATGGTAGCCAGTTTCGTAGCCGAGAGATGGGGCATTTCCTGAGCTATCACGGGGTTAAGCATGTTTTCACCGCACGATATTCTCCTCAAGCTAATGCTTCCGAACGCGTCAATCGATCAATAAACCAAGCGCTTCGAGCTTTCGTCAAAAGTGACCAACGTGAGTGGGAAAAATACCTTGGCAGCATCAATGTGGCATTAAGAAATCGCGTACACCAGAGCGTCCACAAAAGTCCATACGAAATTGTCTTCGGACAGTCCATGATTACACATGGTGAGGACTATCGCCTCTTGAAAAATCTAGACATCCTCAACGACACCTTTTCGGGACTAGATCGTGTGGACCAATGTACATTGGTGCGAAATCAGGTAATGGAAAATATAGAAGCAGCCTACACGAGAAATGCAAAGACATATAATTTGCGAGCCAGAATTCGTCAATGGGACCCTGGGCAAGTTGTAACCAGACGGAATTTTGCTCAGAGTAACGCAGGAATGTTTTTTAATGCCAAGCTTGCACCAATTGGCGTGAGGTCAACAGTCCTCCGGAAAATGGGATCGGTTATGTACGAACTCGAAGACCTCGATACCAAATTGGTAGGTTGTTACCATGCAAAGGATATCTGGTAGATTCACTTTTCAGTTGCAATTTTTAAGTTGCTATAAAAATTTCATCTGTGTTGTGGTGAACCTCCTTTTCTCACGCTGTCTACGTACCATTTGAAGGGCGGCCATATACCCAAAATAGTCGGTCGTCAAGGAGAATTTTATTTAGGTTTATTGAAATGAACCCCAAAAGTTATTGAACGATTTATTCTCTCGAACACGTATGCAGTCATGTGTGCAACTGCGCGCGCAACTAAAGCCTACCCAAGTACTCAATACCCAATTTGCCAGGGAGTTGCTCATTACGTCTCGTTTTGTACTCTCTAAACGGAACTGTCAAAATTCGGTCATTTCCGGAATAGAAGTTTTCCTTTCGAGCTTTTTTTTTACTCGTGTCAACTCCAGGAAACAGTTCGGAATGTTCCGATGCCATCCAACGAATAAATAACTTACTTATTTAAGAACGGAAAGTTTCGAATACAACCAACCAAGAGGCAAACATATTGCTGGTTGCTCGTAATCCTGGGACGCCGAATCATCTGGACACAGGTTTAAAGAATTAATCAGGGTGCTAAGTACAATAACGAAGAGCTAGTCCTTTGATTGCTCCTGGAGTTTTGAAATACACGCCTAATTCGCTGATGGATGAGTTCCGTCCAACCCAGCAAGCACCATTCAAGATCGAAGTTCGACGCCACCCTCGTGGGAGTTCTTTCATAATCAAAATCGCTGACCTGAACGGCACTTAGCAAACATACTGTCGGCGAAGTCGTAACGCAGGATTCTCATTCCCAACAGACGCGGTCCGAGTAGCTTTCCAACCCAAATACAGTGGCGACGTCACAAATTGAGAATGTAGGAGTTTTTTTTTTTGTTACGGTGATATTAATTATTTGAGTTCCGAACCGTGGCAAATACGTACAGAGAGAACTAAATAGTATTTAAAAAAAAAAAAAAAAAAGGAGGAGGATTCGTATCCTCTGTACATTTCAGTACATTCGTAGAATCGATCGCTTAACCTCCTTTCGTAGTTTTTTTTTTTCTTTTTGGAGAGAAGCTTTGATTTAAAAAGTTATTTTTAAAGTAAAATGATTTTCGATTAAGTGACGCGATTAATAAGAGCTATAAGGTAATAGTCTCAGAATCCTGGACATAAGGATTTCCTAGATGTAGATTTATTTTAGTGGTTTATATACAATATATGAATTCTTGTAAGACAACTCTTAGCTACGTCGATCGACTGCAGTATCACCAGGCGCCTGTTGAGGATTGCGGGTTCGACGAGTGCTGAGTAAGTACATCCAAGTACAATTTCGAAAAAAGTATGAACATGTATATATAAGTAATTGAATTCACTACTTCATAGACCGAGAAGAAATACCTAGATATAAGATGTCATATAAGGACTGTTTTTTTTTTTAAATATTGTGGCTGCGTACTCCTAGTGGGTTAACAGTACAAAAAACCAAGTATAAACGACTGTCGTAGCCAAGGGAGGTTGAAGAGGCACTGGGCGGTCCAAGTATGAGCATTCATTAATGAAACAAAACAAATACTAGTGAACCATCGCTATAAGGTTTTTTTTGGTGTTTTGTTTAATTAAGAGTGGAAGAGCTCGACATTTGTTGTTCAACGTTAGTGGATGTAAGGGCCCACCCTTCTCAGCCTCAATTGGACGGCGTAGTAGAACTGGTCACTCGTTTTCTTATGAAATATATTTAGGTGGACTGAATTTTTTTTTTGAATTAAATACGTTTTGTTTGAATTATTTATAAATTTTTTTTTTTTGATTAAATTCCCTTTGAAATGGGTCACGGTTAACTTTAATGAACGAAATCTTTCTGAACGGAAGTGAATTAGTTTGACATGTGGTAATCAATTTTTTTTGTTCTTCAAATTAAGTAATTTTGGAATTAACGTAAACCCCACTTTTAAGGAATGAAATTTCTGTAAGTGAATAATTGTTAAAAATTAAGATTGTTATGGGATAAGGAAGAAAAAAAAAAACAAACCGAATGAAGCATTCCAGTCCGAAAGACAGTTTGTTGTTAAAGCTTAAGAAGACGAATGGAAGATTTTTTTTTTTGTCTAAATAAATTGTTTTGAATTTAAAATGGCACATTAGTTACCAATAATTGTGTTCGAAATGTGAATCAATAATAGGGTTACCCAGAGTGGGCTTATGAGTGGAATATTCGAATCATAAGCAGGATGGGAGGGTAATAGAAGCTTGGGTAAATGTCACCCGCCCAAGCAAGTCAGCGGTGAGATCCATGGTAGCGTGACACTTATGCCCCGAACATGAATCAATTTCCAAAGATTAAATATTCCGAAATTCTCTTTGCTATCTTCGTCTCTTTGTATCATGGTAGTGTACCAGCTCCCAACTTGAAATGCACTAATTTTGTAAAACCAATTGGAAATTGTGAAAGGGATTTATTGACACCAAAGCTGCATACATTTTATTTGTAATGATGCTGCTCCTTCACGATAATGAGACAAGATCCCCCCCAGCCCTGAGCTAGACCGTGCAGGAGATAGTTATGCAGCGTTTCAGAGGCGTGATTCTAAAAGAAGAGCAGCCGTTACAATGTTCAGTACGGTCTAGTCTCTGCTGATCTCTGTTTGCCGATAGTCGTGCGGAGCTGAAGGAAAGCACCCTGGGTTTGCAAGGAGGAATGTGTTATTGTTCTTTGATAACTGTTTGAGTATCGTAAAGGGTGATAGTTTATATCTGGGTGAATAGAATGAATGAGACCCAAACAACCCCCTAAGCTGCGTTGGAACAGCTACGCCACCAGCTCTTGGTCGCGGGGTAGGGCGATACTAGTAGCGCCCTGCGGATACAGGGCAACCTCCGCTTTTAATTAGCCTTCTGTCGGTAAAAGGGCTCTGCCGACGGTGACTGTATACTTCCCTAACATTCGTGGGAATCATATGGATTTGAACGTAAATAATGTTAAAGGGGTTGATGCGCTTCTTACAGCATCAAACACTGCTGCTGCTGGGCAGTCAGTGAACGACGTACCTATGACCATAGGGTCTAAGGACACAGCAAGTAACACAGATGGCGCTGTTGGGCACATCTGTGAGGACGTCAGAATTTTGGAAAATGTGGTTTTTCCTCAATTAAACGAACCATGCACTACAGACACAGACGTGTCTGATGCAGCCCCGGCTGACACGGACAATGCAAGCGTCTGTTCGGATCGTTCAAGCGCTACTGTTGTGAATGACGGTCTGGGGGAGGTTAGCTTACAAAGCCAAAACGGCTTTGTTAAGATGAGCTCTTTGCAAAAAAAAAACGATTCAAGCTCTACTTGAGTCAAGGTCTCTCAAGGAAAGCTGCTTTAAATAAGATTTCAGAGCTAACACCGAAAGCACCAGTTAAGCGGGTGCTGTCAGACGAAAAGCCCACGCCATTGGGCAAGACACTTAAGTCCAGTCCGCCAGTCCAGGTGGCCGGTTGGGCCAAGGGGATCAAACTAGGGTTTGCCCCTTTTGACCTTGCTAGCTGTCCTCTTAGTAGCGTGCAGGTGGCACAACTACAAAAGGCCATCATAGCAGCCGCCATTGAGCTCAGCTGGGACGAGGTTAAGCCTGAATTTGAGGGCTGCTTTCGTCGCACGGGCTGGCTCATGCTAGTATGCTCTGATGACCAAACTTCTGGGTGGGTTAGACAGAACGCAGGTCATATTTTGCACAAAGCTGATTGTGTGTGCAATGTGGTTGAGGAGACTGAGTTCCAAAAATCGCACCTAGTGCGGGGCTACTTCCCGCACAGTTGCAATGTTGAGAACTCAATGATCCTAGCCACCATTGAAGCACAAACCAGGTTGAAGGCAAAGACCTGGAAGGTGTTGCAAAGGACTGCAGAGGGTTCGTCGCTACACTTTGTGATGCCAATCGATGACGCCTCTTGGACGACACTGGTCGAGAAGAGCGGCAGGATTGCCTATCGATTCACCCACATCAAACTGCTGCTGAAGGGCATTGGTGACAAGGGTGCGAAACAGGCCGCAAGCCCACCGGCTGAAAAAAAAGGTCAACAGTGCAGTGCAGAGCTGGCGTCTACCAGCACAGCGGCCATGCAAAAGTGTGTCCTGCGGGCACCGTTGGTAAAAGAGGTGCCAACGAAGAAGTAACGCCCTATTGAACGGAAGGTTCAAGAGTGCGGACCGACTACCAGCACGGCAGCCTGGCACCAGAGTATCCTGGGACCGCCTTTGGGTAAGCGGGCGCCAATAGCTCAAGAGCGCCCTATTAAAAAAGGATCTGGGAGAGCGCGACTTCAAAGGGACGTCGCTTCCTCTCTAGATGCGACAAGGCCATCTAAGTGAGCGCTTTTAAAGTGCTCCAAGCGAACCTGCATCACGCGAAGGGAGCTTCAGCCACGTTATGCAGGACCTTCGAAAGGGCTAGCCATAGCTCATTCAGGAGCCATGGATAGTCGAGGGGAAGGTTTGTGGCCTTCAAGTTGGAAGTGGCAGCTAATCAGCTTAATCTGGTGATTTCTCTCGCCCATCAGGAAGCTTGTAAAGTCAAACCACGTCACTCAGGCCGGGATGTGCCGTGGTGGAACAAAAAGCTTAGTGACATGCGTAGGGATGTCAGGAAGCAATTCAACGCAGTAAAGCGTTCAGGGAAATGGAAAACCTATAAGCAATCCCTGACCACATATAATAATGAAATTAGGAAATCGATTAGGTCTTTTAAAAAAGAGCGATGGCCTCTATACAACAAACGGCAGTGAAACACTACAACAATTGCTATACGTACACTTTCCAGGGTCGATCTTAGGGGACGACCTTGATGAAAATTACGCTACAAACTATGAGCAACCTCACAACCAGGACTTGTATTTGACACTGAAAAACTGAGATGGGCTATAAAATCTTTCAGTTCTTTCAAGTCTTCGGGGGAAGACGGCATTTTTCCGGCTCTCCTTCATAACGGCATAGACATCCTTTCTGAAACATTAATCGCCCTCTTCCGGGCTAGTCTCTGTTAAAGATATATACCCAAACCGTGGAGAGAAGTTAAAGTGGTTTTTATACCAAAATGTGGTAACAGACCCAGTGATGACACTAAGTCCTAAAGACCAATAAGTCTCACATCTTTTCTCCTGAAAACTATGGGAAGATTAATTGATCTTCACATTCGTGCAGAATTGTTGAATACTCAACCTCTGCATCGCACTCAATTCGCTTACTCCAAAGGGAAATCAACCGAATTGACCTTGCATACGCTTGTGTGCAAAATTGAACAAGCCTTCAACAACAAAGAAACTGCTCTGTGCGCTTTCTTGGACATAAAAGGGGCATTTGACAAAACGAGTTATGGCTCGATAACAAATGCCCTAAGTAATAGGAATATTAATTCAAACATCATATCTTGTATTGAGGTTATGATTTGAAATAGCAAAATTAAGTCGTCTCTAGGCAACAGCACGATAGCGGTCAGCGCTGTCAAAGGTTGTCCATAGGGAGGGGTGTTGTCTCCTTTACTGTGGTCAGTGGTTGTTGACGAGCTGCTTATTTACTTAGAGAATAATGGTTGTGATGCCATTGGTTATGCTGATGATTTCGTAATTACAGTGTCTGGAAAACACGATAGTTGTCTGTCAGAGATTATGGCAAGACACCTTCGACGCATAGTGACGTGGTGTGAGGGTGAAGGGCCTGCAATAAACCCGCTTAAGACTGTCGTGGTTCCCTTTACATTGAAACGTAAGTTGAACCTTGGTTCTATCTCTCTAGGAGATTTTAACATTCCCTATTCCAATGAAGAAAAGTAAAGCACTAAGAGCCCTATGGGCAACGCGGTCTTGTATAGGAAAAACTTGGGGCCTTAACCCCAAAATCATTTTCTGGATCTACCAGACAGTGGTACGTCCAATTTTCACATATGGTTGTCTAGTCTGGTGGCAAAATGGCACACAAACAAAGTCCATTACCATGTGTTCAAAACTTCAGAGACTTGCGTGTCTCTTACTAACCGGTGCGATGAAGACATGCCCTATAGTAGCACTTTAAGCTATTGTTGGGCTGACTCCCTTGCACATTCCCGTCCAAACATCTGCTGCGCTTTGTACAATTAGGCTGAAGATACCCTCCAAACAATTTCTTCCTGACTATGGTCATCAAAAAATTTTAAAGTACTTTGGAGTCAATAAAATACCATTTTGTGTGTGTGTGACCTTATGGACTCAGAACTCCACTTTGGAAGAAAATTTAAAATGCACTTCCCATCCCGGTCAACGTGGGCCAATGGATTCCCTGAGGTTGACTTCAAAAGCCTGATTTGGTACACCGATGGATCAAAAATGGATGAAGGAACTGGTGCAGGTATATATGGACCAGGCACCAGAATATCGGAACCTATTGGCAAATGGCCCAGTGTTTTCCAAGCTGCAATTCATGAAATTAATATATGCGCAATATCCATAATCGGCAACAGCTCCGCTGGCCTGAACATTGTCATATTTTCTTACAGTCAGGCCTCTCTTAAAGCCCTATCAACGTGGGGTTTCAAGTCAAAGCAAGTTCTTGAATGCTTTAGACTACTTGAAAAACTAGCGGCACGCAATAAAGTAGATTTATACTTGGTCCCTGGTCACACGGGAGTTGCCGGATATGAGCTAGCGGATAAACTAGCAAGGGCGGCATCAACCACCCCTTTTGTTGGTCCTCAGCCTTTCAGTGGGTTCAACTGGGCGAGTATCAAACAAAAAATCAGAGACAAAGAAAATCTCTTTCGCCTTGTGTACTGGGATGACTGTCCCGGACTGAGGCAGAGTAAAGCGCTTATAAAACCTTACTCTTACTCTTACTCTAATACTCTTAAACTCTCAAAGAATAGCATAAGACTGCTTACGGGCTTTTTTACTGGCCATTTCGGGCTTAATTATCACATGCACAACCTTCGCCTTACCGATAGCTCGGAATGTAGATTATGCCTCGAAGATGGAGAAACAACTTCGCACATTCTTTTGAATGTCCAGCCTTAATATGTCACAGAAGAAGTGTATTCGATTCGGAGTTTCTGTCACTAGGACAAATTAGAAGATCTTCTCCAGATGATATTTTGGACTTTTTTAGAAAAGCTATGAGGAGCTTTTCTTAAAAGTGAATCCTGGCACAATACGTCTATCTGGCCGCAGTGCCGGCTTTTGGGCAGATTCACGAATTTCAATTATTATTATTATTATTATTATTATTATTATGGTGGTGGTAGGCATTCACTCTACAAAACGGCCACGCTCGAACAAAAGTATACTAGGATGGTATGTGAGGTCGTATGCATTACCTATAAAATGTGTTACGGCTCACTGCTTCTGTAGGCAGCATTTTGACCGCTGGTTAAATGCTTTAGCGATTTTTCTTGAAAAGCATATCCATAGGTTAAAGGGCGGAAGAAATCCTTAGTAATAGTATTTAAGCGAAAAACTGATCCATAATACTACCAGGCTAGTGGTGGAAAATTATCGATGGTGCATCATTATGGTATATCGGGCCCCGACAATGATCCTTAGTGAAATTTGATGATATGCGCCCAATGCCACGCCTACAAATGGACATTTTTTATAACTTCCAAAGTAAAAGTCGTTGGAGCTTTCATTTTGAAATATTGGTTGACCAAGGCGAATGAAAGGTGTAAATGAAAAATTGGTGTGCTCCGGACACCACCACGCCCACATATAGAGATTTTTTTAACTTCCGTACGGAAAGGCAAAACATAAAAATTCCGAAAAATAACAAAATTATATTTTTCTTCTTTTTTTTCTTCTATTTTCATTTCAATGATGTGTTGTAATTGGCTTGAAACTGTTTATCCTACCATTTGGGACACATATTTCTGAGCTATTTATTTCCCAAATATTTCTGAGTCTTATATAAATAAGAACATTTAACATTTTCACACTCATTTCGGACTCCTTTATCGGAACCTTATATTTTCTACGAAATTCAGAATCATAAATATGAACAGTCCTAAAATGGTAACTGGGCCTTTACTGGGTACATTAAGTAATAAATTTTATACGGCAACAAAAAATTCATATTTTTCATCTTTAATAATGCAAGAGATAATTAAAAAGAATGTCGTATAGTGTCGTACCGTGTCTCGCCGAAGGTTTAAGAAATTTCGAAGGTGGAATTCGGAGTTCATTAAAAAACCTCTTCGGCTCTTATCTCATTGAAATGCATTGCTTAAAGTATGCGTTTTATTGTGCTCTTCAGCTTTTTGGGTAAAATACTTGAAAGTTCCTTTTTCGTAAGCCCACTCAACTTTGGAAAACCACAAGGACATAAAATTTATCCTCATTATATATGCATGCATTAAAGACGAATTTAAAAAAGTTTTTTCGCTAACCATTGAAAGGAGTTGCGGGATTGGGAAAGAATTTTCGAGGGCGAAAAGTTTCAAACCTACTTAAAGAAACTACTTATAACATAGATAAGATGAAATTTTGCCCAACGTAGCGTGGGACTTACTCAACAAAATGTCCATGCCATGATTAAGGCGAAATCTCTTTAGCTTAATAAAAACTGATTTCAACTTAAATTAACTTAACTTATCTTAACTTAAAAAAAAATAAAAACTTGACTCAACTTAACTTAACTTCACTTAACTTAATTTCACTTCACTTCTGTGTCTATTGGATACAGCGGGAAAACTTATCGAAAAAATGATTAAACCGCGTTTAAGCCGGACAGTGGAATCATCTGGCGGTTTTAGTCCCAGGCAGTACGGTTTTTGAAAGAAAAGGAGTACTATAGGCAATATTACCGAAGTTATAAAAGCAGCAGAGAAGTCACAAAGAGGAAGTCACTACTCCTTACCTACTTTGGCACATATGTAACTTAACTAAATTGGAATCAGCTGAATTTAACTTGACTAAGCCACTCTCACTAAAAAGGGAACAATTGAATCATCACAGCACAGTGTGAGAAAATCATAATCCAGCGGGATTTAGTTGAAAATCTCAACTAGAAAAAAATTCCGCCGGGCCAAATTGCTCTCTACGGGCCTGGATATTCACAAGGACGGTGAAATTCTGTCGGAAAATGTCGACGCCGGATTATTTTCGATTTTAATTCATCACGCAACATTTTTAAATACAAAAACCATAATTTTTTACGCTTTTTCGGATGATTTTCGCGTTTTGTTATTGATTTAAAAAATATTTGTGGTCGGAAGTTCAAAAAAAATTATGGGTTTTGTATTTAAAAATGTTATATAAAAAAAATTAAGTTGTCGTTTGGATTGCGTATAACATACATAATATACGTACCTATAATATTGCTCATACGTCGGGTGAGTAGGTCAGGTATTTCATAGGATTTTGTATACAAATAGTGTGTTGAGTTGCTTGAAATGGCAATAATATTGTATAATATATTATAAAAAAGGAAAAACGCTAAGAATTATGTCGATAAATTTGCGCAAGAACTAGAAAAAATCGCATAAAACAGCAAAAAATGGGGAAAATCGATGAAAAATGGGGGAAAAATCATGAAAATAGGCTAAAAATATTGATTTTCTCAGTTGAAGTGTGCGTTGTAATCGGGGCAATAGTAGTTGCGATCCGTTTAAAGATAACACAAGAAATTTTGAATACAGAAAAAGCGACTTAAATGGGTTGAAAATGGTCAAAAATTGACAAGTTGACCGATTCAAACAAAACGCCATACATTTTTCCCAATGAGCCGATGGCACTTTAATCGATGCAGTAGGAGTCAGGGGGGGCTCACCCAAACACAACCATATGGTTTTCACATTAGTACCATTTTACAACTTCCACAGTGTTATTGGAGGTTGATTTGCATGAAAATCTGTGAAAAACTCTTGTGTGTTTGAAATTTGTCCGCTTATGGGAGCTGTCCACACCCTGCAGTAATGAAGAGGTCAATTTGCCAAACAGGAGTACTCTGAGGTTACTCGAAATATGACTAGTCAAAATGTACAGTATTTTATGTATCTACGGAAATCTACGGTGGGTGAGTATCAGGATTTCCTTTCGCTTTGTGCTTTGATTGCGAAGTAGAAAAAAAAATTGTTATTGTCTGCTTTAAGTTCGCATTCGGATCGTTGCCCCACCGAAAGGTAGTTAGCTGGACGGTTAAGACTATCGCTCAGCGAACTCGTGGGTTGGGGTTCAATCCCTGGCTCGGGTGAGAATAATTTTTTTTTTTTAATTACCAAGTTTTTATGCTTATATCTTAATTTATTTTATTTAATAGTTAATTTTGATATAGAAAAATTTTTCGCTAAATTTTTAAGTATTTTTTCTTCGTATTTTATCTCTTTTTTATAGGTATGTATTTATTTTTCAATTAATAATTTTTTATAGTAAAAATTCTATTCGTGCGTTCCACAAAAACTTCAGCAACCACAAAACTCAATTTAGCGTTTTGATCAATACATTAAATTTGCTTGCTTAGCGTAATGGTTAGGACACGGACTTACCAACCCCCAAAGGTCACCGGTTCGAGGCTCGGCCGAGGCGAGAAAATTCAAAAAAAAGTGAAAAGGAAATGATTTAATAAAACAAAAAAGAAAAAAAAAATACAAAACAAAGAGGAAAAAATATTTTTGTTTTTTTTTGCATAAATTGTGCAAAAATACAAATTGATGAAAAATTAACCCAACTGTATATACTCCAGGTCTAGTTCATATGAGCCAAAAACTGTGACTAGTTATTTTCCAATGACAGCTCAACGTTAAAAAAGACAGTTCAAAGCATTGGTTGGCAAATTAAGAGGGAGTAGTCCTGGTATTTTTGTGACTAGTCGGGGAGTAGTTGGAGAGTAGTTGGAATTACTGCAGGGCAAGAAGAAATTTTGCTGTGTAAAAAGCAAATGTTGTAGTATGTGTGACACATCTGTATGAAAGAAATAACTCAAAATTTATCTTAGGAATCTAAGAATGAAACTATAAAGCTAAATTAGTTCAATTAAGCTTTCTTATATTTGGGACCCTTTAAGACTTGAGATCATTATAATTGCTTAAAACGTTTCAAAAAGTTCGTAAATTAAAAAAAAATAAAGGAAATCAGCTACGAGCGTATGAAATGCAATTTTCACATGTTACGTCAGGAGCAAGCTGAGCCGTCGAAGCTTTTCTTTAGTACATACATACATATGAAGGTGTCTTGATGTGAAGATCCAAGTTGTTGAAAGTTTTTAACAAGAAGAGAAATTTATTTATAAATTGAATGATATTAAAATTAATTTAAAAATAATTACATAACAAACGCTGAGAACTGTCCTTGCCCTTAAATTTTCAGTCACTTTCAAACTATTTCTCTCTCTCTCTCTCTCTCTCTCTCTCTCTCTCTCTCTCTCTCTCTCTCTCTCTCTCTCTCTCTCTCTCTCTCTCTCTCTCTCTTTCTCTCTCTCAGTCTTAGAGATGCACTTTGCTCAATTAAGTTTGGAATTCACAGCAATTCCACTGCTCTTCGTCTTTATACTCCAAAATGCAGCGCTAAATTGGATATTTCCCTTTAAAACAGAAGCAGACGAAAAGCAAACAAACAAACGAACGTTCAACCAAATCACCCAACAAACGTACAAACAAACAAAAAAAACAAACGAGCCAACGACATCCGCACAAACAACCTTAATATCAACATGCTCATATATGGGCGAAGGTGTAGTCTATGTGCAAGCACATTGTCTGCTCGATAACAAATTCGTTTGAGCATTCACTTACGCATTCCTTTTCGTGACCTTAAGGGCATTCGGCACAAGAGAGAATGATGATGAAACATGGTTAGCCCAATGGCTGTAGTTTCGGCGATTCTGTTAGCAACGCTCGCAGTGTCTTTAAACACGAATTCATTTTATTCATATTTTCTGCATATTTTTTTTTTAATTCTCATAAAAATTACAAAAGACAGGCAGTTTGCCTTGAATACGAACAAACAACCACATGCAGACACATATTCAGGCACCAGCCAGGAACTTTTTTGGGAGGTGTTTTTACCTTAAAAGCTTAAGGCTGAGAACACAACAGATCAAACGAAACAAATGAAACGAAACCAAAAAAAAAAAACGTTTTAAAAAACAACAGTACATTGTGTCTTATGAGAACGAACACACCAGATTAGCCAAAACGAAACGAAAGAAAAAGGTTTGACTTGACTAACGAAATGAAAACGCTTTGTTACGTTTCATTTGATCCGGTATGTTGGCAGCTTAAATCGGTCCAGCCCAACTTCGAAAATTTG